>OY735199.1:70078273-70540773 GCA_963457665.1 Thysanoteuthis rhombus | reverse complement strand
GAGTAATTTGTAGTTGCCATTCTCCAGGGCTGCCTCCGGTTCGTGCTGTCCCCACTATTATTTGTTCTCACCATGATACCACTCAACAGAATCCTGAAGGTCAACTGCTGAAGACTGAGTACCAGCAAATCTCTTCAAGTCTCCAGCCCCCCTCTTTGCACTCTCACAGTCTATAGCAATACTGTAGTTTACAGTTTCACACTAATTGCCCGCTGGCTATCGCTGAAGGCTGAGTGACAGTAAGTCTCTTCGGGTCTTCAGCCCTCCTCGTATCTTCTTCACCTATCATGACAGCGCTGTGGCCAGTATCACCTCCACCATGCCTTTGTCTTGGCTGTTGAGTCATTGCTAATAGCTAGGGGTCGTATTTCCAGAATTATCCTCGGTATTTGTGCTGTCCCCAGTAATGCTGCGTCTGTGAAGTCTCAGCCCTTCCTCTTATCGCCAGTTCCTCAAATCTCGTTTTCAATGTCTTTTGAACGGTTCCGAGTGCACTTACTATTACTGGTACCACCCTGACCTTCATGTTCAATACTTTTTTCAGTTCCTTTGCCAGGTCTAGGTACTTTCCTGGCTTTTCACTATTTTTCCTATTTACTCTGCGATCTGCAGACACGCCAAATCTATTACTTGCTGGTTCACCTTTTCTTGTCAAGATTACCAGGCCCAGTCTTCTCGCTTGGATGTGGTAGTCAGTTTGGATATCAAAGTCCCAGAGTAATATATTACCATTCTTCAGGGATGTCTCCGGTCTGTGTTGGTGCCACTTTTCTGCATGCTTGAATCCCATTCGTTTGCTCAGTTCCCAGTGTATCACTGCTGCTACCCTATCGTGTCTGTTTCTTTTACTCCGTCAGGGCTAGTGGACTACATTCACAGGTTATGTGATTTACAATCTCATCTCTTTCTAGCTGGTATTTGGTGTTTGTTTGGGTTCCGTCAATTTTCCCTTTCATGTAGTTTGTCCTGATGCATTTGTTTTGGGCTGCCATGATGTGCAATTATGTTTCTCTCTTCTGTTTTCCTTTGCATAGTAATTTCTATGACTGTCTTTTGTATTCTCCGTATAGTTTTTTTCTGTTCCCATTTTTCTTTCCTTGTTTACTGTACTGCTTCTTCATTCACTATTCGTTTATTGTCCATTACACTGCTTCGGGAGATCTTGATAATGTCTTCACTATTTGTTCGCACATACTTTTTTTAGTCCTGTTTTGGCCTTTTGGACACAGTTCTCTATCCTGATGAGTTTGCTAGCGCCTTCTTTCTTCTTTACGTAGAGTCTGTCTGTGTGACCTCAGGGATGTAACCCCATGTGCATTGTCATAAGCTTTCTTATTTGCCTGTCCATTGTTTGTAGTTATCCCTTTGTCCGCCCACAGAGTATTCCTGTGTATCTTACTATCGATACAGCCCATGTGTTAATTCCTTTCATCAGATTCCTGTTATTTTGTTTGGTCTCTACTATTTTCCTTATACCCCTAAGGTATTCTCTTATCATTATTATATTATGTTCTCTTCCATTTCTTCCCGATTTACCATGTCACATATGAGAACTCACAGATATTTGTATTGCACTTGTGTGGTCAATGCTTTGACCTTTTTGCTATTCAGTAATTTGATTCCTTCTGTCGCTGCGAGCCTTACTTTATGCATTACCATAATTGCACATATTTTTCTATTCCAAACTCCATCCCAATGTCATCATTATATTCCTTCACAATCAGTTCGAGTTCTCCCCATGTTTTTCGCAAATAGTTATTTGTCGTTCATGTTCATGAGGTGGTTGACTCTCCCCTTTGTTTTGGAGAATCAGTATCCTTTGTTATTTTTCAAGATTCTATTGAGTAATATCATAGTTAGAACAAATCGTAGCGGGAACAGAGAGTCTCCTTGGAAGATCCTCCTTTTTATATTTACCTCTGCTAGGTTTTCTTCCGTAGCTATCGATTCTCCTCGGTTATCCAGTTCTCCTCTCATATCGTCCTCACATAATCACAGTGGCACTGTTTATATCGTCACCACCATGCCTTTTTCATCCTGACCATTAGGCCATTTCTGATAACTGAGGTTCGTAGATCCAGTATTTCCAGAACTTTCCTCGGTATTCGTGCAGGCCCAGTAGCACCGTGGTCTTTATAGTCTCAATCCTTCTTTTTATTCCCAGCTCCCTCAATCTCGTTTCCAATGTCCTTGGCTCATCATACAGGTTGACACTAGATGTCTTGTTATCGCTAGAGACTAAGTGACATCAGGTCTCCTCCAGCCCTTCTCTTAGTATCTCTGCAGTCCACAGCAGCACTGTGGTTTGTGTTGTCATAAACTTGTCCACTTTTCTAACGCTTGTGCCATGTCCTCTCTGTTTGTACGACCATTTCTGATGTCTTATTTCCAGTACCCTCCTCAGTTTTTATGCAGATACCAGTAGTGCTGTGGTTAGCGTAGTCTCGACCCTTCCTCTCATCTCCAGCTCCTCTAACCCTGACTTCAATATCGTCAGCATTGTTCCAAGTGCACTGACTAGAATTGGCACTACCCTGAACTTCATATTCCACACCTTTACGGCGGCCTTGCTGAGTTCTGGTATTTTCCCACGTTCACCCTGTGATCTGCAGACACTGCCATGATTATGATTTGGCACGTTTTCTTTCCTTTGTCAACAGCAACCGGATTTGGTCTTCTCGCTTAAATAAAGAGGACGGTTTGAATGTCTAATTCCCAAAGTATCTCCATGACCAAATCATTGTCGTTTGTCTGTTTCACAGTGTATGGCTATCGCAACCCTGTCGTTCCTGTTCTTGTACTCCGTCTGGGCTAATTTGCTACATTTGCTGCTTAGGTGGCTTTCCATCTCGTCCATTTCTCCACAGAGGCGGCATTTGTTGTCGATCGTCGCTTTGACATAGTTTGTCCTGATTAATTTGTTATGGACTCTCATGATGAAGGATTATGTTTCTCTCTTCAGATATCCTTCGCGTAGCCATATCCATGATCTTTCGTCTGCGATATTTTCTACCTGTCTTTTTGGATTATCTATGACGTCTTCCATTTTTCTTTCTTTGTTTCCATAACTACCTCGTTTCCTGCCTTTTCATTGTCTGTTGCACTTCTTAGAGCACTATCCATAATATTTCCACTACGTATTTTTATGGGCTTTTCTAAACCTGCTTTTGTCATTCGGACACAGTTTCCTATTAATGTGTTATCTCAAGGGCGTACGATCTTGTTCACTGATTGGAGTTCATCTTTTGTTCGTCCAAGAAATGCCCTTGTGTATCTCATTACCGATTTACACTCCAACTATTATATCACATTCCTGTTAGCTTATTTTTCAGTATTTTCTCATTCTCCAGAAGTATTCCTTTTTAATTTTACATTCAATTTCTTTTTGTTTTTGTAAATTCACATTTGAGAACTCCTGGGTATTTATATCGATCTTTTGTGGTTAATGCTTAAGTAGTTTTGTTGTCCGGTAAGTCGAAATCATTGCTGTATTCTTTAACTTTGTTGAACAGCAGTTCGTCCACGTAACATTGAAGTTGGCCATTAAAGTGTGGATTTATTCAAATTCCACGATCTCTCTCCCCCCCTCTCTCTCTCTCTCTCTCTCTCTCCTCTATGTATTGGAATTCTCTTTTGATATTTTCCAACCATGCTGGTGATTGGTTGTGTCTCTTTAGACATCTCTATAAGTCGTTCAAGAATAATTATAATCACCATCATCATCATCATCATCACTATTATTATTATTATTATTATTATTATTATTATTATTATTATTAATATAAGTCACTCAGACTTGAGCGATGACCACCAGACATGTGGTGAGAAAGTGTAAACCATAGTACTGCCATGGACTACAGGAGTGAAGAGAGGAGAGCTTGGGACTTGAGAAGACCTGATGTCTGAGTCCCAAGCTATAATCAGGATATACTTTCAAATGGTGCAAGGAAGTATTTTTTCTTACTTTTAAGAAAATTGTTGAAGACAGAGAGATAAAAAACAAACAAACAAAAAAAAACACTGCTCACCATGCAAGTAGATTAACTCAAGACCATTGATAAAGGGAGTTACAATGAGGATCAGACTGGCAAGCAAGATTAGCCATTCTATGCGATTGTTTTTTTCTATGTAATTCATCAATTCAGTATAGTTTGGTAACATACCATCGGTAATGTGAGATCCAATCGAGATCGATCCCATAAACAACGGCGACTAGATTAACTTGCTAATTATTTCTATACGATATGTGTCATGGTTCATTGTTTTCTTCATTTGATTCATCAACTTATCAGTTTGGTACTAGACCACCGATAATGGTAGTTTGTTTTGTCACCTGAGAAAATTAGCTCATTTGTTAATGATACAGTGTAAGGTGAGTCACACCTCAACTGCCCCTTCATGCAATGGGGTGTGCACAGGTGGCAGTGGTCGTCTAATATTACCTCCGTTGTGTTGATTGCTGGTTGTCAGGTCGGCGACTTGTTGCTGGTAAGACAAAGTGTAGTCGGCAACTTCTCCTCTTTCAGCCCGTCTCTTGTCTCATTGCTTCGCTTCCTAGCAAAGGACAAGCTAATTCGCATTCCATAACATGCAGAGAAATAGCCAAACCTGATGAAATTTTATTTACTAGTTAGTTGCAACTTTTCAGTAGAAGTTGTTGGTAGTGGATAGTTTGCAACTTAAAGAGGAATGTACCAGAAAATGAGACAATTGTTTCCTCCACAAAGCCGGTTGCTTATTTTCTGAGATTCCCTGTCACCCATCCCCTAAGAAACGAAGGTTTGCCGCATGCACCTACCACAAAGCCATAGTTGATTCTAACTGCTCTGACTGAATCTCTCTCTTCCGAAATTCACACCCATAACGCCAGCAACACCGGGTTATCTTGGTTGATTCGAGTCCCTTAACAACAACTCTGGCCAACAAGGTCCCTGGTCAAATTCTCGGACAACCTCTAGTCACCCGTATAATCAACCCCCTAGGCTGTATCACTGACTCTACCCTAGCCTTCATGCTCCACACCTTTAAGGCCCCCTAGCTGAGTCCTGGTATTTTCCCAGTTTTTCGGTCTCTTTCATGTACTCTCTGTAATCCGAAGTATTTGGCTAGGTGACAGACCCCCACCTGGACTGTTTTCCCACCAAAAACAACAAAATAAAGAAGAAAAAAAAGCAACTCACCAAACTTTAACTTAGATCATATTAATGATCATGAATCTCTATGACCAAAAATCCAAGTATGACATGATATAAATATACTTGTAAAATTCTTGATTCTATGTAGTCAGTCGTATAACACCACAAAACCTTGATAAATATAAAATGAAAGAAAAGAGACCGATAGTAGCAGTTCATGATTGTTTATTACATGGTAAGAATGATACAAATATGCTTGAAGCTATCAATTTTGGTAAACATTCATTTCATTTTCTGTTTTTTTAAAATGTTCTTTTATTGAGAATTTTTTTTTATCTTGTGTAAATCCCTTTCCGTTGATACTGCACACACCTTCAAGGGATGAAAAAGAATTCATTACTCGCTTCTTGCATTATTTCTTCTCACTGAAGCTTGCAATCTCCACTCTGGAAATTGGGGAAGTAGAACAGACTTGGATTATTCAGTAGAGATCTGTCAAAAACACAAGAAAAGCAGTTGAAATATAAGTATAAGAGAATTTCTTTGAAGAAAATTGAACACAATTTTTCACTGAAATTCGTAGGTTTTGTTATCATTCTAAAACTTTATCAGACTAGAATCCTAATCTTTGACCATATGGTTTCGACAGGCCAATTCTACAGCTTTTTAATGAATGTAGTATCAATAACACGAATAGTTTCAAATATTGATTAATTTGAAACTTGAATCGGCCCTCGTGGTTCCATTTCATCTGACCCACTGTCTTCATTGAATATGTGACGCTACATTCAAAAATATTTGTTCATCTCACCCATTTCCGTCCAGAGAGCAACAAAATTCAAGATCAAAAAATAGAGAAAGAGTCTTTTTTTTTGCAGTGGTCTCAAACGAATCAATGTTTTATTGCTAATTAATTTACCACCATACATCCAAATGGTTCTATTGATATAAACAAAATTTGAACCACAGATTGATAATATGTTGTCCCCCCCCCAAAAAAAATGTAATAGTCTTTATTGATTTATTGTACGTGGAAGTTTATGTTGATATGTACCACCATGATAATAAAAAATTAAAATATGTTGCTCCCATGGCCCTATGAGATTTTTGTCTCACTCTTTTTAGTAGCCTTGGTCTGCAAGACAGAAGAACATTTCTAATCCTATCTGCATTCAAGACATCATTAATGTTATGATGTGGATTTCTGTTTGTGCCTTCTTTTTTATTTAACACATGGTCTTTCTCGTATAGCGTTGTTATATATATATATATATATATATATATATATAAATATATATATATATATTTGAGAATCACCATAAATTAAAGAAAGAGAAGAAAAGTGGAGAATTAAGGTGCACCAGAATGTCAGTTTAGAAGAGAAGATACAAGTTTTCATCTGTTGAACATGACACTGTTAAGATAACTCCCAAAAGCAGAGAAAATTATATTATGAAATTTAGCAAGATCATTTCTTTACATATATATGCACAATCACCACTGTTATGTAAATTTGGAATGAAAGCAGTCATGGATTTCTTTCAAAATGATCTGTTTAATACAATCATTCTCGTAAAACTAAACTGTGAATGATCTTGATAGTAATATAATCTTTTAAAATTACCTGTCATATAGGAACTGTTCTCTCCGAAAACTGACTGTTATTTTGAAAAAATGGGGTTTTGCTCTATCTAATCAAATAGGTTTGACGTTAGTGTTTTCCGGTTTTTGTGGATGGTTTTTATCAAGAGTTTTGGTGATTCGGTTGATGATCACTTCGGTAAAGAAAATTTTAGATTAATTTGAGAAAGATTATTGGCCTGTAGTTGTTTAGATCTTTCGGGTTCCCTTTTGCAAGTAATAGCATTATGATTGCTGTGTTCCAATTTTTTGGGACTTCACTCTGTCTTAGGCATAAGTTGAATAGAATGGCTAGATAACTGGTGATGACTTTACCAGCTTTTTTGAGAAGGTCAATGGTGATGCTATCCAGTCCAGGGGCCGATTCACACACACACACACACACACAAAAAAAAAACAGTTTATAGCAGAATTTATTTTTCAACAGAACGAATATGATTAAGCAAAATCTGCATTCCAGGTCAAAGCTTAATTGTTGTCTAAAAGATAGGTTTATTGGCTGGCTGGCTGGCTGGTTATGTATGTATCAAACATACAAGCAGCACCAAGGAGCTATTGGGTGAGAAATTTTTAAAAAAAGCTCGTCATTATGTCTAAAAGAACATTTTGCTGTTGCTTTTTTAAAATCATACTCCATTGAATGGGTTCTATGGGGGATTCAATTTAGAATGTAAGTTATGCTACATTGGTTCCTCAATTTCTGTCCGACCGCATTCATGCTTTTATTTTTTTTTAAATTCAGATTTTTTTTTTGTGATCTCTGACCGACAAAGGATGAGAGTGAGTAATTTTTTCCCCGATTATTTAATTACTCACTCCAACACGGCATTCTACCGAGGACGTAAGTCACGTGGTAATTTCTACTGACTGACTGATCAGACAGCAACAAAAAATTTAAAAAGAAAAACACCCTCCCCCAAGAAGCAACTTACCCGCGACACAGAGAGAGTAAACTGTCCTCTGTCCAGATTTTTGTAAGACTTTCTTCAGACCAGGGCAACATTCCATTCCGATTGGGCAAATTCCTGTAGCCTTCATCAATGGCATTCCACAGCACGAGGGTTCTGCCCGGTTATCAGATCGACCCTGACGGGGCAATACAAGATAGCCATAACTCTGTAAAAAAAATAAAAAAAAATTGCGTGCTATTATAGGTTGATGTTTATCATAAATCCACGTAATGAGTTTGCATCTACATAATAACTTGGTACATAAAAGAATGTACATGAAGTACACATATTCATGTAGACTTATGTATATATTTATGTATGCATATCTATCTATCTATCTATCTCTGGATGGGGCTTATAAGTCATAATACTGAATTTAATAGTCAACATGGAAACTCGAAAACCAGGAAATAGTTTGTAATTATTTCTATAACATGTTTCAGGAAACTGGTTTTTCCCGTTGTCAAATCGGAAAAATGATAAAATGTGCGAAGAACGAGATTTGGAGAGGAAAGGGGTAGATAATTGGAGGTTATTATAATCATTGTTCTAAATTCTTATCTTTTATTGGCGAAATGGGAGAATTGTGCTTGCGAATAAGTTCAACTTAGCTGTCCATTTGGAGTGAAATAAGAAGAGTTTTGTGTGTTGTTGAGGGGGGATAGTGTGTCATCATAGGCATTCGCTGTGTGAATATATGTGTGGGTAATCTGAAAAAATGACGCTTATTTCTTCGTTCATTTACCGGATATGACGTCGCTCGATTTGCCGAGCAAAATCTAGTTCCTACATAAATGTCTTTATAATTATCACATACACACACAGTATATTTCTCTCATCATTATCATCGTATTAAATTTGCTGAAAGATCAGGGCTTTCTGCTACCTTCAATGTCTTTTGAAATTAGAATTTTCGTGATCATTTCCCTTATATGTTTTGAATGTTTGAACGCACACCCATTCCTCAGTAGCCATATATTAGATAACTTAACTTTGTCTGGAAAGAAAAAAACAGATTTTTCATATATTTGTACGATAAAATTACACAAGATAATGAACTTTTACTGAACTGTAAAGAGAATAGAAATGCACTGGAGTTTCAATACATAAGAAAACTTCTGTCATTTGACAAAACGATAATGAAAATTCATGTTTTTAAAGTATTATTTTATTAAAGTATCTAATCTTGATGATCTTTGAAGGCTAGCGAACGGGACAGAAGTTTTCAAAAAACATCAAGAATTTGAGTAAAAATCGAATAACGTGGAGGTTTTTAAAACTTTTATCAAAGAAAGAGAAACTAATCTTTTGATTGTTTAAGACCTTAATGGAGATTGCATCTGGAGCTGAAATCGATTTCAAATTCATGTGTTTTTGTGAGTGTCCACACACACACACACACGCGTGCACGCACATATATATGTTATCATTAGTATTTGAATATGGTTAAATATATTTTGCTACATCTTTACACTTGTGCTTGTATCAGTACATACATTTTAGAGGTTTGAAACCATCTTACGTTAGCTTAGTAAAAAGCCAAGGAAATCAGCATTCGAGATCCTGAGTATTGACCACTAGCATCGGTGGGAATAAGCTGATATCTCGTTCAATAAACAGGCTCGATTTGAAAATTCTCATAAGCTTGAAATCACCTGAATTTACCTTGAATACCTATACAGAATTGTCCACATATCTATATAATTGTGCATGTATATATATACGTGTGTGTGTGTGTGTGTGTGTGTGTGTGTGTATTCATCTCTCTCTCTCTCTCTCTCTCTCTCTATATATATATATATATATATATATATATATATATATATATATATATATATATTGTAATAAAAAAAGTAAGTATTTATCAGTGGCAGTGCTTGTTCATTCATGACGTTTGGTGAAACTAAAGAGGGGTAGAAAAAGATGGAGCATTGATAAGACCCCCTTGTTACGATTCACCTGAGCGCCTACCAAACCGCTTGGCTTGAAATGTCCAAGGCGCTGGATAAGCAAGGAAGAATGCTTTGCTACTTTTGCTGGAAGCGACATCAGTCCTGATATCTCCATCTTTTGTCACGTCATGTGATCGGAATAATCTCCCCCCTCTCTCTCTCTCTCTCACACACGCACACAAAGATAGATAGATAGATAGATAGATAGATAGATAGATAGTAATATGTACCAAAGCTTTCTATCCTAGATATTGGTAATGAATAAGGGAACATCTAAACGTGTTCGAAATGAGCTGAAATTGCCGATGAAATTTACAACAGCAAGACTGATCATTTCTTGGGGGACGAACTATCTGTCCTCACTCAAAAGTAACATTTTCCCATTCCAATATTATTTAAATTAACCCAACTTTGGTAAAAATATACATTGATGAAGAACTTAAGTCTGAAAGGGGGAAGTGACTTTTGAAAATCTTGCTTATATACTTTCCAGGTGTTAATCGGAACCCCATATTACGCTAATGGTTTGACAGGATTACTTTGAATAGTACAGTTCTGATTAGTGCGTGTTTTGATTTAGTACGGTCAGGATATCACCTTACAATTTATGACCAACACAATCAAGACAGAAAAAGGAATGGAATTTGACCTTCATCAGCACCTCACGTACAATAATTTCGGTATTCACGTCATTTTTTGTACCTAGGGTCTCGTTACGTACAAACAGAGAATACGTTTCAAAAGCGCTGTAATGACCCGCACAAGAATTGGAGGAATTACAAGTCAAAACAAAACGACAGTCTAGCTCTTTTGAAACATAGTGCCAGTAAATACTCAAGTTTGTTCACACAAGACCTTAAGTTTTGCGAAGCATTCAAGGTAACATTCTTGGAAGAATATAATGCATACAAAACACTAGAAAGAGAAGCTAGGATCTTCTATCAATATCGATTAAATTGTATTGCCAGTGGTTATGTAAATTTATTTCAATGATGCTGGAATTTTTCGCTACTTGTAGTGTTACCCAAGACATATGTTGTTTTTCGTCAAGCTGTTTGGAATTTTTAACGAGATTTGGAAGAGTATTGTTCTCGTTGCGTGATTTGAATTGTGTCGCAAGGATTGTATGTGTCCTCGTCGTATTTTTGTTGAGTTTTATAAAGAATTCTGATTTCTCTAAATGATGAATGTATCTGGTATCTTTTATTTTAAACGTTGATAATGAAATAAAAAACCGAAATATATATATATATATATATATATATATATATATATATATATATATATATATATATATATATATATATATATATATATATATATATATCGAGGAGAATCCTCAATATTTATTTCTTAAATAGTATTGACTGTTGCAAACATCAAGTTTTCTACTTTATCTTATTTAACTTGATTCGAACTTGAGTTCAATGTAAATAATATGTAGGGAACTTGGTATTTTTTCCTTTAGAAGTCAAAATCGAGGAGGAACTTTTATTTTCCATTTCTAGGAATCAATATTGATAAAGAATTTTCTTTTTTCACTCCTAAGGATCAGAACACGAGGTATTTTGTTCAGTTTTACAATTCAAAATCTGGGGATATTCATTTTTCACTTCAAAATCTTGAGGAAAATTTCTCTCACTCACAGGGTTCAAATCGAGGTAAAATTTTGTAAATTTCAAGAGACGAAATCATGAGGAATATACATTCTCTTTTAGGGGTCAAAACCAAATGAGAACTTCTTTTTTTTTCTTTTTTACTTTCAAGGTTCAAAATCGAGACAATATTTTCGCTTTCAGCGGTCAAAATCGAGGGGTTATTGTTTTCAATTTTTAGGTCTTAATCTGGGAGGGGGTCTTCTTTCACTTCTAGGGGTCAAAAT
Source organism: Thysanoteuthis rhombus (assembly GCA_963457665.1). Classification (NCBI taxonomy): domain Eukaryota; kingdom Metazoa; phylum Mollusca; class Cephalopoda; order Oegopsida; family Thysanoteuthidae; genus Thysanoteuthis; species Thysanoteuthis major. Next base: position 70,529,213 of record OY735199.1, on the reverse strand, counting down.
GAGAGGGAAATTTTCAATTTTAGGATTGAAAATCGAGGGAAAAACTTTTTTTCACTTTTAAGAGACAAATTCTAGGGGTCAAAGTCTGGGGAAGATTTTTTTTTCAATTTTTGGACTGAAAATGAGGAGATGATTTTTATTCCACTGTTTTTGAGGGTCAAAATCGAGGTGGGATTCTTTTTCCATTTTAGGGGTCAAAATTGAGGTGGAAAATGTTATGGAATATAAAGCACAAGACCTGTGAAAACGAGTTTCTTATGCATCGCAAGATGTAGGTGCTTGTGTGTGTTTGCGTGCATGTGTGTGTGTGTGTGTGTGTATGTGTGTCTACTTAAGTGTGTACGCGTTTAGGAAACATAGCCATGCTAGAAAAAAGTTGCGTTCTTCCCACCACTGAGAAAAGCGGTCGGAAAATTTGATCTCGAGAGGTTGACTTTTCCGGAGATTAACCCAACTCGTGAAAGATAATCGGGCTGTTGAGAGTTGAATATCTCTTGGGCTGCTCGGTGTCAAATCTATGCCTTAATTGAAAATCACAGGCTGATAAGGGATTACCTGCCTCGCAGAGGAGTGTGTGCGTAAGTGTGCGTGTGCATGTAGTATGATACATACAATGTGTGAATATATGTGAATGTGTGTGTGTCAAGATAGGGACTGACAACCAGCTAAACGTGCGTGCGTATGTATGTGTGTCCTGATACACACAATGTGGGAACATATGGGATGTTTGTGCGCTTCAAGAGAGGAAGAGAAGATTTGTAGTAGTAAGTTTCCTTCGCAGAGCCTTCACAGAATGTTTCCAGCGACCTGTTTGAAATCACAACGGGCTTTCTACATCATCAGAAGTACATCGACACGCGGGCACAGTGTCAGTTCAAAGAAATGCACATATATGGACAACCACAACATATCTGACAAGTACGGAGTAAAGACTTGCAAAACACTACCATGCTATGTTTATTTTCTCTTTTAGGTGTCAAAATCGGGGGGACGTTATTTTGATTTTTTGTGGTCAAAATTAAGTGGGAACTCTTTTGTCATTTGTTGAGCTAAAAATCAAAGCAGGATCAAAATTTAGGATAACCTTTTTCTTTCTATTGGTCAAAATCGAAGGGAACTTCTCCCTTTTTTATATTAACCCCATCTTTGGACATTAGCCCCACTTTTTTAAACACTGGCCTCCCTTTTTTTTAATTACCCCTAACTTTCTAAACCCACAGTTTTAATGTTAGCTCTCTTTTTGAATATTACTCCTTTTTACCATTGATCCCCTTTTTCATAACAATAATTCCCTTCTTGTTAAGATTACACCCTTCTTTCAACATTACACCTTCTCTTTTGAATCTTTTTTTTTTCAACATCCCCTTTTTAATATTGATCTCGTTTTCAACATGAGCCTCGCTTTTTACATCAACCTCCTTTTTTTACATTAGCCAAACCCACTTTTTACATCCACCTTTCGACATCCCCCCCTTTTTTTCTACCAATGAAGGAGTAATTTTGAATTAATTTCAAAAACAAATTAAATTCAAATGCTATCTGAATTTCCATCTGTCTATCTTTCCATTTCATAAATTCCATTTTGGGGGTCGCAATTTACTCCACCCTCTTGGATGTAGTATAATGAATAATGGAAAACCTAAAGGAAATAAAATCTAGGTTCATTTCCCGTACTTTCTAACCTTGATTGTATACAGTGGAAGAGAAGCTAGAATCGCTTACACCGCTGCGTTCTGTGTCAACATCCTATCAATAGTGACTTAATTGTATTTGATAAGAACTGCCTCAGGTGCTCACATTGAATTAAATTTATGATTTAGTAACGCTTTGAAAAAAACAAACAAATTGCCCTCATGATGATAGACATTTACTAGCAAGGTGAAAGGTGAGAACTATTATCAAATTACTCTAGTGACATAACTCAGTACAAGTATCTGTCAGTAAAATAGAAGCTATGTATGGCAACTTTTCTACTGACTGAGCTACTTGCTACAATCTTATTTGTTTAGCTTATTCTTTGTTCCTGATCTGCACTGTATACTCGCTGCCGTCAACTGACAGTCTGAGTGGTTGCGATGAAGGGGTCTGAAGTTAAATTGAGAGAGATGCTAGTGAAGAAATTAATAATGGTTGATCAGACTTCATCTAATAAGAAAATAAAACAGGATTATGAGTGTTTATACATTTAACATACACACGGACATGCACGGAGAAATACTAGATAGAAATTGACCAACCAATAAACAGATAATCTTGTTCAAATATGCGACGCATGCGTTTGGTGTCCAATGAACTCTCGAATGTTAACGCACAGTTTCTCTCCTTGTCTACTTAGGTTCGAATTATTCCATTAAGAATTTGCATAAGAAAAATATAGCAAGTTATTCAATCTTGCATATCTTCATGTCTGGGCTAGTTTTACATAACATTGTAAACACACACACACACACACACATTCACACAAACACTCACAAACACTCTCCCTCTCTCACACAAACATATACATATAAAGAAAAAGAAAGGAGTATGTTTGGTGGTTGAGGCAGTTGTATATTTTCAACGGAAACAGTGGTCAGGGTTCAATTCTGGGTAAAAAAAATCACGATTTTGAATGTAAATAAACGGAAGCTTTCAATCTTATGCTTAATAAATATCTACAAAAAGAGGGAAAGGGAGTGAGATAGTAGAGGCGTATGAAGCTTATCATGTGTGTCATATATGAATGTACATTCGTATAAGTGTGTGTGCATGCACGTCTATTCGTGTATGTGTGCGTGTGGATTTATCTATGCATGACAATTACAGTTTTTTGTGCACAGGACATATACATATATTTTTTGTGTGCGGATGTGAGGTGATCGTACAGAATGTTGATGAAAGTAACTATTGACAAGTGAAGAAAGAAAAAAATGAGAGAAAAACAGGTATTACATCTCGAAAAATGTTATTATCACTGGAGCATGTTTCGATGCATTTCCACGGATGCCAGCCATCTTTTTCAGAGAAACTTGCAGCAGTACAGGTAGAATCGTATCCCCATTTCTCTCCTCAATTTCAAACTTATAAACAGCATACACTTTTCTCTCCACCGCTGCAAGTATCTCTGAAAAAGATGGCTGGCAACCATCGAAATGCATTGAAACACGCCCACGTGAATTTTCGAAATGTTACACTAGCTTTTCTTTTAAATTTCATCTCTTAACCTACCAATCGTCAGTTCCATCGACATATACTCTTATATAGTTTTATGAACACATTCGAATCCCCTCATGTCATGGTTCTCATTAGCATATACAGGTATAGATAAAAAAAACATACATACATCTATACATTCATACGTACACACATACATACATATGTATATATATATTAGGAAAAGGAGTTTTATATGCATATATGTACGTATATATATAATAAACAAGCATGCTCACTGGCGTAAGAGACTGATACTGTCTACGAACCAAATTCTAACAGTCATGCAAATTTGTCAAAGTAAATATCACAGATTGAATACTGTCACAAGTTGAAATCCATGTAACACACATATAAGCAATTCAAATGGATTTTCGTTGCAAACTTTCCCCCCGAGAAAACGCAAAATTGACCTCAGCTTTATTTTTGAATTGGCTGCATCATTTTTTTTAAATTTTAGTATGTGTTACAATAACCCATGCTCTAATCAATTCAAACGACTAGAAAACCAATGGGAAGAAGCTTACGATAACCAGTGACGTAAACATCAATCTTGTCTTCTCCTTATCGCTTTTTTTTTGTAAGTGCTTATTTCTCAGTTTGTTTGTTTTTTTTTCAAAATTCATTCATTTTGTTATGAATATCTGTGCGTTGTTGGGCGAAAGGTTGCAACAAACCCAGAGAATCAACTATCAAACCGTCTGGTTGAAGTTCAGTGTCTGGGAATAACTACTAATCAGACCGGCTTCTAGACACACTTACACGCATGTTCCTCCACGTCCGTGAATTGGAGTTGGAATCCCGTTGTTCAATGTCATTTTCCTGAGAAAATAAGTGAACTCGTGTTATATGGCACTTACGAATCTTTTTTGCTGACTTGGATAAGTATACTTTCATACCACAGCATTACGGCGAAGAAGATTTGATCGTTGCCGAAAGTTTATAGAATTATTCGGATAGTCAACCGAACTATTACATATCTATGGCGTTTAGAAATAACGACATTCCTATCGGATATCCTCCAACGATCTGAATATATTACATAAAAATATGTCTTCTGTTTAAAAAATCTAAACGCGATGTATTAATGTCTATGGAATGTCCTAAATCACATATGTACGTGTTTATAAAGATTAGGGCAGTTCTCACCTCGAAGATGAATGATTAAAAAGGATTGGGCTTTATAATGCGTTGAGCAGCCTACCATAATTGTGAAGTATAGTATTTTCCTGTCCGGTACTCAAAACTACGACTTTGGCTACTTCTTTTTTGATATTCTAGATCTAAATTTAGATAATTCTAAACAGAAAAAGTTATGGGAGATAATATATAGGAACTATCATGAAAGATCCATATTCTTTCAATTTCATTAATTTTTATCAGATTTGTCAAGAACTACTGATCAAAAAAATAATCAAAACTCAACACTGCTTTCAGTGTGCTGATTGATATATCTGGCGAATGTAATATCCTTGCAATTGTCAGTTGTCGAGTAATTGCAGTGGGTTAGATTTATCGAGATCCAAAGTTCAAACTTAACCCTGTACTGCTGGATGTGCTAACTACTATATTTTGTAGATATAAACTTTGCACAATGTCGAAAAATTGCGTTGCATACACACAAAGAATTGTAGCTATATGTAACACACTCAGACGCAGATACACACACACATATATACATATCTATATACCCGAAGTGCTACCCAAAAGTCTTGTAAATTTCAACAGAGCGGGAGCTGATGTAGCCCAGACTTTTGCTACCATCCTTTGTGTGCAGAGCCCATTTGGAGCAGCGTACAAATAGCCGCTAAGAGACTACTTCGAAGGAAAATGTAGAAACTAGGGGTTATGGTTAATTACTTTTTCCCTTAACTTTTGAGTAACAACTTGCAAACAGACATACACGCACACGTACACAAGTGGTCACTCACATACGTGCACACATACACACTCACAGATGCAAATATAGTTCAAGAAAACTGGCAAAGAAAAGTTTTAAAAAAATCACCTTTAATGTCAAAATGTACTCTGAAAATTCACAATTATTGATAAAAAAAAAATGAAATAAACACATTCACTGGAAATTTCAATGATTTTGACACCATAAGTTTACCAGAATACATTCTGATGGAAAACATTGTGAATACAAAGTGGAAAGAGGAAGTTAGAAGCCAAAATAATTGAGGGTCTAACATAATCTATATGTTAATAACTGTGACCACTCTTTCCACAGAACTCTTGGTCAATAGTTTGTCACACAGAGAAAGAGATGGGCGAGGAGAAGAAAAAGGGACGCTGACGTCGCAGGCGCAATTTAAGTGAAGAAAAAGGTAGAGAGAGGAAGAAAGAAAGAAAGAGAAAGTAATGGACAATGAAAGTAAGATACACGTACTTTATCACCTGTGTGAAAAAAGAGAGGAAGATAAAAAGAAGGAAGATAGTGAAGATAAACCGAGAGAAAGGAAGAAAGAAGCGGGGTTAAAGTGACGATAGCGAGAGAAAGAAAGAAAAAAATGAAAGCCTGACAGTTTTGATTCCCCGCCCTATTATTCCATTATGCGTGCAGAGAAAAATTGACCCCCCCCCAATTTTGTTTCATTTTATCGAAATTTGTAAAAATTCAATGGAATATTTTCCAGGTTATTGGTGAATATAAGTTCGTAAATTCAAATTAAAACTGACCGAATTTTTCGTTGAGATTTATTTATGCAATTAAAAATGAATAGCAAATAATACTGTACATTTTGATTTTTTCAGTTGGATGGAAAAAGTAAAACATGATTTATACAATCCTGACAAGAATACATGACTTATATAAGTGTTTTGTTTTGTGTTTTTTTTAATTTCCTTGAACAAATACTTGAAAATAAATCAATCTATTTTTTGTACCATGAATCTTCCGCGGAAATAAAAGAAGAAATAACTTTAAATTCCGTCTATGATTCTTTTTAAACGTATCCAAGAGTAATTCAAATAATAAAAAGAGTTTGTACCTCCGTAAAATATATTTTTCGAGTTTTGATTTAAATATTTTGGGGCTGTCTAACGAAGGGCACTAAAAAGCTACCGCTGCAGGTGGTGATCAGAGCAGTGGGATCCTGATGAAAATGCGCCTTTTGTGGCCTTGGGTTCAAGATCAAACTGCAGTGTCTGTTTTCTTACGTGAACCAAACATAGCATTGACTTCCTTTTCGCAATTTTCAACGTTATTTTGATCGTATTCAATTGTTTCCTCCGCTGATTTTGATTCGATTAAAAAAAGATGAATTTCATTTATTGCCCACCCTGAGAAGCATGTGACGTTGCATTCCCGATTTGACTTTCTTCTTTACATCATCATCATCATCATCATCATCATCATCATCATCATCATCATCATCATCATTCACTTTAAGTTCACTACTAGACGAAGGCCTTTCTCAATCACTTCCATGACGACCCTGCTTGCACTAACCCTTGCTACGTCTTAGTGTCAAACGTTTCTATTGTATCCTTCCATTTTGTGTCTGGACTTTTCTTACTGTTTACTGTCCCATGGGCTCCAGTCAGTTATTTGTTTGCTACATTTGTTGTCATCTCTTTTTGCTAAGTGTCCAGCCCATCTACATTTTTTGCTTTATTATTTGTATAATATCCTTCACAATAGTCCTTCCTCTTATACATGTGGATCTTTCTCTATCTCTTTGAGTTATCCCTAGCATTGCTCTTCCTGTGGCTCTCTGTGCGATTCCAAGTTGGTACCCAGTTCATTTTGTTAATGTCTATGCTTTAAATCTGTAAATCATAGCTGGTATTATGCATTCATAGTATACTTTACACACCTTTACAAGGGACTATTCAGTATATTTCTATTCATATCAAATAATTTCCAGTCGATAGGTCTTCCTCTGACTTTATTGCCTGTCTTAGTTAGATTTATTCATTATCCTCTTGTAGAACCCGGCCCTCTATTCTCATACTTTTGGGGGTCTCCGTCGTTAAACATTACATTTGTCTTTTTTTTCTGTTCATTTTCCAGCTTACTTTTTTCCCCTATTTTGATCAGTCAACACGTTTTGCCAATTTTTCCAATACTTAGGAATTTCCACAGGTCCTGCTAGTATATACCAGTCATCAACCCTCTTTTGTTGTTTCTGTGCTCTGATATGCAATTTATTTTATCAACACCATAAACGTTTCTCACACACTAAAGCAATTTAGTGAACAAATTAGCCCAGTTTGCAAATATATATAATCAGACCAAAATAATCAAAACGTTCAATAATCTAAATAATACTTTATAAGATGCTAAACGCAGAACAGATATCGTAGACATATCTAACGGGAAAGAGTCAAAGTGTAGATAATTTCAATAGGATGAATTTTGTTTTCCTTCTCGTTTCGCGATTTGTCTTGCAATTTTGCCAATAGCCAATAGCCAATATCTAATTTGGCATCGAGACCAAAGAAAAATAATGCATCGTGAAAAATCTTTAAAACTGATAAATCTATTCTAGTAAGGCAGACAATAGACACAGAACAAAAAATGCAAGTGTGTTACTCTATAATTTTGTGTTGGGAAGAATATAAAAAAAGAAGACATTACTGATCCGGCCTGTTTTTGCTTCAAATGTAGTTCACACAAACAGTGTTGTCAGTGCAGCAGCGAATCTCCATGAGAACTGGCAGATACATTGTTTAGACCCATTACTTGATTAGACTGTGATTTGTCCATTTTGGTTAAAACGATCGTATTTGTTGTTTGGTCGTCAGCATTGAAAAATATGGTGTTATCTCACAGAAAGTTGTGCCATTGAATGTTTTGGTGATGTCCGTCACTCACCTTCCCATTCTTGACAACTGATAACTTCTCATTCTCCGAAACAAACCGGCTAAACTTAGGCCCAGCAAGCAACCACACTTTGATGGATATTCGGTAAGGTATGTAAGGCATTTGCCTGTTCATGGGCTTAACCTTGCCATCCTGCTCTTTACTATATGAAAATGGTGGACATTTGAAATCTTCCTTTTTGTCCAATGAACAAAGACAATATTTGTTCGAAACTGTTCGCCCCTTGAAGTGGCATTCTCCGATCCCAACTACGTTCAAGTAAATATAATCATGACCAATTAAAGTCAGAGGGTTTATCCTTTCACCGCCTTTATTGTAAGCACTTTCTTGTCAAGAATACAACTGTATTCATCCAGTGTCATTCAAGTCCCGTGCGATCTATATGCAATCTCAAACCCTCAGCATCATTGGCTCAGCTTTCCCGCGCTGGCTTATCCTGTCAATTTATACGCAAATATCTAATTGACATGTGGGATAATTAAATCTCATTTGGAACACATAATTGTATTACTTTACGGAAGCTGACACTGAACTCCATGCTGAGTTTCACAACAGTGAGCTCAAGTAGCGCATGACATTCACTCATATAGATAAAGATATCATCAATAAAAGCAAGGATTTAATGCTCCCTCGATTACACAATGCATGAAAACAGGAATCTTTCTCTATTACATAGTTCAGTTTTAGAACTTATTCTTTTTATGTTCTATCGTTTAGAGAAAACATATTTAGAAAATCTTAATCCATTCCTGATATAAGAAAATGAGATAATCCTTCCTTACATGCATGGAAGATAACGTTATTTGTATATTATGTTTCGCTATCATATTTTACATCCATATAAGCAAAGAATACGAAACTTGCTTCGGAAAGAACACAATTATTCTCCATTGATTAAAAACAGCACATGCTGTATACGTAATAAATCTTGAGAGAATCAGTTATTGATTGGTGAAACCCATGTTTCTATCTTCATTACTTCCCTAGTTTCTGAGTTATCAAGCTTCAAAAAACTTGACAAACGGATCCAGTCGGATTTTAGCAAGTAAGTATCGGGAAATCATCCCCTCCTCCAAATATTGTTAGGAGGGGCGATTTACAGTTCAAACTCATTCTAAAATGGTCATAATTTTTGTGGCCACGATTCAAATGCCGATAGAATTTTGGTATCGCTCTTGAAGAGGAGTTGATGATATCAATCTCTCTTTTTCTCTCACTTCCCCATCGAAGCTATGAAAACTGTTCAAGTAAATACTTAACAGTCTTCGTTTTTTTTATCTTCAAATAAGCGTAAGAGCGGTGTTTATTGCACACATTAGAACTTGATTTGAACAATGTCTTATTTCTATCTATCTATCCATTCATCAGACACCGTCATTCAAACTATCACCAAAACTGTCAAGATAGTTTTCTCCAGTTTTTAAGTTGGTCCAGCTGGCTGGCTGACTGACTATGTATGTATGTATGTATGTATGTATGTATGTATGTATGTATAGCCGACACCAATGGCGGTAGAAAGTTGACGATTCAAACATTTAATCTTTATCATACCTAGAAAAAAAAAGTTGTTTTTTTTTTCAAATCTCTCATCTCCTTCATTGGTTTGTATTTGCAATGTAAATAATGCCGAATTGATATCTTTGTTTGTGCCCATTTTTTTTTTAATTCAGTGAACATGGCCCAAAGAAAAGGCAAGAGAAATCACTCAGCTATTGATCACCCCTTTTTCCAATTTTTCGATTGATCATCCTCAAAACGACATGCTGTCAAAAGATGTTGATCACGTAACCGTTTCTACTGAGTGACCAACCTGACGTTCCATTATTTTTTTTGCTGTAAAAAAAAATAATCCCGAATCGCAGAGTATGAAAAACTGTCACTTTTTAACTGATTCATTTGTTCTGAGAAATTTTACGATTGAAGTTGTAATAAACTTATATTTCTGCACGTATATTTCAAATTTACATCCATCTATCAATTTATCTTATCATTTTATTTTTTGGAGTCGCCGAGTATGAAAAACTACATTTAAACATTCCATCTCAAACATATCACCACTTGAAAGACACGTTTGTTCTATGAAAGATTATTGAAGTTGTAATAAACATCACAATCCTGCTATCTCGATTTTAGAAACGGCGTTCAAATGAAAAAATAAATAAGAAAATTGATGAAAGAAAAACAGATGTAGATGATAAATTTAAACTATATTGTTATTGCTTTCAATGATTACATTGCTAAAATATTTTCGTTTGTACGCCATTTTTAACATCAAGTGAACTAGTTTGTGAAACTTTACAATCAGGACGGTCGGTTTGTCTATCAATTTCGAATTCAAAAACTTGACAAAAAACTAAAAGAATTTTAAAAAATTGAGATAAGATATATCAGGAATAATTTACGTTGCTCAGACGGTAATGGAGAATTTACGCCACTTATCAATAGGATCAAGATACATCGAAAGTAATTTATGTTGTTCCATTAGAAATTACAAACTTACGCCACTTATTCATAGGATTAGCCTTTTTAAAGCAATTCATAACAGTCCGTTAGGGCGAGTATTTCAACTAATGATCCATGATCCAATAAATTGAGCATGTGATTATTCCACTGCCGAACTATTTTACCCAAGTAATGATTTTTTTTCATTCAAAAAATGATTTAAATAACATATAGAAAAATAATGATTTATGATCAGACAAGAAAAGCCTCGTTTTGAATACCATTTCACAGTCACGATGATACTATTATAAGATGATATTGATTGTTCGGGGAAAGGAATTTCTCCTTATGCCAGATTAACCAAATCAAAAGAGATACTTATTTACACATCTTATATTGGACTTGCAAATCTGAACATAAATGTTTATCGTTTATTCTCGTTTAAAGTTCATGGAATTTGCATGAAACATAAATGCGATAAACGTACAGAAAACATCTGTAAAACATTGCCTAGAAACTTGTTCAAGATCAAATTTAACACTTACATTTAAAGACACAAACCGCATCTCACCTCCATAATAAGCTATGCATATCTGATAATTATCTTTATGTGTGTGCACACGCGCATGCGCGTGTGTATAATGGCTTGACTTTGACTTCAGATTTTAGTGGGAATTCCACATCTGTTGCCCGCAAATGGACGGTTGGCCCCGAAGAGAAATGGCAACTACTTCTACGGCTGTAGAATGTCTGCCAACTGAGGGAGGGGGTTTAGGTTTTACTGTGTTGGTTCTTCTCTGCTTATAAGAAACGAAGTCCTCAATCCAAAAGCGTTCAATCAAAAGCTTTTTGTCATTTCTTACAAACGTTAACTGTTGATCTATGTTCACTCACACGGAAGCAAAGTTCAGTGAAAAGAATTGAAGAAAAAAGAACAATATTCTCGGTCTGTGACCGTTAATCAAACGTATTTATGAAGGATTGCTATCTAAGTGCATATCATCTATCCATCTATCTACACACATACGCACACACACACCCTTTGCCATGCATACGCGCAGACATACATTCATATTGGTGCATATGTGTGATAAATCTACGTTTATTCATGGTTGTGAGACATGCTATTAGTATCAAACTACTTAAATTTCCGGTTGACAAATTCTACGAATTATTTTCTCATTACAAAGAGCGAAAACAAATGATTCTCAAATTTGATGCAATTTATTTGTCTATCCCTCTCTTCCCCCCACCTACCTTTTCTTCCTCTCATTCACACTCCCCTTTCTTTTCCTCCCTCACTCTCGATTACCCCTCTCTCCCTTCTCTTCCCATCTAACTCCAATTCATTCTCTTCACTATTTCATCTTTCTTTTTATTTCATTCATTTCCTGTCTCCTTTGTCTTATTTTTCTATCCCCACTTCTTTCATACACACACACGCACAAACACACACACACACACACACACACTCACTCTCTCTCTCTCCCCTCTCTCTCTGTCTATCTATCTATCTATCTCACAATATGCAGTTGCAGATATGCTACATGTAAGCATGGAAAAGTTGCAGAGCAGAGCTTCACATATCCGTTCTCTCCAGATTATGAATCTGACATATCAAAAAAGCACAACTGGAGTTTTAATATCACAATAGATCGTTCAGGCGTATTACTGGCCGAAATCCGTTGTCTAAAATATTAGCTTCGATCTGATATTTATGATTTATAAGGGAAATGTAAAAAAAAAAATGTAGAGTCTGTTGAAAAGAGTTCCATTAACGGAATACGTATGAATAAACAAAAATAATCAGTCGTATCTAATATGCACTCATTTTCTATAAGGTTGTTAGTTGGAGAATAAGTTTTCAAAAATTTTTCTTCGGAGACATAAAAATGGGAAATTCATTTGGAATCATTAAACAAGATATATGAGTTATGAGTCACCATTTTGGAGACTCACCAGAAGTTATTCCGTGAGAGGTGAAGCAGGCCATCAAGCAATCGAAAAAGGAAGAGTACTTTAACCAGATAAGTACTCAATACTCAAAAAAGCTGGTAACGTCATCATTAAGAAACTAGCCCATCTACTCGAACCAGAAGATTGGAACACTGCAAGCATGATGCTGTTATATAAAAAATGTTACACAAAAGACCTGAACAACTATAGGCCAATAAGACTACATGACTGCATGTACAAACGTTTTATGACTGAATCACAAAAACGCAAATTGAAAACCAAACACGGAACAGATTGGCTTCAAAAGAGACCACGATCATCATCATCATCATCATCATCATCATCATCATCATCATGTCTTTTAACGTCCATCGTTGGACTTAGACCTTCCCAAAGATTCGCCACAATTCTCTATCATAGGCGTCGTGGAGCCAGTATTTTCTGAATTTGTCCAGTTCATCTCTCCATCTTGTATTCTGTCGGCCTCGGTTTCGCATGTGATCTCTGGGGATCCATGTTGAGAGTCGTGATATCTATCGGTTGTCTGCTATTCTTGCAACATGGCCTGCCTATTGTCATCTAAGTTTTTTAATTGATTCTACGATGTCTCCGACTCCTGTTTTCTTCCTGATACACTGTATTGTCTTGTGATCTATCCATGTGAGGTTGAGCATAATTATCTCATGCGTGCGTTCCATCCTTCTCAGTTTGTGGGTCTGTCTCTTGGTTAGACTCGACTATCTCCATTCAGTAGATCAACTAAAGGAGAAAGTAGTAGAAATCGAAATGTCATTCACTGTAGCTTCAAGAGGATTTTCTACGAAGTAGGATCTTCGAATCATTGAGGCTAGCATATAACAAGGCGTTGACCACGTATATAATTCTGAGTTGTTCCTTTATCTGTCTACATAAAGGCCCTGGGCCCTTCAAACTCAAAAAAGTGTAAGACAAGTCGATATCAGCTCTCCAAACTCTTCACAGCCTGCTTCGAAATGATCTTCCGAAACTTGTACTGGGCTAATAAAGGAATCAAAATAGATGGCGAATGGCTATGTCACCTCAGATTTGCTGACGACGTTGTCTTTTTCTATCAAAACCTTCACGATCTCCAAATAATGCTAGACAAACTGAATGGGAAAAGCAAGAAAGTCTTTGTATGAACTTTGGCATAACAAATGCCATGTGCAACAAACAAGTTGAGGATCAATACGTATCAATCAAAGTTGAAAGAGCTCAAGAAAGTATACTACTACATCTACCTAGGATAAAGAATCCCCATAAAATCCTCAAAAGAAGAAATCAAACAAAGAAGCACTTTCGGTTGACAAACTTTCAACAGAGCCAATTCAATCTTCAAGAACATGAACATTCCATCAGTTTGAAAAAGAAGACTCTACAACCAATGCATCCCTTGATAGTCACCTATGGAGCTGAAACATGAGACCTGAACTTAGAACTATGCAACTTGGAACTGGAGAGAGCCATGCATAACATAACGTGGATCTATCATAAGACAGCACAGTATATATGCAAATTCCAGTGAATAAGTTTCTATTTTGGGGCTGGGGCTGAGTCTATGACCTCTCTAGCTAACATATTGAACTACGACTTTTATGTCCGCGTTTTTTACCCTTTGGTCGTAGGATTATTGTAGTCAGTTTAACAAAACGAGCATGCTGGTATACCAGGCCAACAAGTTTAAGACTTCGGTGTCAAATCATTGAAGATTAAATTGAACAAGCTCAGCAACCTAATCTTGAACCAACCTAAATACAGTGGCTGGTTTTTTCCCCCCAGGAAAACTACGATATCCATCTAATTTAATTTCTGAGGTGGAAAAAAGAGGGCCGTACATCGGGGTAATGTATGCTTTTAGAAGTTGCAAATCCCTGATTAATCAAAGAAATGAGGCATAACGCTAAAACAGATATTTCCTAAACAAAAATGAGTGGATTCGCTAATTTGAATAGATGATTTTATATATAATATTTAACTGTCTGCTCTCACGTATATTTTCAACGTTGTAACTTCTATGACAACTTTTGCATGTTTGCAATGATTTCAATTTCATACAAATCAACTAATATATAGAACATTGTAACAAGTATACGAATTTGCGAAAGAATAACACCGTCGTAAGACGTGCTATCTTTTTCATAGCAGCAAAAAGGTTAAAGGCTGATTCAAAACACGAAAACTGGAGCAATTGTCTAACTCCACGCATCCAAATAGAATTTCTTGAGCTTCCGTCCCAGCCAACACGCCGCCAGTTACTTCTTTAATGAGATCAGATACAAACCATTGTAATTAATATTCTGCTCACGTTATAAACGTCAGCAAAATGTGAAATACTGTTTTACATCATGAGACTGTGACGTAATTTCTATCCCAGCCAAGTTGTCGCCATTTCTACCCAAAATGACGCCAATTCAAAACAAGCTCAGTTGCTGCAGGGTCAAACTTTGCTCCTACTTCTATTCCAGCCGAAAATATTTACTATAATTTTCGGATGTATAATAAAAAAATTAATGAATATATAAGATTGTCAGTCTGGATCAGTTGGTGAGAGAGCCGCCCAGCATTGATGAGATCAATATCTAAAATCACGGTAGGGAAATGTTGATTTTATATTTTGGTTTAACGTGACAGGACAGACAAAAGTTCACTCCCCTAAATTTGGTGAGAATAGTTCGGGAGGAAAATGAAGTCAGCCCCAACGACTGGAAATTGACCCCCAAAATTGTTATGTTAGTTTTTGTTTTTTATTCAGTCGTTGTATATGTTTACTTCAAGAAAGTCGGACACAAGGCCAATCGTTTTAGGAGATCTCTGCATGGGATGTTGGTGTGTTTGCCTGCTCTGTTCTCGATACTTACTCGGACTCGAACGTTATGTGCAGTTAGCAGGGAAAAACCTTACTGGACAGAACACCCTCTCTGAGGGGTAAATATTCATGTCATTTTAGTTTTGTCTTCGATTCTGGGAATGGCAATAAAGACTTCGAGTAAGTATTAATACTGTACCGGGCATATTACACACAATGCATGCGTGTTCAAACACGGTCTGGAAAGCTAGGCAGCTTTATACACTGAAAATATTGCAGGAAATTTTGAGCAGCCGTAGCCATCAAAGATGGCGGAAGGTTCTATCCTTTTTTTATGTGGATGTGTTAGTTTGTTTGTGTGTTCCAGCGCTCCTGGCCATACAGTTTTATCTACAGACATCAAAAATCGACATCAGTTTCTGTTTTAGATGTTTTCCTGTGGGAAACACCAGTGAGGTTTTTTACATGACGGGAATTTCTTTTACATGACTTCAAATTTTGACGCTACAGTTGTTCAAGTATTGACTGTGATGGCGAATTGTATTTTCTATTATGATAGAGAATTTTTGAGTCCTAATGCACTTGAAATTTTACTACTGGAATTTCAACTAAAGATCTTACATACAGATTTTTAAAAATATTTCTGTATATTCGTTTATTTCATTATAAGTCAATTGTTCACTAATAACTGTTAATGAAAGATGTTCAAGGGATTTGTTTTACATAGAATTAGATCTTATGATACTATGGAAGACATTTTCTTGAGAATGACATTGTCATTAGTTTTATATCATGGGACAGTTTCGCGAATTTAAAAACAAAAGAGAAATTTTTTCCATAACTTTCAAGCAAAGCTAACTTAACTCGGCCTCTGCTCAAGCTATAATTCTTATATTCAGCTTGTTATTTTGCTTTAGGGTAGTATCATTATATAAGGAACTTGTTATCTTATCTCAGAAATTATCATTATGTATGTGTGTGTGTGTTTGTGTGTGTGATTTGAAATGGTATACAACGTTTGTGCGCTATTTTTAACGTCGAGCGTTTCACACAATGATTGCAGATAACATAGACCATAGCATTCGTACATCAGATGGACAGGGTACATTCCATGGTACGAGAATGATAGCAGTATATACTAAATTAGGGCATAGTTTGTAAACTAATTTAGATCGATTGAGAGACCAAAGAAAGTCGTAAAAGTAATGGATGTAGTGATGGGACATGGGGTTCCAAAAAGTGTTACGGTGTCCCAATTAGGAAAGGATCGAAATCAGTCATTTTTTTAAAATCTATCAGTACACATTTTGAATAGTCGACGCACTTACCAGTCATCAGCATTATTTAGTAGTAAGGCGATAGCGACCCAACAGGCCTGGGTTCATGCAATAGGTTTCCTAGGGAGGGCACCCTCTTAAACCAATGATCACGATGCCTCCTAAATCAATTTAAACTATCTGAATGCATTTGACTTCTTTTGTATCAATTCTCTTTTTGTCTACATAAAAGGTCAAGCAAAGGAGTAAAACATAGCCATACTCTTCATAACATTTGACCTGCCTCTTTATTTCAAGGCAATCGAATTATATTTCGTGTAGACTTCACTTCATTTTCTCATTGGATTTTTGGGTAGCATTGATAACTTGATGACAGGATCTGGACAAGAAGACCTGGAAAAGGTATATGACAAGTATTCTTTGGGACACATGGTGAGTGGAAAAGCCATAACATGAGCCTTGAGAGGCCATTTTAGTTGATACTGCCTTGAAGATGACACTCCAGGAAGGGTTGCTTCCTGTCAGCCAAATCAACACTCAGAATGAAGTAGAGCAAGAGGAGAGTATTGACAGTTCTAAAGATGAAGAAATGACAGTGACGAATCATTTAAACAAGACAACATAGATAACATTCAAGAAACATGCCAAATGACGAGGTCTACTTTTATGAGCTGCAAAACATTTGTAATTAGTTGATGTCAGATGGAGTTTCCAATAATGAAATGGACGAACCAGATGCACAACGTAAACTTTGGACCTCTATGAAATCAACAAAACAAAAGCTTTCATCAAAAATGACAAAACTATGACTAAACTAATGCATGTACATTAATATTGTGAAAGAGCTCATCCGACTGTAAAGGACCAGTGATAGGGAAACGCATTCGAATGCTCCAGAAAAAAGTTTAACCTTTTAACTGCGACTGGTCATTTTCATTATGCAGAAAATTGTTGTTGTTGTTGTTGTTATTATTATTATTATTATTATTATTATTATTATTATTATTATTATTATTATTATTATGTTGTTGTTGTTGTTGTTGTTGTTGTTGTGGATGATGAAAGTGACTATTGAAAGGTGAGGAAAGGAGAGAAAGCAGGTCTCACATCTCAATTTTTTATCATGTAAGCATGTTTTGATGCATTTCGACGGGTGCCAGCAATCTTTTTCATAGAAAAACTTTCAGCAGTTTAGAGAAATATGAATAGTTTTGTGTTGTTTGGTTCTTCATTAGGAGCGAGAGGTATGGTATTTGTATCTCAGTAGGTCAGAGTAATATTCTAGTCTGAAAAGAAGAAGGGTCCGTGAGAGAGAGAGAGAACGAAGTCAGGCTCTAATCTGATCTATCAATCAATCAATCTGGAAAACTAATTTTAGAATTGGATGACGCAAATGCAAATACGTAACTAAGTCGCGTAAAAAAAAGCACAAAATTATTCACTATGAAAACGAATCTTAACAGGAGCACATCTAATCTGAGAAAGTTCCAATTGTATGAATTCTAATAATTATTCAATAACAACCAACATTCTTCTTCGGTGAGTTTTATTACTTGAGAAGTTATTATAACCTCCTTGACCTCAGACGCACACACACGTGTGTGTGTGCGTCTGAGGTCAACACACACGCGTGTGCGCACGTGCGTGCACACACACACACACACATATATGAATATATATTCCAAAATACAATGGTGCCTGCCACAGATCATTAGTTACCAATATAGTTTCGCAAACTACTCGCTTGTGTGATCAGACTACATATATACATATATATCTATAGACTAGCATATATACGACTCTATGCTTACGTTTGTGAATGCCTGTGTGTTTGTATATTTATTTTTGGTTCATTATAGCCATATATATGCATTTATCGAATGAAGGCCTTGTATATAAGCAACGTTTATGAGATTTGCAATGTCACATGATTAATAAAAGAATCCATGATAAGAATTATTAAATCGTTGGAACTTCAGAAATTCAATGAATTAGGAATAACCACGTCTCACTCAATTCCAACGAGAAATAATATAATTGATATTTGAGTATTAACTGATATCACAAACCTTAGATATTTTGAATCCCACAGAAAACCATATTTCTCACTCAGATGGAAGAGACTTCCCGGCTTTTAAATCTATTTTTTTCCAATGTAATGAACGAATTGAACCTTCCGCTGTTTATCGATGGTTGAGAGAGAGAGAGAGGGTCAGCAGCAGATTTTTTTGAAGAGTGATTTAAACAATTCTGCCCGATCTCTCGCTTGGCCTGCGATTCAGTCGCCTAAAAATGTGTTCTTCATTCGTAAATTAATTATAATTCACAAATGACGGCTTCATGTCAGACGATTGTGATTGTAAAAATATTTTAACCTTCCATTTGTTCGAGAGTCTGTAAAAAAATCAATTAACTAAAGATTAACTCATAATTGAATCACATCGTCGCTAAACATCGATTTGAATCTTTTAGTGGACATTTTAGATTGAAGATTAAGATTTCTTTCTCCAATTATTATTTTTTATCATAGATTGTCCCCGCCATCCGAGAGTAGAGTGTTCCTGTGTTGAAAACGTTCGTGAGCTATAATAGCGTAAAGCAAAGAAGCAATTAATTATATAGGGAACATCTGAACGTTCCAAAACCCAGTGATAATGGTATGTTAGGATGAGCTGCCTGAACTTTGGGTGGTGGGAGTTACCGGAAACTTGCTTGTGGGAAAGAGAAGAGGAGGGAGCGCGCTATAAGGGATCGTAGCAAATCAAACGCTGAATTTTCGCATTTTGCCTTTTTTCGTAAAAGCAAGAAAGTGACGTAGGGCGAAATTTTGAAAAGCGAGTTATACCTGAAAATATACTGAACAACAGCACTCATTTAGATTCCCGAAACTGATTTTTTTGTTGATAAGATATTTTGGGTTTATTTATCATTGCACTTGCAATTAAAGTTATAGTTTCTATATATAATTCCAGATTCGTAAGAAATGATTTATTAATCATACGAAAAGTAAAAACAACATTTATGACAACCAACCATCGTAAAAATAACGAACATTTAAATTACTTGATTTCCAAATCACTTCCTTGTTATTTTTGGAAGAACATTAATTCATATCACTATGTTTAAGTGAGTTCGGACAAATTTCTTCGTCTTTGTTGTTTGTTTCATCAAAATGTTGCGGTCATTTACCTCCAGCCTTTCTTCGCTGTCCGTTGTATTTTTGAATGTCAGATCTTGCTTTCTCTTCAATGCATGTCACATATATTCCCTGCGTCTATGTGTTCTTGGAATAGTCTTCTTCTCACCCGAATTCTAGATCTGTAACCGCCCAATTAACTCTTTGAACTTCGTGCTTGCGATGACAATCCCAAGAGCACATCGACACAGGCACTGGGAGAATTCTAACAAAAAATAGATCCTGAAGAGACATAAATGAGCATTTTCAATCTCAGGAAATCGTTTTTCATGGACGTCGCCATAACAACTTTGGCAACGGAATTCTCGATGATTGAGCAGAGCCCGAACTGCAATTATTCTGCCACATCTTCGTCTCTGATTCTTTACACCATATTACAGACGATACAAAAGTTGCAATAATCATCCTCAGTCGGTTAGACCCTGCGATGCTTGTTAGATGAAATATTCCACTGTTATTATTATTTGATTACTGGTTTTTCGTGTCTTATTATTGCTATCTCTATCCTTACAACAATTGCCAGGATTTAATTCTTTATAACTGATTTTTCCATATTTGCCCTAATTGTCGAAGAGTGTATCAACCCATGAAAATATAGAGTAATAGAAAGTGGAAATAGTAATAGAATATTAGGTTCGCACAAAAATTCCCAACACCCTAATTTTATATATATATATAAAACGAAAGACTGAATTCACGGTTGGAATTGTATTTTTTGCTGGAATTTTTTTACACACGCCTAATAGTGTGATGTGCATATAGTGTTACGAAGAAGGAAGTATGGATTGGTTATTTAATCATCAAAGCTAGGTTAGTGACTAATAAGAAAAATAACAACAAAAAAGAAAAATCCACAATCCTTGCAACTCATGAAAAAATCTATATCATTTCAGAAGTTTTCGTATCAAGTGAATACTGTTTTGAGATACATCGTTATGTAGATCATAATAAGATCTTTCACAAACTTCGGCAAAGCAAGCTCAACTATCAAAAACCAGATGATCCCAATAATCCTGGAAAGAAGAGTATACAACCAATGCATTCTCCCGATAGTCACTTATGGAGCTGAAACATGGAACTTAACCAAGAGACAGACCTACAAACTGAGAAGTATGCAACGTGTGCATGGAGAGATCACAAGACAGTAAGTATATAAGGAAGAAAACGGGTGTCCGTGACATCATAGTAACTATTAAAAACTCAAATGGCAATGGGCAGGCTATGTTGCAAGAATGAAGGACAACCAATGGACATCACTTCTCACAACATGAATCCTCAAAGATCACTTAAGAAACCGAGGCCGACAGAACACAATATGGAGAGATGAATTAGACAAATTCAAGAAATACTGGCTACGCGACGCCCACGAAAGAGAATTGTGGCGAATCCTTCGGAAGGTCTATGTCCAACGACAGACATTAAAAGACTGATGATGATGAAGTAGATTTATCACGATATAATAAAGTATGGTCAATTGAAACATCCGTAGGAAGATAGCCATTCAACAACATTAAGAGAAAGAAAGTGTAAAGGGGTTGATACAAAAGGGACGGCGTGTAAGAATTCTTATGGCGGGAGTAAGAAAGATTAACATTAAGTTTAGTGGCGAGAAAAACGAAAGAAAGTGGGATGAAAATAGAAGAGAAAGGGGTAAATGATCATTTAGTTCCGGGATCAGGTAAAAAAAGGGTGCATGAATTAATCCATTAAAAGGGGTAGCGATTTAGAAAGAGGTCTCTTGCCTGTAGGTTAAGGGGCCGAAGGTTGGTCACTAGAACAGAAGAGCAGAATGGAGAGAGCAGAAGGGTAGTGGCAGCTGGCAATGGAAGAACTGATTAATCTCTCTCTCTCTCTCTCTCGCTCTCTCTCTCTATATATATATATATATATGTGTGTGTGTGTGTGTGTGTGTATGTGTGTGTGTATGTGTGCGTGCGTGTGTGTGTGAGAGGATTTTATTTGGTCTTCAAGCGAAGACTATATATGTATTCCCAGTCGGCCGAAGTGGAAAAAAAATGAAGGTTTGATTTTAAATCCAAACATGAGTCTAACGTCTTTTTGCAACATGGCCCGCCCACTGCCATTTGAGTTTTCTAATGGTTTATATATCATATCTGACTCCTGTTTTTTTTCTTTGACATACTGTGCAGTTTTGTGATCCATCCGTGTAACAGCTAGCATGTTTCTCTCATGCACACGTTGCATGGTACTCAGTTTGAGAGCCAATACTTATTTCTAACGTCTCTCGTTTCCTTCCCTTGCTGCGGCTGCAGTACACATACGTGCAAACGAATGCATTATACTACATGGTCGAAATGGTGCCGATATTATCAGACGTGGTCGACATGCCCCACTCCATCACGGTTCATCTGGTCCGAACCGTGAACAATCTCAATCTTGAGGTTTTTCAATTTTGGATGAGCTCTGCCTTAACTGATGATCTTTTCTTATAGAAAATGCAGTACTGAATACCAGAGTAAGATTTTGCTGGAATAACTGCTAGTGATTTAAAGTTATTCATTCCTCCCTCAAGAAACGACGTGAGGCAATCATTACAGAAATCAAAGCTCTGGCTTAATAGGAACTTACACTCGAAGGAGTTACAGGAGGATAACTGCAATGATTTGATTAATGGATGTGACATTATTAACGGATAATCAATATAAAGAGCTAAAAATGAGGAACAGGTTAAGGAAAAAAAACGCCAAGAGAAGATGATCAAACTGGGAAGCGTACACCATACAACAACATTATCGATGGTATAATAATTCAGTAGTGGTCCTTGCAACCTCTGGCTTTTCTAAAAAAACCTTTCAAACCAGGAGAGAGCGACGAGGCTGATTATGGCGACCCCAAAAGTGGTCTTTGCAGACCGTTTTGAAAAGTGAAAAGGATACTAAGATAAGTACGTTAAGTCTTGAGTTGAGAACTCGGAAGAAAAATACGTTGTCATTGCCCTCGGTAGAATTTTTATTTTCTCAATATTGAATGGCTGAATACTTTCCAAATAGGCCTCGTATAGTAAGCAGATAATTATAACACTTTGATATCAATCATGGGATAGATGTCCACTGCATATTAAACAGATAGCCATAACCAAATGACCAATGGCAACCAGCCCACCAGCCACTCAAATGTTACTTTTTCCGTATAAAAGATCATATGGACCGTTGCTATGTCATTCATATTGTAATATCGAATAGTCAAAGTCAAGGAGTCAAAGTTTGGACAAGGACTTGAGCCTTATTTTAACAAGAAAATTCTGAGAGGTGTGAATAAGAGCATTCCTTATGCGTCAAGTGCTGGGCATTCATCAGAATAGCCAGTTCCTATCGACCAGAAACACTGAAAACTCAATTAGTAACAATTGATCCTCGAGGAATGTTTTGGAACTGGACAGTCACATTTTCGCAAAGGACGAAATAAGAGAAATTTGTTCAAAGAAGTTAATCTCTTGAGTGAAACAAAAGATGAAGAGATGTTCGCTAATTAGATTAATTTGTTGAAAGGTCATCAGTCATCAGTACAAGGACGATGGCATGTGGTCAAGTTTATGCGATACTGGACATTGAATCCTTTTTCTGGCGCATTGGATACATCATCAATCGCTCTGACTGAATCATCATCAGAATCGAAGGCAACAATGCTTTGGACCTTTTTTTGCAGTCAAAACCGTATAATCGCGTAAGAGAAGAAAAAAAGAAAGAAAGAAGAAAACCAGGAAGAAGGAAAAAGAAAAAGAGAAAGGGCACAGAGAAGACAAAAAACAGGGAAAAAAAGGGAGAAAAAAGAAAGAATGAAAAAGAAAAAAAGATGAAAGATAAAAAGTATGACACCAGAAGAAAGAATACTAATAGAAGAAAGGCAGAAAGAAAGGAGGAAAAACAAAATAGAAGGAAAAGAAAAACAATTGCATGAGTGATGGTTTAGTATTGATAATAACGAACCAGTGAACAAGATTTAAATTTCGACTTCGGCTGCTATTATCATTTTTGCATTGAAACCCGCGGGAATCGAGTCCAGTTAACACCCTGGTCCAACGCCAGTCAACTCGACATAATCTTGACACCGGCAAAAGACGGAAAAAAGATAAGAAATAAGTATTGGCTCTCAAACTGAGTACCATGCAACGTGTGCATGAGAGAAACATGCTAGGTGTTACACGGAAGGATCACAAAACTGCACAGTATGTCAAAGAAAAAAAACAGGAGTCAGATATCACATATAAGCCATTAGAAAACTCAAATGGCAGTGGGCAGGTCATGGTGCAAAAATGTCGGACCACCGGTGGACATCACGACTCACAGATTGTAGATTATATGCAAAAACTGTGACACCCACGATAGAGGGATCTAGCGAATCTCGTGGGAAGGTTTTAATTCAATGACTGACGTTTAAAGGATGACGATGATGACAGTGATCATAATCATTATCAATAAACTTTCTCAATTGCATAATTACAATATCTATTGTCAGGGATGTCAGAAAAGGGCAAATACTTACTTTAAAATCTTAGCTAGATTATTCTGTCTCAAAATTACAATCTTACTTCACTCTCCTTCTCACTGTCTACAATATTATTTCTAAGAATAATATAATGAAAAGTTTAAATGAATAAATTATTTGAAACTTATGTCAGTGAAATTTTCACAAACTTATGCAAATATTCTTTTTTTTTCTCTCACAAACTTGAAGCTACTTTAATGGTGCAACGAAAAATCTGTTTCCATTCCAAATACAAAAAATGCTCAAGGAAGAAGAGTTACATGTCTAATTATCCATTTTAAAGGGTAAAATAAGATCATATTGGAAAATATTTTGTGTTGGCCTGTGCCCACACCCTTTTGCAATTGAATCTCTGCACTCAAAATATTCAAAGTCGGAAAAATTAAACGCCATGGCCAGGAACGTTGGAACATACAAATGGACAAACAAATTCACAAACAAATACACGCATATTTGATTTTCTTTTCTTCAACATAGAACTCTTCACCATCCTTACCAATTCAAGATAGTATTATTCCTAATATTGGAAGCGTATGCAAATAAAACATAGATTTGATCTGCAGTCGATGTCTTTTGTAGCTCTTTGCCAGAGGCCAACTATTGTACTGAGACAGGTTTCCCAGGGTGGAAGGGATGGGAGTTCAAGTATTGCCGAAAGCTTATTATTTATTTTCGATTCGCACCGTTTACTAAAGGCCGTAGAATTGCAAGAATGACATTCTGGGAGTTGCAATAGAAAATAACAGAAATTATGATGGATGAAATACTTGTAAAAAAATAATAATTGACCATGCTTATCTGATAACATTAAAGAAATGTTTTACTTACGTATTTGAACTGAGTCTAAAGTAGAAGCCAAGTTTTCGTTTTATTTTCAAATTCCAATCTCTTAAAATATTTTTTTGAATGAAATCATAAGAAAAAAATTTTTATTTGAATATTCCTTGATTCTGACTGAAAGGTTATACTAAACATATAAGATATTTTTTAACTCTATCTCAAAATTCATTTAGGGAAATCAGGAAGATTTTTTATCATTGAAATACTAACTGTTTATGTAACCCATGATATCACATAGGATTCATTAAACAATAACATCAAAACTTTCGTTCTCTCTGATCATTGGTATATCGTGAATTCTGGCATTGTGAGTGGGTGGGTAAATGAAATCGTTATCGCAATTGTATTTTTAACGCCAACTGAATTTGAATACGATATCAGCATGCTACGTTTAGGCTTTTCTTATCACTTCTCACTGACTTCACTGCTAATCCTATTAATTCTAGTTCGTAAAAAAGGGAGAGAATAAAACCTGGAATGTGTTTAATTCTTCAATCTATGTATGATTGAAGAAATTTAGGAAAGTGCTTTAGTTGTAGCTTTACGAAAAAGAATTCGGCACATCAAGCATGGAATTACAGACCTGTGTCCTTAAGAGGCATATTGTGTAAAACTTATGAAAAGTTTGCCAGAAAGCATAAACTTAAAGTAATGAATGACCACGTTCTAATGGATCAGCATGGTTTTGTATTTTGTAAATCAACAAAATTCAATTTGTTAGAAACTATGGACTTGTGAAAACAGAAAACTCTTTGATTAAAAAAAATATAATTGACATTGTAAGAGATTTTTCAAAAGATAAAGTGAGAGTTATAGTTGTGGATGCTTTTCTGGCATAAGTCAGTTATGTCAGGGGACTGAAAGGGGACTGTTATTGTTCCTATTGATTATAAATGATATTCCAGGGGAATCAAAACGTATACTAGAAATTTTTACAGACGACATAAGATTTTTAGTTGGTTCAAATGAAAATAGGATAGCACAGGAAG
This sequence comes from Thysanoteuthis rhombus, assembly GCA_963457665.1. Taxonomy (NCBI): domain Eukaryota; kingdom Metazoa; phylum Mollusca; class Cephalopoda; order Oegopsida; family Thysanoteuthidae; genus Thysanoteuthis; species Thysanoteuthis major. The sequence continues at coordinate 70,503,160 of OY735199.1, read as the reverse complement.
ACTTTAAAAATAGTTAGATCTGTGGGAGTCTGTGGAATTTAAAATTTAATGTAGACAAGTGTAAAGTAATCTATCTAAATAGGAAAATAAAAGTTACACATATACTGTTGGAAAATATTAGAACAGAGGTGTTGAATTATATGAACTATTTAATTTGGAAAAACATAAGTCTTCAGTCGTAGCTAAAGCAATCTCCAAAATTGGTTCGTTTTGCAGAAATATTTTATCGAGAGATCCATATGTTTTTCTAAATATTTATGAAGCAATATTACGGCCACATTTTGAGTGCTGTGTACAGGCGTGGATCCCATGCGCCAGACATGGTTATTGGAATTTAGTTTGGAAATCGGAGAGGATGCAGAGAAAAAACAGAAAAATTCTGAGAATAGTGCGTGGCATTAGAGATATACGTTATAAGGCTAGACTAGAAAAGTTAGGCATGACTTCTTTGTTTGAGAGGAGGGCAACAAGAGACCTCATCAAAACTTTCAAAGGAGTAAATAGTTTTACAAATTAAGGAAGTCGGAAAAGACAGAAAATTTACTTGTTAGGTATATGGCAAAAAAAAAAAACAATTTTGAAGAATATTGGAATAGTTAACCAACCTATGGAATAAAATGTACGATTGTAAATAATTCTAAGAACAAGTTTATATAATTTGGGATAGAAAATGAATCAACAGGACAAATATGGGAGTTATCAATTAGAATATATAGAGGAATTCAAAAAAATATGTGCTTGGTGAATGTATCTCTGTTCTGGTAAGCATATGGTTTTTCACTTAGTTCATTCTTGTTTTTATCATTTCAATTATTGTTACTTTTTACAACAGGCATCTCGATTTGTATACATTTTATTTGCTGTGTTCGTCCCCTAGCTGTATGTATGTATGTATGTATGTATGTATGGATGGATGTATGTATGCATGTATGTATGTATGCATGCGCGTGTGTGTGTGTGTATATGTATACACATTCGGATATGTGTATATACACATTTACTTTAACCTTTTAACCTCAAATAAACAGTAATGTCATAATAGCTTGATAACGATTTGGATTACAAAAAATATGATTTGGATCAATTACTTCCCCACACTCATCGATGCACGTTTATTGATTGATATAATCTAAAATTTGTGAAATCCCAAATGATAAATAATATCAAATGTTGCAAATGGTAATGATTTACTATTTAACGATTGTAATTTCCTACATTCATATCGATCAAAACTTTAACCAAGAATCGGTATAATTTCAGTTGTAAACTGTGCAAGAAGGATCATTGGACAGAAGCTCTCGAGGTTTTCAGCATGTTGCTTATTACTAATAACATGCATGATGTCATTGTTTCCCGCCATACTATGAACTATCTATACTATTGATAGACTTATAACGATTACGTTGTCACATTTTCATTGGTTCATTGTTTTGACCAAGCCAAAAGGAGAATTATTTTATATTTATTACTTATTTCATTACAAAAATCAAATGAATCAAAAGTAATATTTATTTTATCTAAATTATTCAAGGGTCAAAATCGGGGGGGAACTCTTTTTTCGGTCATCTAACTTGAACGAGCATTTTTCATAATTACTTCTAGGGGTCGAATCAAGCGGGAGTTTTTATTTTTCATTTTTAGGTGACATAATCAAAGGAAGTTCTCTTTTACTTATAGGAGTCAAAGTCGAGGCAGAATATTTTCAATTTCTGGGAACTAAAATCGACTCAAAACCTTTTTTCACTTATAAAGGAACATCGAGGGGTACTTTTTTCCGCTTTAGAGGTCAAAACTGAAGGAGGAAATTTTTATTTTTCAGTGTTTGAAGTATAACTCAACGGAACTTTTTTCCACTCATAGGGTTCAAAATTGAGAGGATTTTTTTACTTCAAATGATCAAAATTGAGTGGGAAAATTGAATTCTCTTGGAGTCCAACCCTCTTGACCTTCTGAGGTCTACCAATTTCTGGGAAAACACACATACATATAACTACACAGTGCAATATAAACATACACTCACACGCACGTACATCGCAATGTATAGTTATCATCATCAGTCTTTCAACGTCCGTCGTCGGATGTAGACCTTCCCCAGGATTCACCACACTTCTCTATCATGGGTGTCGCGGAGCCAGTACTTTCTGAATTTGTCTAGGTCGTCTCTCCATCAAATACTCTGCTGGCCTCGATTGCACATGTGATCTCAGGGGATCCATTTCGTGAGTTGCGATGTCCATCGGTTGTCTGTCATTTTCTGAGACAAAGTATGTAGTAGTAGTAGTAGTAGTAGTAGTAGTAGTAGTAGTAGTAGTAGTAGTAGTAGTATCAAGATCTACCAAGAGAACTGAAGAAGATGTGGAACATGAAAGTCAGGGTAGTACCAGTAATAATAGGCGCACTAGAGACTGTCCTAAAGACACTGAAGGCGAGACTGGAGGAGCTTGGTATACAAGGAAGGATTGAGACTGTACAGATCACAGCACTGCTAGGAACCACACAGATACTGAGGAAAGTGCTAAAAATATAAGGTCTGCGACACTAAATGTTAGCGGTGGCCTGACAGAGGGAGGAAAATAGAAGTGGAGATGTAAACCACAGCACTGACGTGATAGGCGAGGTGGAGAGGAGATGTGAGCTGAAGACCTGAGAAGTCTTATTGTCACTCAGCCTTCAGCAATGACCACCGGGCAACTAGTGTGAAACTGCAAATCAAAGTATTACTGTGGTCTACGAGAATGAGGAGAGGAGGGCTGGAGACTTGGGGAGACTTGCTGTCACTCAACCTCCAGCAGTAACCACCATGAAACTGGTGTGAGATTGCAAATAATAATAATAATAATAATGATGATAATAATAATAATAATAATAATAATAATAATAATAATAATAATAATAATAATAATAATAATAATAATGATAATAATAATAATGTGATGTGCATATAGTGTTACGAAGAATAAAATGTGAGAAAGTGCGAGTAACTATACTCTTGTGTTAAGAAACAACAAGAGAGGTATATTTAGAATTTATTTTATATTCCAAACTGAGATTTTATCCAAATTAACCAAAGAATCTGAATTCTCTGAAGAATAATTTCACTATATGTCTTATAATGATACTGACGACAAAAAACTACTTCTGATCAGATGTAGCATTCACCCATTCTTCAGCAACGGTTAATGTTACTAATACCAGAATATTGGTCGATAAAATGGCCATGTGGAAAAATAAACCTCTCCTGAGGATAAAATTATCATTGAATATTGTGATGACAAACAAATGTATTTGCCAGATCATTAAAAACTCATCATTCAGATCCGGAAGAAAAAAAAAAAGCCATCCAAGTGTGGATTCATTTCAGTTAAAGCCTGTTACTCAGAACAATCAGATTTGATTAATCATGTTCTTCTTTAAGGATAGTTGTTAGCCATGAGACGAACTATTAGGTTGACGCAGATGTCCCCGGCGCCATCTTTTCCGGAATGTTGAGGAAATCATAGAAGTGTCTTTGTAGATCACTTATCTCCATTTTCCCCATTGGATCAGTCAAGAAGCTAGGAAAATGAGTTCCGCTTAGACTTACGGAAACGAATATCTATCAGCGTTTGAAGATTTGTCTTTCTCTTCTCGCTCAACACAGAAAATGGGTCACCAGTGCTTTGAGCAGTCACTGCCGATAAAAATTGACTCATTATGAGAATCCTTAATAGAAAAAAAAAAGTCGTGGCTATATGCAAGAAAGTCTTCAACATCTTCAATTAAACGGAATATACTGAGGAAAGGTTCTTTGTGATCAATGAGATTCTAAGGGGATTCTTCTTTACGAATTACTGAAGCCTTCACAAATTGCTATTGTGGTATTTTAGTCAGCAAAATGCTTTCTTCGAAGCAAGAAAGTCGACCGCTTATTTCGATGTGTTACAACGCCAGTCTCCTTGCTGCAAATGCCACATAAGCATATATTCATGTAGTTGAAATTGGAAGTTCTTCCACATACGACGTGCTCTCTAGATCATTTGTTTTACTCGATTCAAAACACCTCTTTCAGTCAGCAGTTTTAACAATTTTGAAGAATTCATCGAATCAAACTCAGAATCGTTGTTTTATGATTGAATACACAATTAACCGGAAAGGTAGTGTAAAGTAACTGAAAGCCAGGGAAATACTTTGATTATTGAATAACCATGCTATAAATTCTTGTTAATGATAGATTTCATCAAGAAAATGTTTGAAACTTTTGCACTAACGTAATAAAACTTCATTTATCCATATCACTACTATTAGAGTCAGAAAGAAACATATGAAAACTGTCTCCTCTCTTTTATTATCTCAAATAGTACATATTAGCTTCGTTGAAACTGTTCTTTTTTTCTAATGGTAATAATTCGATTCTAGAAATGTTTTAGCTTTCTCTTTCAATAGAATGGACATTACATTTGGTTTGTTCTGGAATAATGCCACCTCTTCAGCAGTTCAAGTTGATCATCATTCAATTTTTTACTTCTGTTACACATTCTCAAATGTTATTCAAATACCAGAAATGATGATTATAGTTTAAATACGATTGGATAAAACTGTAACCTCTTTTCTTAGTATTCCTTTGCTCTTTGGGTGATATAAGTAATTTTCTGATCGATTATATATAAAAAGTATAGAAAATGGCTATTTCCCCCAAAACTTTGCTTTTGGGATCAGAACATTGCCATTCTGTAATTTACATATTTTGCTTCAGACAACTTAGGGGAGATATTTAAAAGTTGTATACTCCTTCTCTAGAGCTATTACTAATTGTTTCATAAGGTCTATTTTTATGTGAGATGGCGGCATCAGCACCATCCGGGGGTCAACTAATGGCTCCCACGTGACGTTGTTGATCCCAACATCGAATTCGGGAAGAAGAAAAAAATCAAGCGAAGAATCATCTCAGGATATCAAGCTTTATGTAGAATAAGCTCAACCTTCTAGAACAAGAAAGTCCATTAGTCTTAAGAAGAAGCGTATACAACCAATGCATCTTACTGATAGTCACCTATGAAGCTGAAACATGGAACCTAACCAGGAGACTGACCCGCAGACTGAGAACCATGCAACGCGTGCATGAGATAATCATGCTCAATATCACATGGAGAGACCACAAGAAAGCACAGAATATTAGACGAAAAAAAGGATTCCGAATCATTATAGAAACCATTAGGAAACTCAAATGGCAATGGGCTGATCTTGTTGTATGAATGGAAGACAATCGATGAACATCTCAGCCACAACATGGATCCCCAATGTAGAACCGAGGCCGGCAGAATATAAGATGGCGAGTCGAAATGGATAAGTTCAGGAAATTATGGGTCCAACGACACCCACAGTAGAGAGGTGTGGTGAATCCTGGGGAAGGTTTATGTCCAACGACGGACTATAAAAGCTTGATGATAATGATGTTGATGATGATGATGAAACCAAACATTTTGTATATAAATGTACGTTGCTCACTTTACGTATCCAGCTTCATCACAGACTTACAATACGTGAGAAAACGAATATTATTTGTTCTTTCGACTTTTTTATTCCGTGATTTTCAATCCCACAAACCATAGCCGTATTACGGTAGAGTCTTATGTTTTTCATTAATACCCGAAACAAAATAATCTGCTTTCTGTTGGGTATTTACAAAACTTGGCTAAGTCTGGCACAAGATCTCAATAGTAGGACACCCAAAGGAGATTTAAGTCGCTGGCAGTTATCTACGAAACTAGCTTTATTATCATCGCTCTTCGACAAAAGCCTATCATCTGTGCTTGATTATTCTATACAGCTCATCAATCTTGCCATGTTCCGTTGTTGAAATAATCGTGTAGTTTCAGCGGGCACCAGTGGTTGGTTTTGAGCCCAGGAAATAAGCAAGTGTTTCAAATGAGTTTCAAGACAGCTAAGCTTTTCTAACTTGTAAGATCGGTGCAACACAATTTCCTGTCCCTTCATCCCTCACCCGTTTGGTTCTGTTTCGTACTAAGCTAAGTTTTGTAAATATCTAGTCTCTGTGATGATTTTAGCCTGCGCAACAAATTTCTTGGATTTTATTCACGAATAGAGAAATGGCTATATTCGATTGGATCCAAATATTTCTCAATAATTAGATCTTGATATTTATACTTAAGTTGAATGGGCTTTTTTATGTTAATTTTTCCGGTAGGGTCGTGAAATTTTATTATCATTCTTTTTATATTTTACCAAGTTGGTTGGAAGTCTTCACGTGCTAATGTCTCGAGTGTCTGTTTGTATCAATTCCACAGCAACTTCCAATTCAAAATGTACATATTTGATCATCGTCCTATAAAGAATAACTTTGTTTTGGTTTGCTTTGTGGCAGAGGTAGTTGTGTATTTCCCATCGGAGCCAATGGTAAATGTTGCAGTGCAAGTGAAAAAGAAAAACAAGATTTCAAGCACTTATTTTCAAGGTAAGACTTTCTCCTTGTAGAGGATTAGCACATTTCCGAATCTCCTCTCTCGCCATTTGACATTGAAAGTTAGCAGCACGGGTATAAGTGAATCAAGTTCAAACTCCATCAGAGACAGTTTGCATCCACTTCGAGCTAATGCCGTTGGAAAAGGCATGAAACCATCTCTTCCCATCCAGGTATTGATAAATAACAGAGTAGACTTACTTCTTCGATCTTTGCTAGCAAACGGTTTAGGGCGGATAACTCTGAATTCAAACAGTTTGTCTGTCCCAAGCCCAGGTAAAGGGGCTGGGCTGGACATGGCGGAAGTAATTCTAGCTTTACAACCTAAACCGCTGTGACTGTAACAGCAGCACCAAACAATAAACATGGCGCAATTATGACCCAATACTCCAAAAAGAGTCGGAAGAAATTCACAAATGAACAAATCTTTTGAGATCTAGAAACATTTTGTCTTTACTTGGCGGCTGGGAGATCATAACAGATAGCAATTAGTCCTGATACCAACGAAATAATACATTGCAATGAAAATTTCAATGAAAAGTCAGCGTAATCAGAGAATATGTGTAAGTATACTTTAAATGTCTCATGTTTTCTGTGACTTTTAAACATAAATATGAACTGTCGGAAAGTGGCAGCCATAGAGAAATGGTTAGTCTTGTAAGCCATTGCTAGTGAATTTGATCTTCACAGGTTGTACCGCTATAGTGGCCTTGTGTCAGTATTTAAACATAAATGAAAGATAAATTACAATACGAAATTGAAAACTGTTATGAAGATCTTTGAGAGGAATCGTTATCTCTTCAATATATTCTTTTTTAATATGCAATTAAATTGTATTCTGTTCGGGAATACACACGAAAACCTAAGTTACAAAAAGATATCGTCTTGAATTGTGTTGATTTTAGAATACGATTGGATTTCTGATGCCTTTTATTCCTTTCTCTTGCTTGCACAAACGTTTTTTCGTTGTTTACATCATGTTACGGTTTATCACATTCCATTTATTTATATATTCATAAATGAATGAAGATAAATTACTGTAATAAGCAAAAACGCTTACCAATTTCTGTATTACAAGAAAGGCTATATTAAGATATCTATAAAAAAAAAATACAAGAATTAATATCCCACCAACACGTATCAAATAATCTAATATTCATAATTACATTTCTTCCCTCTTTCGATAATACTTTTTTTCAACTCAGCAGGACACCAAAAGTAATTTTCTGTATATGTTGCAAAGATATTGAGTTGGTTTTGTGGTCGTTGAACAAATAAAAAGGCAAGAATTCACTTATTTGTTTAAAGGGTGGCTGAACTCTTCGTACATAGATTTCAGGTGATCGCCAATTTTAGCTTAGTCTGACACAAGGTCACAGGTGTGACCTTCAAACACAATACGGAAGTAACAGTCATCGAGACTAGATTGCTAAGAACTGCTTCAAGCGACAGTTATGGCCGTGTTATATTGCAGAAAATAACTAAATTGGTACTTGAGCTTGAATAAAAAAAGTATCACAAGAATTTTTATTTACACCACTTGGTAGGCAATCAGGCGTAGGAGTTGGGTGCTTTCTGCAAAGACATTTACTTAAGCACAGGGTATCATCGTGGATGTTTGTCTTCGTTTCTATGAGATCTGGCCCACGGGAAACAATGCATGTACGTCTATTTGTTGATCGTATACTTATAGCTACACTCCAAGAAGTACGCGATATTTCACAATTCAACCAAATGATTCCAATATCAAAGAAACCAAGTCGATTGAAACTAATGGATTTGCTAACGTTTGTTTTATTGGATTGAAAGAAATTTAAATTCAAAAACTTATTCCCTTTGAGCGTCGAAAATGTCGCCTGTTTTCTTCGTTTGTCAGAACGCGCTTCCAGACTTTATTCATAAAAATGAACAAATTATCATATTTTGATTACAGCTGTTAAAAACTTGTTTCTTAAAAGTCTTGAAAATGACCTTCGTTTTCTTTCAATGTCAAGCAGCAATCCTAACGAACATATACCTGCCGTGATGCAGTGGTTAGTCTCAGGATCATCATCATCATCATCATCATCATCATCAGTATTTTAACGTCCATCGTTGGACATAGACCTTCCCCAGGATTCGCAACAATTCCCTATCATGGGCATCGCGGAGCTAGTATTTCCTGAATTCGTCAAGTTCATCTCTCTGTCTTGTGTTCTGTCGGCCTTGGTTTCTTATATGATCTCTGGGAATCCATATTGTGAGACGTGATGTCCATCGGTTGTCCTTCATTCTTGCAACATGGCCTGCCCATTGCCATTTGAGTTTTTTAATACTTTCTATGATGTCACAGACACTTGTTTTCTTCCTTATATACTGTGATGTCCATGTAATGATTCTTTCGTGCGCACGTTGCATACTTCTCAGTTTGCAGGCCTGTCTCTTGGTTAGGTTCTATACTTCAGTTCCATAAGTGACTATCGGGAGAATGCATTGGTTGTATACTCTTTTTTTTAGGAATATTAGGATCATCTGGTTCTTGAAAGTTGAGCTTGCTCTGTCGAAGGCTTGCCATTCTAGTGATTCCTTGTTTGATTTCTTCCTCATTTGAGGGTCACATGGAGATTCGTTGTCCTAGGTAGATGTAGTGGCCTACTTTGCCGAGTTTTGCATTTTCTATCTTGATAGTTATGTTCTTATTCTCAACATGATTATTGCACATGATTTTCGTTTTACTGAGGGTCTTGTGTAAGCCAACTTTTTTGCTTTCTTTGTTTAGATCAACAAAGAAAGCAAAAAAGTTGGCTTACACAAGACCCTCAGTAAAACGAAAATCATGTCTAGCATTAGTTGGACGTCGTGTAGGTTCTCTGCGAAAAGGACGATGTTGTCTGCAAATCTAAGGTTGCTCAAGTATTCGCCGTCTATTTTGATTCCTCTATTTTCCCAGTCTATGTTCCGGAAGATCATCTCAAGGCAAGCTGTAAATAGTTTGGGTGAGCTGGTATCACATTGTCTTACTCCTTTTTGGAGCTGAAACGGTTCAGATTCCTTATGTAGCCAAATGAAGGAGTTGCTGTGGTTGTATATATGTTGTAGTACTTTAACGCATACAGGGTCTACACCTTGTAGGGTGATGGCCTTCATCACTTGACCACAAGTGACCTTTCTCATAAATTGAAATCCACGAATACCCAACGTCAGGCATTAAAGATAATTTTCTGACATTTTATGGTCGTTTCAAATTTTTTCACACGAGGAAAGAAAAGCTTGAACTTCAAGATTCCATGATCAGTTGATGAATGTCAGAACGCTGAGTTCTATCATTTGAAACAAATCAAGGTTCTGCTGTTATGTATTTTTGAGAACACTTCCAAATATTAGTAATTACTAGTAGTATAAGTTGAAATAATATTCGAGCCTCTTGAAGTATTGTCAATCATTATTAATTTTCAACTGGTATTTCTTTCATTTTATTTCCATTGCTTGTTTACTCCAAGTAGAAATCAATATAATAGTTTTGAATTGTTTGAATTTTTTAAAATCAAACATTGTCAATAATAATGTTCTGAATATTACAATTATAATTACTTACATTGCAAACATTGCTGTAAACGTTTGAATTTTCTGTTTGCTACCGTTTTTTGCTTTGCAAAACCGACAAAAGAGACCCTCCTTTTCCATACGAATAATACATGTGAAGAAAGCTGAAGAATAGATAGGCCAAACCACCGAGAAAACAACATTGATAATGAAAGTATTAAAATACATTTGAAATTTAAAACAGTAGTTTGTCACCCCTCTCGACTATCCAAAAGAAAGATTTATAAAACTATCTTTTAAAATACCAAACCCATTTGAAAAAGTAAGAATACTCTCAGGAATTAAAGGGAGGTAAAGAGGCGAATATGCAAATGCATTTGCATCCTGCGCGATGGCTGTCACTTTGTTTCTGGAGAATATTATCACTATATTGTTTAGCCGTGTGTAAACTCCATCCAAACAAAGATTTACATAAGCCAATGTAGATAAGACTCTCAAAGGACTTTCCAGTTTCCATTTAATTAAACTTCGACCAGAAACTTCTCTCACTTCAGAATGATTTCAATATCGTCTGCTGCAGTGTCAAATTCCACACCAACTTCTATTCCAACTTTAATAGTTAAATAGTTGGTAACTACAACTTTTGTATTGTATATAATCATGAATAAATCCGTAGGTATATAAGACTTGTCAGTTTAGCTCAGTTGGTAAGAGAGCCGCCTTCGAATCACATGGTCACGGCAGGAAAATGTCTGTTATATATATGCGTTTGGTTTAACGTACATATATAGTGAAAAGTTTACTCCTCTAAATTTGATGAGGATTGTTCTTGTTACGAAGGGAAACAAAGTTAATTCCAGCTTGGGCGGGAGTTAGACAATAATAATAATGGCTTTTATTTCTATAACTACTTTTAATTTTATCGATGCTGTTCCAACTATCAGCATTTTTTTTACTGAATAATAATCTTTCTCAATAATGTTTTTTAATAACCAGTCATAATAATAGAGCAGCCAATGCTCTAGAGTCAAACTCCCTTGTAATCTTGAAGGTAAACAAAACGAAATTCATTTTTCAATGAAATATTATTGCAAAACTACGTGTTCCATTATAACTATCAGCAGTTTCTGTAATTGGTTTTTGCAAACTTGAGCAAAACAAGTCGACCTGTTATGGGCTTTAGAAGTTGAAGTAAATTCATCACCAGTTTTTGCGAACGTCACCGTGTCACTGTTATCTGTGATTTGTTTTTGGTGTTGTCATTGCCATCTGATTTTGGTCTGGCCATTATTATATACGAAAATAAAGTCAAATCTTAATAGCAGGAGTTACACAAAATTAAAGAAGCGAAAATTCTCCTACCATTCAGTAAAATTTCTTCCCTATCCCTTCCTCCCCTTTTATTAAACTACCTAACTTTCCTATCACTCCCTCTCAGTTTCTACCTTATCAGTTAAATACGTATCTTTCTTTCAACACCTCTCTTCCGATCTTCGAGTTAAAGTACCTAACTTTTTCTACCCCTTTCTCCTCCTACCCTTCCAGTAAATAACCAGACTTGTTTCCCTCCCATCTTTCTTTCTAAATAAAATAAGGAATATTTTGAATAAAAAAGTAGTGCTTTTATTTATTCAAATTATATTGAAATAAGTAACATTAAAAAAAAGTATTATTTCGATTTATATAATTCATAGTAATACAATATATCATTGATAAAATGAATAATGATTTTATCTATTCAATTTATGATGAAAAAAAGTTATATATTTTCATAAAAAATACTCATGTTAGCTAAAAAGATTTCTTACAAACTTGTAATTCCGTAACATAACAAAGAAACGCACAAAGAAATTTGATTCTCTCGGCTGCTTTATTAAAATTTCTGCACTCCAACATTCTTTCTCTCGTGATTGGTCAGTTTATGAGGAATCGACCAATCAGAGCGTAACTAACATAAATCGTGAGGATCAGAATTATGGTATTGATACACATGTGCATGAGTATGGTAACGTGTGGCAAGAAAGATAGAAAGGTAGTTTATGTATACATTGAATGTATATTTGAAGTAAGTGAAGGCGTAATTATTATTCATTTATTTATCAACACATTTGAATTAGTTCTGATGAGTACAGTAAACACACATAGACACTGAAACAACCCAATAATTATTCTATGTAAGCGTACAGAATTATTTATCGATGAACCACAGGGACATGTGAATGCATGCAGAGGTTTTATGAAAAAAATATAAAAGTGGCGCAGTTCACTGGAGTTTTAGTTTTTCTCTACCGATTTGTTTGATATGTAATATTTTTACGGGTTTAAAATCATGAATGTTCTTCAGAATCTAGATATTTCTAGATATTTTTTAAAACTCTGTTTTAGTTGTTTTCTTGTGGAAAACGCTAATGATGTTATAAATTAAAATTCATTCTGACCATATTCGATCTTCAATGGTATTTTGTACGTGACTCAATTATTGACAGTGATAGCGAGTTTTCAAAATAACTTCATTCTTGAAGATGAATTGTTGCAATAGGAAACATTCAACAGGTGAGTGTATTAGCTTGATTACTATTCTAAAATGATATTATTGAAATACTACACACACACTTCTGGGTATCTTCTGTTTCATGATGGTTTGCTGGATAGTTTTGCAAACCATCGATAAAGGGTTCCATGTTCACTAAATGCCTCATTATTGAGGCTCTGTGCCAGGCACACCAATAAATAAATAAATAACCTCCACAAAGATGTTTCTAGGACGATTATGCGCCAGTTAATATGTACATATAAGTAATCCAAGAATATGAGAGGGGAATGAGCTTATAGATGAAGAACGGGGGAAATTTCAGGATCGTTTCATCGTTGGAATAAGTGAAGGGCGTCCCTTTCTGAAGACTGAAGGAAACAGATCATCTACCAAGTGTCAATCGCTTACAAAAATAAATATATCAAATTCAAAGCGCACAAATCAAGTCTTGAAATGTTGAATCATAGGGCATTCCCAACGCATGAATTTAAAGCTGATTTTGTTCAGCAACTTTGGAATTATGTAAATGGTGAAGTGGCCTGTTGTAGAGTGATAGATAACGGACGAGTCATGCAGACCAGTTCTGCTGATAACCCTACTACTATGGCCTTCAGCTATACTAAACTAAGCTTGGCGGATATCTGAAAAGTAAGCATATTGTAAAATGATGGGTAGCAAACTGATCATGCTGACCCTTACTTGTTTAGAGAGTTTGATTTTCGCCAGATACCTTTTGTTTTGCCCCTTTGCTAGACTGAGAAAATCTGAGTACATATCTACCAAATGCTAGCCTGTCGCGCAAAGCCAAACAAGTTGTTCTTTGCGTGTTTATGGAGTTTTGATTCTCGCTAGATGACCCGGTGTTCGGACCCTCTGCTAGAATAAGCCAAGCTCAGTAAGTATCTTCCCGGTGTCAGTTGTACAGAAAAATCACGTTGATCCTAGCTTAATTAAGGATTTGATACTCGCCAGATACCGAACTCATGCGGTTATCTACTAAATTGAGCGATGCTTTCTTGATATCTTCATGATGTTTCCCTGATTTAGAGCGAGAGTTAGTAAGCTAACCAGGCTAGCCTTTGTTAGTTCAGGGAGTTTGATTCTTGCCAGATTTAGATTTACAAAGAGCAGTTAATAAGTTCGTAACTTTACGTTTATTCATCAGCTTGCATCTTTATCTTGAGTTATCATCAGACTGTGATTGATATGCCTACGTATAAAATGAAACCCATTTGCATGAGTATACATATATATATATACACATATGGATGAAAAAGGGCATATATATGTGTGCGTGTGTGTGCGTGTGTGTGTGCGTGTGTGCGTGTGTGTTCGCGTGCGTGTCGGGGAGTCGGGGTACAGTGAATCAGATGTAGAAACTAATTCTTATCAATATATGCAGGTAATTAAGATCAACTCTGTTTGCAGTGAAATAGATAAAGTAATCTTCAAGTTGACAGCTAGCAGACACTTGATAATTATTTATGATCCAATGTGCCCCAACCCTAGTTTGCAGTAAATCATCACCCGGGGAACTGTGAATCAACATCAGATTCAATGATTCAAAGAAGTCCAAGTGTGAAACCAACAACCCATTTTATTGAAGTATTGATGAATTGTGGACTGTTACACAAAATAATCATAAAAATCTCTCAAACATTTATTGGCAAAAGTTGCTCAGTCCCAGAAGTGATCCACTGTGCCTCACACACACCATTGAAAAAAAATACGTCTCTCTAATGAGCAAGCACAGTGGTCACAGTTTGGACAAGAGATAATTCTAACATAATCTTGATTTCAACTCACATAGCACGGTTAGAAAATTCTGAATAGTTGTGGCTCTAAAATGAAAGTAAGATTACCTCTGGATATCAATTTGGATATGAATTAAGTCTCTCAGCTTGCACACTGTACAGCGATGTTAAAGCAGGCAAATAACCGAATTCTTCGAATCTGTGCTTCCGTACGAATGGCGGAAAGTAAGGATCAAGTTTAGCATTATAGTTACATTGTTGATTGAACTAATAGAAAAATCTTTCAAAAATTAATGTTTTTGAAAACTGACAAATTTCTTGACGAAACCATTGTCTTATGGATTCAAGGCATAAAGATTATATGCGAAATTTTTGTCAATAGCGTCGTTTTCAGTTATAGATCAAAAAGTGAAACGAAGGAAGGTTGTTTGTGAGGGGGGGAATTGACGGAACTTCTTTCGTGGAAAATGGAAGTACGTAAATTTTATATACATTCAATAAAGATCGTTGAGTTCATTATATGAAGCTTAGTACTGAGTCGGTATAATGTGAATTGCTTTTAAAACAAAAAATAGTTTTCGGTAATAAAAATCCTTGTTTAAGTGAAAAAAATTAAGACGGAAACCCGACAGGTATAAAAAAAACCAGCACTGGCAAATCTCAGGAGCATTATTCAAAAAGCTCTCCTACATGAGCGTAAACATACAATTTAATTTCAATTTCTCACGCACAAACAGGACTGTTATTTTGAGTGATTAGCTCTTATGGTTATTTGTTCGACAGTCAGACGAGATTGAGCAACATAAACCATCAATGTGCTGTCAAAAGTTATCTAGAGATTAAGCAAGCTATAAATCTCCATGAAAAAAAGATTAAGAACTAATGACTGTAAAATATACCATTGGGGGAAAACAAAGTGAGATGATTCTATATTTGCCCTGGAAAAATTGATATATAACAGCAGGAGGACAATTCTTGAGAAAAGTATGATTTACACGTGATTAGTGATTAGTGAAAGATAAATGGATAAGAAAGAATTTATTGACATGTCCTGAGTAAAAGTTTTAAGATTTTAATGTATATTTAAATACAGCATAAAAGACAAGTCTCACAGCATTAGATCACACAAACACGCACACACGCGTGCATGCACGCACACACACACACACACACACACACACACACACATATATATATATATATATATATATATATATATATATATATATATATATATATATATATATATATATATATATATATAAATATATTATTGTGTCATCCACAGACAGCTGTTTCGATATTCTAGAAAGCTTAAAACATTTTTTTTTAATTTCAAAAAGATTTTGCGTCACATCTGTCACCTATTTCCCAATGTCAATGCAATTTATGCAATTTTCTTCAGTGCCTTTTCCCTATTTCCCCCACTTTGTTATTATGGTACAATGTATGAATTGTCTCTCTGTATATACAGATAAACTTATAGAGAGAGAAGAATACTACAATTCCATAGGATGGGTTCGATAAGTGCGAGAGATACGTAAGGAGTAAGAAATAGCCACACTGGTTGAAGATAAATTCATATTTGATTACTTGGATATTTAGTGAAAAGGTCTGTGTTCATAATCGTAGCTTAATTAGCTAAATACCCTTCTATGCTGGGTAAAATATTTAAAACTAGATAGTGCTAAAGATTTCAGTTTCCCTTCATTCAGTGGTGTAGCTGATTTAGCGGCTCGGGGGCTTGACTTCTTGAGAGGCTCCCCTCAAACATTTAGTGAGAGTTGTTATTGAACAATATCAGAAGTAAATGATCTACTATAAAGCTTATGGGTCCCTCCCACATTGGACACCCTGTGGAGTTTTGAAATAGCCCCCTCTTCCCACCAGCTGCGCCTCTGACCCATTATTGGTGAAAAAATTACCTTTCGCCTCTGATCCTTCTTAAAAGATGGGAAACACTCCCTTAATTTTTGACCCCTAAGAGAGGAGAAGGCTTTTACCCTTGGACCTCTTGAATACTTATATATTATCATAAAAGGAGATGTATCTATAGACGAAAGTAACGTCCCATTTAAGCATTATAATTACAGTTTAAATAGACAACCCTTCTAAAACCTTAAAAATGTTTTTTCTTCAAACTTTTTACTCTAAAACTTTTGTCTTTTGAGATTGCATGCTGAATTTAGTTGTGCTGTGCCCATGTTTTGGTGGTTTTTATTGCATGACGGACAATCAGGCCGACACTTCTCATATATGTATGTATACACGCACACACACATATATACATACATATATATATATATCCCCCCGAAATAGTTACACCATACACAACTGATGATCCCAACAAAAAAAATCATCCATGAAATGAAATTCTATGTAAAACATTTATAAAAAAAAGATACAGAAGAAAATTACATGAATTACATAGCGAAATGATTTAGTGAAAAAACGTTAATATTTTTTTACATCTAGTGTTTAAAGCTGTAAAGCTTTAGGATATATATATATATATATATATATATATATATATATATATATATATATATATATATATATATATATATATATATATATGTGTGTGTGTGTGTGTGTGTGTGTGTGTGTGTGTGTGTGTGTGTGTGTGTGAGTGAGAGAGGAGGGTAGAGAACAAAAAAATCAATAAGTCTGTTGCCTAATTATGAAAGTAAATTAATCATTTTGTGCATTAATTTTAATCAACAAATATTTGTATCCATAATCTTATTCACAATCAATATTCTTAACTCAGTGATCATTAATCAAATGGATAGAACATTATGCACTGAAAAGGTGCTAGTCTGCTTCAAATTGATTATGATCATTTCGAAAAAAAAACAAAAAAACGAACCAAGTGATGTCGATGGTGTGGAATGAGGGTGGAGGATATTGATGTTGGTGTACTGCCAATATCAACTGACCACAGCGAGATTGTTTGGAGTAGATGCCCTTCAAATCACTATATAACTTAAAACATGTATATGTTGGCACAATAATGATAATATAGCTATTGAACTACGATTGAAGAAATCTGTGTGCATACACTGCGATTACTCGATAACTGGCAATTTCACAAGGTTGACATTTGCCTGATATATTAGTCAACACACAAGGTAGTGCAGTGTCGAGTTAAGATTTTGGGGCATTAGCAGTTCTCGAATATTCTAATTAAGAAAAAGAAAATATTGATGATTTTAGACCTTTCTCCATAGTTTCTACAAATTATCTTCCTTGATTTCCACCCTTTAGAATTACTTATTATTAGGTATGAATTATCTAAATTGGTAAAACTGACGAGAAGTAACCAAAATACTTCGAAACCATAGTTTTGTACAGCGGACGCAAAATCATTTCACTAAAAAATTATGACAGGCAACTCCACACTTCATACAGTCTGGACCTCTCCAAACATTTACCTTTGAAACGAGCACTGTCTTAGTATTTTAAATGAGGGTTTAAGAATCGCCTTACCCTATCATTTAGTACACTGCACTAAGCTGTCAGTGCTTATCATGAAACGCATAAAACCTCAGCATTTCTACCTTCTATATGAAAGAAGGTGTCCATTATTATTAATTTTCGACTTGTGATTTATTCTATCTTAATTCTTGTTGCCTTTTTCTCGCAGCTACTCAGACCGTCAATTTATGTCAGTTCGTAAAAAGTGCGGATCAGATATAAAATATAGGCTCTCGGTGAGAGTCGGTTCATATCCCTTTGCACCTGGGAGCATAGTTATCCTTACCAGCTACTCTGCCATTTGAGATACGAGAACCGTACGGCTGGTGGAAGGTCAAGTCTAACCATGTAGATTTTACCCTTCATATTTCCCGATCGCTCACTGTCATATTTGTTATTATTTTTAAACACATTAGTACATATAATCCGTAAATATCATATGGTAGATGCTAACACTTAGGGAACAGAACATGCAGTATTTAACATAATTTATTTATAGAACGAAAAAAATCATGTTATTTACGTTTTTAAATAGCAAATTTTCAACTCTCAAATAAGAAAAACGGCAGCTTTATCTTTGATTTTTAATATCTTCACCAAGAGAGAATATTGGTTGCGAATTTTTTTTCCTTGTTCAGCTTAGCACCTCTGTTCCATTTGATTTAATCATTGTAACTCATACAATTTGCAATTTTCTGGTTGTAGAGAAAGTTCTTTAAAGTTATACGTGGCTAAATGCTGAATTTGATTAGTATATTCCAATGTTTATACACACATACACACATATAGACATTGTACAAGAGAGAGAGAGAGAGAGAGAGAAGAGAGAGACATAGAGGGAGTGAGAGCTAAATACTGATTGTGATGAGTGTATTTCAATGTTGGTGCATAGATGGATAGTCATTAAATAGTCTTACGAAGGTTATTACATCCCAAGAGAATCGTTAATGGATCTGAGGGCAGAAAGGTGACTTATGACAGTGAAAGAAGCATTACACGCACCGTCAGATACAAAGTGCTTGATAATGATCATCCAGTAGACCAGTAATAATTCTAATTAGAAAAGTAAGCCAATCACAGTGTCGATAAATGCTACAAAATACTAATGGAATACTTGGGCTCTAAATAGGTTTAGTGCTAGGTGATCCAAAATCATATAGACGAAAATTCCAGCAGAAAAGATTGTTGGGCAAATAGTTATTAATAATCAGAAAAGCACGAAATTATGAGATGAACAGCAGGATCAGATCATATAATCTTATCAGGACAAAACAAAATAATGTTCTGCCATACATATATTAACTGTAATATTAACAGAATTTCCCTCAAACTCTCGGAAAAAAATGAGAAAATTATTGAATACGAAGATGAAGACCGTATCCATGATGAGTGGACCACTGGAAACTGCCCCAAAGACTACTACTACTTCTACTACTACTACTACTATTATTATTATTATTATTATTATTATTATTATTATTATTATTATTATTATTAATTACTAGTTTTACTACGTCTCATTATTGCAACTTCAAAACGAAATAAAACTAAAAAGGAAGATAGTACGATTTTTAATAAAATAATAACAGTGAAAATACTTAATCTAAAATATTCCATGAATAGTCGGGGCCCAAAGACCCTTATAAAACGACTGGAAGAATTACTTAAGTTGGTAAGAATAATAGGAAGGGTGCTGGAGATTTTATGGGACTTGCTGTCACTCAGTCCCTAGTATGGCCACCAATCAACTTCGCAGTGAAAATAACTAACATTTGAGTTACTATCAAATCCATGATTATTTAGTGTCTAGGAACAGCCCGAAGCTATCTTGAGGAAACAAACAAGATCAAATAAGAATTCAAAAGTATACAAAAATCAATGCACAATAGAGTATTATTGGATATAAAAGAGTTCTGGAAATGTAAATGGGGATTCAGTAGAGATTTGGTGTTATATGGTCTCTAGCAATACTATTCAATAATGATGATTATGATGTGAAGAAGAAAAGGATCTGTAAAAAGAACGTGCAAACTTTTAAAAAACTAACCCCGAAGCATCATAAACAAATTATTATAGATATATTAGACAGAAGTTATATGAGGTTCAATCAGGTGAGAGGAATATCACCAAACTGGAACCAAAAGATTATTGCAATGAACACGTAAGCAATTTTGTTAAATACTAAGACGGGATAAATATTCAAGAGGGAACTGAGAAAGATAGGCTCCAAAATAATAGGAGTAATCACTTAATATCGCACATTAGCCGGGAAGAAGTTGGTGGAATTAGAGTATAAGTTTGAAGTAACGTACAAATACTATTCATTTTGCTTGAAATGATAGTTTAGAGGGGGCTGCTCCAGATTCTGAAGTGTGCCGCTTTCTCAACCTTGGGCAATCTTTTTACTGATACCATTAGCCACGCCCTTTTTTAACCACATGATACCTATTGGAAATGTACTTGTAGATATAAGCTATTCATGATTTGTATCAAAATAGAGCTGAAACATATAACCAAGCCAAAAGATTGACCCTCATACTGAGAACCATGCATCGTGCACAGGAGGGAACCATGCCCAATCTCACATGCAGAGACCACAATAGAGCACAGTATAATAGACAGAAACTACAGGAGTCCGAGATAATATAAGTACCATCAACTGAAATGGCAATGGGCTGGACATGTTGCAAGAATGTCAGACTATCGCTAGAATTCACGAGTTACAACATAGATTCCACAGATCATATGCGAAATTGTGGCTGACAGAAAGTAAGATGGTGTGACAAGCTAGATAAATTCAGAAAGCACTGACTCTGCGATCCCCATGATAGAGAGGTCTGTGGAATCTTGGGGAAGATCTGTGTCTAACAACTGACGCTAAAACACTGCTGCTGCTGCTGCTGCTGCTGCTGCTGATAATGATGATGATGATGATGATGATGATGATGATGGAAGTTCATTTTATTCAAGAATAAAATGTGAGTATAGAATGGAGTTTAATTTAGACAAGGAATCCTCATAGGTCATTAAAAGATCAAATATAAAGTTGAGTAAGGCTGAAACAGTAAGCAGCTGCCCTTGTTAATGACACAAGTATGGAAAATATCATGAGAATATCATGAATGAAGTCAAAATAATCCCTTTCTCCACATAATCCGAAAATATAATAATTTTATTGCGATTGGATTGAATGGTTTTAAAGGAGCTTTGAGTAACAAGCAGTAGACAGCGACACCTCATTTTGGGCTTGAAGATTAGATTATTTTATTCATTCTCTCTTTAAACTCTCTTCCATCCTTGATAACACTAAATTTACTTTTCATGTTTCGAAACCTTTTTCGTAATTCATTTTGATACTGGCTGTTTTATAGCATCATGAAAAACAGACACCTTTGTCAGTGGATTAAAACTCAAAATTTCGGTTGGTATTTTTTATTGTTGGTTACCGTAATTTCACGTAAATAATCTAAAAAAGTTAAAATTCCAAAAACCCATGGGACGATATAACCCACGACTTTGCTTTTCATTTCAGTAATAAAGGCCAAGCGCCAGTTGTTTTTTATGCAAATTTAACTACACGAATCATTTGTAAATTATTTGTCAAAAAAAAGATCCTCCAAAGATAAAGAGCCTTCCACAAATCAGAGAGTGTCCAGCGAAATACATTGCATGTCTCCAAGATCTTCTCTGAGTTGCTGCCAACAAAAAATGCTTTAGTAGTGCAATTAATCTGTCTCTGTTTCGGTGAAAGATTTGAAAGAATATTACTGTTTCTGTTTATGGTAATAAAAAAATTGCATCGAAATCGCTTCTACAACTAGTTGCTTGTGAATGCTAGTCTGTGCCACCATGTTTCTGGACTACTTGCAGCGTTTGGTCAGATGGATTGCCATGCATTAACTATTGATGGTGTAAAGGTGGTGAATGATGTTCGATTGGATATACCAAGAGGGGTACATCTTTAGAGGAAGCCGATGAAGACGAGGTAGCTATGTCGGATTCATATTAATAATACATACAATTGTAAGACTTACGTTCATTACCTTCAGGATTTTTTGTCTCATGGATGGTTTATGTACGAAAAGAGATTTAATTTGATAACCAATATGATATGTTTATTCCCAGAAGTGCATGTCCAGCAGATTTTACAATGAAAAAGTAGCGTGGCTAGTAACATCATAAAGAAATTACTCAGGGTTGACCAAGTGGCACCCTTCAGAATTTAGAACAGCACCCTCTAAACTATATTTTCTAGCAACAAAATTGTATTTACACCTTACTCCACAGTCACCCTGAGGTTCTACTGGTCTACATTAAACGTCTCATGACTTCCACGAGGCGATGAATAAGGTTAATCCAAAAGTTTATTGCCCATTGACTGGCAAAGAATTGTTCGTTGGAAAAAATTCGCGAACTTGCTACTAAGGGAAGCAAAAACCAAAAACAAAAAAAAACAAGTTAAACTTTGGAGTCATGAAGAAAAATTGGAGAGATTAGCAGAGAATGCTGTCTTGCTACTGTCACACGCTAGTCTAGCTGGGCCGAAGATCAAATTAGGGTTGAAGAAAGAAATAAAAAAAATGTGGCCACACGTGTGTCAATACTGTCAATTCGAATTTGTTCAATTAGAATGACATGTCAAATCATGGAAAAGATCATCATAAACTGACGTATGAACTTTATACAATGCGAATTTGAAGATAGTTACAAGTAAATAGCTTGACACATAGTTATTAGCGGAATTTAGACCTGAAAAATTTACCATATAATATTCGATCTATGTAATTAATATTCATCACTGAAATACACGCAATGACAATGAAGGAGGTTGTTTTGAAAAATGAATAATTGTTGTGTAAAATAAATATTTTTTCATCATTAGTGTACCAATTGATCCACCAACATACAATTTCATAGAATTGTGTATTTCATTGTATTTGCAGAATATTAATATAATGAGCCAAGATATGCTCGCAATATTGAGAAACTATCAGAGATCTAAGGAGAACAGACTTCACTTATGCCCCAACAGTATTAAGTAAAGCGTTTTCGTGTAAAGAAATAAGAATAATGCATTGTATGAGAACGGACCAGAAACTGCCCTCTAGAATTGGAAACCGAAATTCTATGAGACTTTGAAATTCAAACAGATCACCAACAGGCATTCAAAATGATTAATGGAGTTTTTAAATATGGTACATCATTTCAAACTTAAATGGCAATGGTCTGGCCATGTCGCAAGAATGGCAGACAACCGATGGACATCACGACTCACGATATGAATCCTCAGAGATCACATACAAAACCGAGGCCGACAGAATATTAGATGGAGAGACGAGCTAGACAAATTCAGACTGTACTGGTTCCGCGACACCCACGTTAGAGAAGTGTGGCGAATCCTGGGGAAAGTCCATGTCCAACAACGGACGTTAAGAGACCGATGATGATTTTCAATATCTCTAATCGAACGAGAAATCTATTGATGAGGCAGATTTCGAATACTAGATCGACTTAAGTTCTCTGGCGATGTTAGAAATAACAATATGGTGGAAGTTTGGAAGTTATGGCAAGAGCATTACTTTCAATGACGTTTTCGGGGATCTGTCTGAGGAATTTATCAAGAAAATCTTTTCTGTAAATTGTGCTAAATTGTAAATATTGTTTATATCTATATTCACTGAATGTGTTTTTATGACTTTTATATTTATCTTAAATTCGTAAATATTATATATAATTGAAGATGCTCAAAGCTGCATGATGAAATCATAAATATACAAACAGGCAATGAAGTCAAATGTAAACATTGTAAAAAAAGGGGAGAGACCTTCCAGGTTGAGGATATAGTCCTTCCCGAAGACAACAAAGTAAAATTGAAAGGAAGCGAAGTGTTGGGAAAATGTGTAAATATTGACTGGAAAATTGTTGAATATGAGGTGTATCATCACTGGAGCACTTGGAGCGATTCCGAGGAACTTTGCAAAAAGACAAGAATTTAAGAACCGAAAATGAACTATAACTGTCAAGTTATTGTTGAAATCGACAAGAACACTGAGGAGAGTGCTGGACTATTGAGAAAACTTGCTATTAATTTGTTCCCAGCAGTGTAACCACCATTCGATGTGAACGTGCAAATGCATGGAATATGTACGATAATAATAACGTATGTAAAAGAATGCTAATATACATCCTTTCACCTATTCCCGGTCCAGGATGAACAACAGGAGCATGGCATTAGTTAAAATAATCAAAAAGAAGACCCCCCCACCCCCGATATATATACATGCGCGCGCACACACACACACATACACACATTCAAGCACACATCATGCACACACACACACACACACACACATACATATATACATAAAGAGTGAAAACAATTATAACATTTAGAACAGCCTTTCTCAACCGGGTTTCAGTGAAACTCAAGGTTTCCATGAAAGGTTACAATCCTACGAAAAATTTTACACGTGCTTGAAAAAGGCACTTAACTTTTGCTTCGATTAAGTTTTTTTTTTTTATTTGAGTTGCGTTCTTGATGACAGTTGAAACTAGAAGTACTAGAATTTATACCAAGCAAAAAGACCAGCGATTGTCATTTTTTACAATCTTTATACGTTTCAGTTTGTTTAAAGATAAATTCTGACTTCTTACATCTTTATATAAATTTCATGAAAGGTAAATTGAGCTTATCAAAATTTTTCAAGAAAGCTGACGACCGTTTTATATTTTTCATATCGAATGTCTTTTGGGTGAGAAGGGACTGAAAAATCGTAATCTTAGAATGTTCATAAAAATGAACTTATGTTTAGAAAACAAATGTCCCTGTATAATGCAGATAACTGATAATTAATTTTAGATTATTATTCATGTAAATTTCGAGCGACCGAAGTTAGTTTACAAATGATATTTTTATGCAGGGGATCCTTGAGATATGAAAGTTTTTTCGGGGATTCAAAATTAAAGAGGTTGAGAAAGGCTGATGCAACGAATGTGATTCATGAAGTAAATTGGAAACTTGTTATACTTACTGTATTAGCCATAGTTAGGAGAATGCACACTGAGAAGGCAAAGACGGACAAATTTTGAGAGAACATTGTTGATGTTTGCAGAATGGCCTGAGACTGATGCAAGGAACTGTGTGTGTGCGTATTTTCTTATTTCGTTGATGGTGTCTTTGTCGGCTTTCCCACAAAATAGAAAGAATGTAAGTGATTAGACACTCGAGCAGACATGCCTTTTATACGTTTCGAAAACACCCACTTTTGTGTCTCTTGGTGCGTTGGCGGTGCAGGGATGTGGATATGGGTGTTGCCTTTCCAGTCGCTCAGTGACGTCACGTTCCTGGGTGTGACCAATCTGTCAAATATATTGATTGATTTTCGCGCGTTCATCGCAGAAAAACTACTATTGCGATGGCACCGTGTATACACCTTACAGTGGCAGTAGCAACAGCAATGAAAAGCGATCCAATGGCTTTCTTCCTGCTACCTACGGCACTACACATCTGTATGCCTATCTATCAATCTCCCGTTCTCTCTTTCTCTACCTACCAATATATATATATATATATATATATATATATATATATATATATATATATATATATATATATATATATATATAACAAAGTATTGGATTATTTTTATTTGTGACTTCTTTCTCTTTTTGTCGGTCATTTTCTTTCGCTTTTTCTTCTTTTCTCACTTTCGTTTATTTTACCATTCCCTTCATTTTTACGACTTTTTCTAACCCCAGTCCTTCCAAACTTTTTTTTTTCTCTTCTTTCGTTCACTATTTTTCTTTAGATTTCATTGAATGAGTTCGTTTTATTATCTCTCTTTCTCACTCTCTCGCTCTCTCTCCTTATCAATCAACCAATGTATCTATCTCTCTATCCCTCCTTCTCCTTCTTTTTCTCTCACTATATATATATATACACACACACACACACACACACACACACACACATATATATATATATATATATATATATATATATATATATATATATATATATATATATATGTATATATATATATATCAAGCTGTTCATATCAGTTTTTCTCTGTTGATATCTATCTATTTTAACATATCAAGGCTTGTATGCACAGATTACCATTCCATCTACGCCTTTCTATCTATCTATCTATCCATCTATCTATCTATCTATCTATCTATCTATCTATATATATATATATATATATATATATATATATATATATATATATATATATATATATATATCAGGGAATCTCTCAGTCATTTCCTGTCCATATCCATATATCCATTTTTTTTCTTTCAAGCCGCAGAAGATTCACTCACACTGTCCTATTTCATATACATTTGACTGTGTTTGAAGCCCTTCAATATTAGTAATTAATGATGAATACGGACGCCTTCTTGGCGTCTAAGAGTGGATCAGGGAAGATCTCCTAAAATTATTTTAGCTTTTTTGCTCCAAGACGATCTCTCATAGAGGGGAGTTACACGGAACAACTTCGATGGAGCACAAAGCATTTGATTTCATGAATGAATCCAAAGACAATAAAATTAAATCAAATTTATTCTGTTGAATAATATATTTAAATTCACATGCTTTATGTTCTCAATAGTTTTCTGCATTTATTCATAAACTTAGGTGTATTCATAACAATAAAACAATAAGACGTATACATCTTTATTATGAGCACAAATATATTGGTGAATGCATTTGTAGATAAATACATAACTGAGTATTGTAAACTATAACAATGTTGCAGTATGAAAAGAAACGAAATGAATTTTGATTACATTTTTAATTGCTGACTTATTACAACATTTTATTTTAATCAAAACGTTTTGTTTTGTGCTTATATTTATAAATATAGATATTTTTAGGTATAAGTATACACTATATGTGTGCACGTGTAGGTATATGTAGGTTAATGATTGAAATACCATTTATTTCACACAACAAATATTTACTTTTCAACATAATCTCCTTCTTTGTCAATGAGCTTCATTTAACACTTCTACATAGATCGAACATTATATAGCGAGAATTCTAGATCAAATTCAGACTAATGAAAGGCAAGGCTGCGAACTTATTGATCCAACCTCATACTAATTTGTATCTGTGCATGTGTGTTGGTGCATGCGTTTGTGAATATTTATATAACTAGGATACAGATCAGATAGCCCCATCAGTGTAGAAAGGAGCATTAGAGGTGATCAATGACAGACAGACTAATAGCCAGATACCCACCAATCTACCGACCCACCAATATATCGAAATTCTTCCCTAAAATCTTTAACATTTTTAAATTTTTCACTTGAGTATATTTTGAAGTGTTTAATGAACGAAACCTTTTGAAAAGGTAAATTCGCCTCACTGATCTTCAATACATGAAAGGAATTCTCAAAATCCACTCTCTTCTCTATACATTTACACGTTAATTCAATCACGAAATATCATGCTGATAATAAAATCCAAGGGATATCTCATCAATAGTGAAAGATTGGCAAACCAAATTTTTTGAATAGTCTTACTATACTGTGTTAGTGGAAAGGACTAAAGTGATAAAATTGAACTATTTACTTTATTGATAGAATCTTTATAAAGATAATTGACTAAAAACGTGTTACATATCACTGAATCTGACTCTTCTTGAAACATAGTGATCATCATACTATATTTTATTGTTCTCACTAGTACAAGGTTTCTTTTAAAATTATTTCCCGTGTCGATCATTCTTCTGAGCAAAGACGATTACTTGGGATCTTTTCTTCTCAGGAGGAAGAAGTTCAATGGGAAAAAGTCCTAGAGTATAGTGGTCATGATAGATGAGGTCTCCCAGATTTTGTTATGCTGCCTTTTAATAGTATCCATGGTCAGATTTACTCTATACTACAATGACGAAAGTACTGGTTTTCTAGAGACCATGTACTGAGATGAGAATTCCATCGAAAGATAACTCTTGCCAAATGCAAGGTGTAGAAGAATATTTGCGTTTATTGCTCAAAACCGTAGAATACACCTCCGGTATCTTTACTTTTAGACTAAGAAAGTTTTGAGCGTGGATTCTCGGCATGATCCCATATACTAGGAAAATTATGGCGCCTAAATTCATTTTTTTTCAAAGAAGAAATTTGTAGCTTATTTTTTTCAAATCTGCCCATGTATGGTCTCTGACTTACTTTCGGTAAGCAGTGATTCACAGGGAGGTGTAAGTGGCATAACGGCTACCTGCATGGAAAACAAAATCGGGAAACAGATTCGAGTTCCAGCTGAGGTTGCTTGCATTCACTTTGCACTAATTCCTTCGGAAAGATATTAATCTACCAACCCCATGCCTGCCAGTTAAGAGTAAACGGCAAAGGCCATACCAAATACGGAGAAAGAAGAGGATTTGCGTGGGGCTAGCAACTCCAACTTGTAAAAACTTAATTGCTATTTAAACCACAGCAATGTTACCCAGTGCAGTGTAGTTGACCCCTAGGGTTCACAAGGAGTCTGAAGGTCATAGATTTTTTTCAAAATTATGTATCCATTTATCCAACTGTATCCATTTGTTTAGACATTACAAATTATTCAGTTTTGTATGTGGGTTGCCTTTGCGTGGGTACCTGTGTGTATACACATATGATCAGTGTGTTGGTATAGATTACGGTTAATCCGAAAATATGAAAGTAAACTGACAATATAAGGAGGCAGCTTTACAAATTGTTTCTCTTTTCCATTGCGACATTTCACCCAACAGCTTTTTCAAGAAATGCAAAATTGTTATATACGGTATTGTCAAAATCCACAAAATAACTAGAGCTATATAACATTTCAATTCCCCTATTAGGTACCATATTAGAAACTCTGTTGACCGTGTCATGAAACAACAACACATCCATATCAACAACAGACTAATGCGACAAATCTTACAAACAAACATTCGGGCGACCAATGGGCTCTCCCCTCAGCAGTGTACTTGTATGATCAGAAGCTCATCAGGACAATCCCCCAACGGAGAACATAAACTTTTCGAGTAGTGATCAATTCACACAATCAAACATCAAACAGTTCCCTGACATGGCATGTGGTTTCGTTGCTCGTACCTAAAAGGAATAGATCCTCTTTTGACCCTAATTGCCCACCACTCAAAAAATTTCATTAACTTATATCCAGAATCAGAGATATATAATAACATCAGCTACAAACTATCCCGTAGGAAGGACATGAATTTGACCTCTCACACAAGAATTCTAATATCCCTAGGGGACTTGACACATATTTCTGCGCAGCCATCAATTTAACTAATTACTATCACCATCCCCCAAAAGTCACAACCACCCATAAATACACTATTTTTATCTTGTACTCCCACATTTCTTGGAGAAGCCGTGGTGCGAAAAGTTGAAAAAGAAGAGAAATCATTTGTAAATTGTCTTTTTGATATTGTCTTTTCACTCTCATATATATGTATACGCGCGCCTGTGTCTGTGTGTTCTGTGATTCACCCGAAACAAATAATGTTGATACACATCGAGCAGAATTGTGCTATGAGTTTTCCGTCAATTTCTGGCAGACGGATTTTGGAATTTATTGGATTATGATAATCAAACGATTCCTGAAATCTCAATTGTTATAATAATAATAAAAATCTCGAAATCAACCGGAGATTAACGGAAAACACATCGAATCATGCAATATTTAATGAATAAAGGACCAATATGAGACAGTAAAAACCAAAAAATAGCGGATCCCCCACAAAGCTAATACATACCCTAAAGAAAGGAAAGAAAAATAGAAAAAATAAATAAGATTGGCTCCATCCACCATACAATAAAAAAGCAGAAAAATATAGGAGATAATTTCTCAAACTGATAGATAAAAATTCTTAAAATCAAACAGACCACATAAAATGTTTAACAGAAATACATTAAAACTAGAAAACGTGTCACAAATAATTGAAATAACGCAATAATGAAATAAGCAACAATAAGCAAAAAACTCACAACCACACCTGTAATTAAAAAAATGTCTACAAGGTGGAAATAGTCGGAAAATGAACATAATTTATCTAGCAAACGTTAAAACTTCAGGAAATAAACAAGAAGAAAAATGTACAAAAGGGCAGCTGGTTTGCAATGGAAATAAAGATACTAAATCCACAAATTATCGTCCAATAACAAAAAATTACAAAAAAGAGTGCAACACTATCGAAATATATGAAGAAACAAAAAAAATATAATCATAACATGGGAAATAATGAAACCTGCATCAGCGTATACGAACACTCCAAAAAATGCATTCTTTGCAGAGAGGAGAAATTAATAATATCTTTATCTGTTTTAAACAAAGAATCAGAATTAATTTCAAAATATCGCCATCAGAATAATTTTGATTAAAAAACCCCAATATGAAAATGATAAATTCCATAACTAACCAGTTAGATAATTATGAATCCTATATAATCGGAATTTTAAGAAAAACAACCGTCGAAAAAAGAAATAAACAAAATACTGTTATTCGCCTGAAGATCATGCATTGGACGTAAAACAGATCTGTATCGGAAAAAAACATATAATAAAAAAAGATATCTAAATAAGCTGTAATTGTAATATTGAGCGCTGTAAACACAAATCAACTTGGAATTACCTAATGCTATTACACCGTGAATGTATCATTTGGCCTAGACAGCGTAAATAGAATACACAATCAAGGAAACGGGCTGCTGAAGGATTTTCAACATACTACTGGTCGCAGATTCGATTCCTGCAGCAGCCCATTTCTTCAATATTTTATTCTATTTATGTTAAGTAACACAGTCTCCATGTAATAATAGGAGGTCATTTTGAATGAAGTTTCAAATAATACAACACATTCATTATTATTTTATCGGATTATAAATCCAATTCTGTTGGGTTTTTTTTAAATCCCAACAATTTCTATCCGTACAACTTCAGTGGACCATAAATGCAAAACCTTGGTTTAAAGGGTGACTTAAATGTGCTCACATCACACTTCACCTTAAAACTTCATCGCACGGGCTGGAGGGTTTTTTCGCGTTCATGGCCTCATCGTCTAAGGATCCAATAATCTTCGTCTGCAAAGCCAAGTCATCCACACACACACACACACACACACACACACACATATATATATATATATATATATATATATATATATATATATATATATATTGGAGGTTCGGTAGAGCAGCCTCAACCTTCAAGAACAAGAGGATCCCATAAGCTCCCAAAAGGAGGGGACACAACCAATGCACCTCTCGATAGTCACTGATCGAGCTGAAACGTGGAACCTAACCAAGAGACTGACCCTCAAACTGAAAACCATGCAGCGGGCACATGGGGAGACCACAAGACAGCACAATATATCAATGGGAAAACAGGAGTCCGAGACGTCATAGAAACCATTAGGAAACTAAAATAGCATGGGCTGGATATGTTGCAAGAATCGCTGACAACCGATGGACATCACGAATCACAGCATCAATCCTCAAAGATCAAATGTGGAACCGAGGCTGGCATAATATGAGATGGTAAGATGAATTGAAAAAGTTCAGAAAATGTCATCTCTACGATGCCCACGATAGAGAAGTTTGGCGAATCCTGCGAAAGGTCTATGTCAAACGATGGACCATAAAAGACTGATGATGATGGTGTAAAATAATGGATGATAATATCTGACGATGTATGAATTCAATGACGCGTTCTGCTGCTTCATAGCTTCTTCGAATTGTTCTGTTATGGTTGTTATGGTATTGGTAGTTATTGTCTGATGTTATGAATATTCTCTTCAAGCAAATATATATATACCGTATATACTCGTATGTAAGAGTCGACCCCCTCCTTTTTTGTCCTCAAAATTAGAATTTTCGATGTATTTTGAGTGAAAGACGACCTTAGTTCTTCACGGACAATACACCAACATATGTAAATCAACGTATAATTCTGAACATGAATGTTTCGATGAAGGAATAAACTTTTCTACGCTATCATGTTCTGATGTTCATCTAAACACACGTCCTATTAAATACGTCGCTGAGAAATGATAAGTAAGATTGCATCCCTATTATAAATACCAGCACTTACATTTGATATTTACTTGCATTGTCTAGATAAACCATTGCTCCTGAATCCAGTGTTGATGTGTATTTCTTAGGGTATGTGTCATTTCTGTTTCGTCTGTTCGTCGGTCGTGTATGAGTCATGGGTAGCAATGCAACTATGACGATATTCATTAAAATGTTATTAATTCACTCAATTATATTATATTATGTATCGCAACAAATCTAGGCTGGAATGCATTAACGATATGATATTACTATAGGTTTCATATTGTCAAAAATTTTTAATATAATATAATGATCTATTTGCCCTTTTTTTATTTTGATTGCTTCTTTTGGGATTCAATTGGACATCAACGGTTGATGATTTAACTCAGCCACAGTGATCAGTGAGATTGTATAACAATCAAAGGTCTGATCAATTTTTATCAGAAAAAATGCTAGTAGGTTGAAATCTTTAAGAAAGCTTTAAGAAATAGACGAGAGAGAAAAATGGAAATGGAAGAATTTGGCTCGACCGTTATTGAATTCATAAAAGCTATATGGCCTTATTTGTGTTCTCTTAGTAGGACGTGCGTAGAAACATCTGAATTCATTGTGTTTTTTTTTTCATTCATTTAAAGACTATTTGGGTTTCTGTGTATTGATGCAGTATTCTGGAAAGTAGGGTGAATTTCAGCCCCTCGAAAAAAAAGTATCCGTGTAATAGTCGACGCAATAAATCTAACCCCTAAAATAGTCTAGAAAATTCAAATTTTACACGAGTCTCTTTCTCTCTCTCTCTTTCTCCCTCTCTCTCTATATATGTATATATAGTCTAGAAAGTTTTACAGCTTTAAACACTAAACAGTAAAAAAGCTTGATTTGTGTCACTTTAGTCACTTATTTCCCAATATCTGTCAATACAATTTATATGACTTTCTTCAATGTTTTTCCCCTGTTTTACATATACTTTATCATGGTACAATGTGCAAATTTTCTCTTGGTTAGATCATCAGTTGTATACCATGTAACCGTTTCGGGGATTTCAAAAACAAAACAGTTATGCCAATATGACACCCCAGCGGTGTTGATCAAACCACTATGTGTGTGTGTGTGTGTGTGTGATAATTTCTGGCATTTATCCATTTTTTACGTATCTGATTTAAGAACCATTAATTATTACGCATGGCGACAGTCCAACAATCCTAAACAAGAAAAAATATGCGGATGACATAAAATGAATATAGAAAAAATGGTAAATAGATTACTTTCATCTCCTGCTTACGAAACTAATACCTGCAATGTTAAAATAATAGGGACTGTAAATTGCCTTTTCTGATGAAGTTACTGACAGACACTATAAATCAGGTGGCTAAAATCTCACGTCATAAACGGTCATCCATTAGAATTTCGCTAATGTCATTATCATTCCCACGTTTGATGAGTCAATGCAAAGCAGGAACTAAAAGATGAAATCAATCGCTGTTCCATCATAATCATTCAGAATTCCCTAACTGATGGTGAAATTAAGCGACTGAGTATTATTCAAAAACAAAGATTTTTATTTCACATCTTTTTTATTATCATCTCTTAAACATAATATTGGCCATTACAATTAAGAAGAAAATTCCAGACCAGTTTAACTATCATTGGATGATCCACAATTTCAAGCACTAAATAATAATCTTCTTTTTATACTTTGAAAATTCATTTATTTCTTCGAGTTCTCTTTCTAAGTAACGAGCATGAATCAAGCCGTTAATATGCCTTTTTTGTTTATTGCTATTTTGTAATTATTAAAAAGAATAGAAAGATTATAGTGCCAAGCATTTCACGAATATACTGCATCTTTCTTTACAACGTACTATGAATTAATCTGACGAAGAAATTATCGCAATCAAAGAAAATGCACCTTGGAGTAATTTTCTAAATCCTTGTTCTTTAAGCCAACCTCATTAACTATTTTGTCTTGCATTCGGGTCTTTCTTCGTCAATTCCATCTCTAAGTCGTTCTGCATTAAGTTAACAGTGGCGCTATGCATTTTCTGAGTTGGCGACAAGATTTAAAAGATTATCTTTTCCTGTGTTAAAAATCATTTTCTCCCTATGAACTAATACAGCAAAACAAAACGATACTTAACTATGGTAATTACCTAAAATCGCACTTACATCGGAAATTGTTGTTTTATTGTAAAATTCTGAACCATCGGTGTTGTTTATGCATGTTCTGATGGAGGAGCAGAAAGTAAATCTCTAATGCAACAGCTGAGACACGACTCCCAATAATAACTATTGACTCTCACATTTGGATCGTTCATGGTTCCATCCCCCTGCGAGATAATCTCTATACAATATTCCGGAGAAAGATGACATTTCACTGCTTTATGCTATACTGAGGCGAACCAATTAAATTACACTACAAACTGTCTCATTTGTTATGGAGCAGAAGATAGAGAAGATTTTGGCACAACCATTGTTTGATGGCAGAACGTTAGAATATAAAAAAAACTACAAAATATGCTAAAAAATAAAGGTTACATTCACTTCCCATTGTATTTTCCTTGATATTGCTTTCACTAAATTTAAATAATGACAATCGACTCAGCAGAATGTCTCAAAGAAACCTTTCAAAATATCCTTTGGTTAAGAAAAAAAAAATAAGCAGTTTGGATTCTGTTACAAAAGTATTCGGAACCTTGTTGTCTTTTCACCATAATGATATGCTCTGAAGACTCAACGAAGGACGACTGAGAATAAAGACGAGAGCCTCATTCGTAGATCTGATTAAAAACGTTACAGTGGATAAAGTTATCGACCCCTATAACGCTATTATTTGTTGTTCTCCTGCCACGTTCTCTTCCAAGACGATGATACAACACAACAACTAATTGAGCGGCATTACGTTCATGCTTTAAACAAACTTAGACGTTGCTGATCATTTGATAAATACGGTGATCATTCAATGAATCCTCTTGATACAGATATTAACTAAGATTGATTTTAACCTAGACCGAAATCATAATAAATGGCACCCAATGAAGATTGAACTTTCTTTACGTGCAATGACCCGAGGTAATCTACCGTGAAGTGATGATCAGCAATCTATTATACCTACAATAATGTTGCTTTAATCAAAAGTCTCGTATTTACCAGTGGTGGTAGTGGTCGGAGATCGAGCCCAGGCAAAAGCCAGGACATCGAAAGTTGAAGATAAAACATCAGGATAAGAATGTGAATATTCATGGCAGGCAAGCCATCCCCACTTAGAAGCTTACAGCAACATAATGTCCCTCCATCCATTTGGCCTTATGCCGTATTGAGCTAAGCTTACTAAATATCATGAAGCTGTATCTCAAATCCAACATGCGTGAAAAAAAGAGCAGTAATTTCAGATAGATAGAGAGAAAGTAAAATCTTACGTATGAACAAAACTAGGATCGCTATTGTAGATTTACATCGTATAGTTTAGCCACTTTTTCTTTACAATCCTATTCAATAAACACGATCGCATACTCAGTATGTCAACCCTAAAAATGTTTCAGTCATCAGAGTTCCAATCCCTTTTTTGCATATTCATTCTGGATGGGGAAAAGAAAAAAACTGAAATTCAAACAGAGAGGATTTTAAAGTTCTTCAGTTATTTGTATCAGCGATTCCCAAATAACGAACGGGGTCTGTTTTTACACCTGTGCCTAACCCGAATTTTCACGTAGGTCAGAACTAGTGAATACATTAATGGTGAATGGTATCATGTTTGTGTCCACAATGTGCTGATATACAGCCTACCACCATTAGAAAACCACAAAAACACATTTGTACTGTATTATCTTAGCAATCTGTTGCATAAAGACGCTTTTCCTGTATTTCAACTTTCACAAAATCTTCTTCGAGCCTTATCTTTTACAAGAGCTATCCCGAATCCTTAAGCCAGTAATCTTCAGTTAATACCCTTGCATGGGGATTTCTTTGTTTCTGAGTTGTGTAAATTAGTTTTCAGATCATACACACTGTAGTAGACAAACCACTCATTTGAAAAAATAATGGTGGTTATAGATATCTGTTCGTATCTGCAGGAAGCTCTAACCTAAGAACTACTAGTAGTAATATAACTGCTTCTTAGATACGTAACTACAATAGACAGAATACTGCATGCACTTTAATCCTCTAATCAACTTTCTACCCATGGACCACATATTGATATCTATGTACCTAAAGTTTAGCGCTTTCTCTGTTCTCACAGGAGAACAGTTTCCATGGAAAATAATAGAGTATAAACTTATCTTTGCAGTAGCTAAAACCAAAATTGTCTTACTGTCTTACTAAAGTTACCTGATTATCAGCCAATTCATGAATCAGAACCTTCCACACAATAACACATCTACGAGGGATTTTTCATGATAACCTTGATCGTAGCTGAAATAACTGTTTCCATATTCGTTTTATACATTTTGTCGATGTACTTTTTGCAGCTGCTATGCAGGTAAAAAAAAACAAAATTAAATCAATGCTCCCTGGGCTCAAATATGGATGAGAAGCGGATTTCTTCATAGATATCAATAACTAAATGAATAAATTTGATAAGGTTATCAAAGAAAGAATATTCATATCCGTCTCGTGGCATTAAAAAGATGTGTTTATCTTTCAATCTTATGTGGGATTTGAGCTCTGTGCAACTTTTCCAAACGAGGAGATTATAGGGAATATATGATTTCTTAGAGTTTTATGCTAGAATCAGTTTTATCTTAAAAGAATAAATCATTTGTTCGGAACATCCTAGTCGGAAAAACTGAGTGATGCAATAAGTAATCAGTTGTGTACGGTACAGCAACAACGAACGCCGCTCAGTCAGCTATACTTTGGCAGCTATAAATTCATCATACTATGTTCATAATAATCATACATATTATTTTTTTTCAATCTAATAAAAAAACTATCAAATAAAAAAAATATCGGAAACAAAAGGCGTCCGTCCGCATTTACACTCCCTGGGAAAGCACTACGTGGAAGAAGCAGCTAACTTTCGATTCTTTGATCCTTATCTGACCCAAAGCAATTCAAACATTTCCTTTCTGTACTGTTTTTTTTTTTTAATTTTGTCTCGATGGTACTTTATGTTGACATTATAGCAATGCACGGACATTTATTAACATATTGACAGCTTCTTGTATCATTCTTACATAACGTCTCCCTTTGCAAACAACCGAATTGAAATTCTAAAAATTATTTCCCAAAATCGAGAATTTTCGTATAACTTTTGATTTTTTTGGAGGCTATTAAGAGAAAAATTAAAAGTTTCCTCAGTCCGTGCTATTTCAGAAAATGTACTATTTTGGTTTCTCCAACCCATGGAAGATTTCGATCTCATCACCCTAATAACAGGGCGATTGGAAATAAAGGGCAAGCCTTTGCCGAATATATTCTTTTGAGCCCCCTTCCCGGGAAAATATCCATTGCACCCCTGGAAAAGTGGCAGCAGAGGTGCATGGTGGACCCGATTTTAGAGATTGGATAAATAATGGAAAATATAATTTGGATTAGACACTATTCTCATTGAATCATCATCATCCTCAGTCCGTCATGGGCGTCGCAGAGCCAGTATTTTCTGGATTTGTCAAGTTCATTTCTCCATCCAGTATTCTGTCGGCCTCGGTTTCTTATGTGATCTCTGGGGATCTGTTGTGAATCGCGATGTCCATCGTTTGTCTGCCATTCTTGCAACATGATCTGCCCATTGCCATTTAAGTTTTCTTATAGATTCTATGATGTCTCTGAGTCCTGTTTTCTTCCTTATATACTGTGCTGTCTTGTGATCTCTCCATGTGAGGTTGAGCATTATTCTCTCGTGCGCGTTGCATGGTTCTCAGTTTGCGAGTCTGTCTCTTGGTTAGGTTCCATGTTTCAGCTCGATAAGTGACTATTGGAGGGATGCATTGGTTGTATACTCTTCTTTTTAGGATTATTGAGATCGACCTTTGAAGGTTCAGCTTGCTCTGCCGAAGGATTGGCATGCTAGGGTGATTCTCCGCTTGATTTCTTCTTTTGAGGGTTTCATATTCTCATTGAATAATGGTGTCCAATTCAAATTTTGTTTTTCTTTCATTAATTCTCTTATTTCTTTTTATTTGATCGCCGTTTGTAACATGGGATGAGCGAGGGTGTGAAAGTTAATGATATACAATCAGGATCATCTTCCCTACATTTTACCAAAAGGGCTTTTACTGTCCGTTGCTTTTTGCAGACACTAAGATATCTTTGCGTTTTGTGCATTCGTAGCAGAGAGCTCACACAAAGCACCATGCGACACTGGAATAATCGAAGCTTAGAGTGCTTAGTTCTGAGACTGGGATGATTCTCAAAGACCTTAGTCCATTCAAAAATTAGTATGAAATAAATGTGTCCAGTTAAATTAACGAAAAATGTGTAAATGCACTTTCTCTATAATTAGGTACAGTCCTAAAAATAATATTCGTCTTTGAAAAAGAAGGATAATTTTTTTAGGTATATTTTAATTTTATATTATTTTCTTCAACATCAGGAAATATGTCAAATAGATGCAGCCAGGTAACCTAGTTATCGTTATTTCTCTAAGGTGAATAAAAGATATATGAACTTATTCGAAACTGGGAACATATCTAAAGACCTACGCGCTCCAAAAATTGTCTAATTTAATATAAATGTTTAGCGATGACTTTGATTTATTTAACTTATTACAGGAAATTTTTTTTGCAAAATCAATTAGAAGTAAGAAAAAGATATGAAAAAAATAATTCCACGCGCAGTTTTTGCCATTTTTTATTTTTCAATCGCAAAAAAGAACTTTAGATTAAGCTTGAATTATGCATTGGAATTGACCTTTCTCTTCTCTTCTCTCTTTGATAATACTAATACAGTGTCCATTCTAAAGGTGCTTATTTGAAAGCGTCGACTTAATGGTGTATAAAACAGCCAGTTATAATTGTCATAAAATAGTCATATAATAGGCATAGAATTCGGGTGAGATTGTGTCAACTAAAACATGTAGGGCTTGTTGAGGGCTAAGAGAGGCAGATCATCGTGTTTGTTTACATTTTCGTTTTTGCCCAACAGGAAGCAAACATTTTAGAGACGTGTTACAGTGATAACGCTAAGAGGAGCAGAGTGTTACAGAGATATATTTATTCTTAATAGATTTCTCGAGAACTACGCATCCAAACAACTTCAAACTACACACCGCACTGCCATGTGTGCTGACTAATATATCTTGCGACCGTCAACTTTGTACCATGGCCAGTCGTCGAATAATCCTGCTGCACACACACACACACACACACACACAAACACACAGATTTCTCTAAATGTTTTTAGATGTGTATATATATGTGTGTACTATTTCTTCCAATCATACATTGGAATTTCTTACGGTCAAGTCAGATTGAAAGCACCATTTCACCAGATCTCGTTGTGTAGCGATGGGTGATCACCTATGGAGGGCAGATACTGTAAACAACCTGAGGCCTGTGTGGTAGACTAAGCAAAACTTGGTAAATAACAATTACACTTGGGTAATTTATAAATCGATAGTAAAATGCACTGGTTTAGTATGGACGTAACGCTCCAAATTTAGCGATTTTAACGATTTCATTGCAAGGACAGGAATTTCATTTCAGAGACTGAGCCTCACCAAGCGATCGTGTGCGCAATGACGTAAATTTTAGCTGACTTGTTGAGGACACGTGCAACAAGGACACCATTGCAAAATAACTATGGTTTAAAGACTACTGGAAATGTGTAAATATCCCCAACTTAGCAAATATTTAAAATTCATTTTAAGCATAATTTACATCATTATTTAATTTTATCCTTAAAAAGCTTTCCATATGTAAGCACAGCAATTTGATGAGCTTGGCTTATTACAGCACAAAGCTGCCTCAAAAGAAAGACAGTTTTCTAAACCCTAACTTTTGTCTCTGTCCGAATACTGACAAGAGGCGCATTTTGGAGATTTACGGTTTTCAGTTACCAAACATGCTTTATAAGATATATTGTTATCGAGTTTATTCTAGTATGCGATAAAGTTGCAATAGTTTTCATCTGTACGCCATTTATTGTGCCTTGTTCTTCCATTTCGCCAATCCCCCACATCCGTTCCGCTTTTTATGTTAACACCAATTTCGAGGTTAACGAAGGAAACTTGCTGCGTTCAAACTCCTCGTTGGAGTAACCCCGTAAACAAACGGAATATACAATGAATCCCTCAGCAACGTACTTTTTAATATCATTAAGAAGCGTTTCTACAGTTCAATAGTTGCTAATACCAGCCTTAGGGGTTGTTAAAGAAACGGAACGGATTCGGGATCGGTGAAATGGAAAAACGATGCTTCGAGATTATGAAGAAGTTCTAAGATTTTTTTTTCAACTAAAAGAAGCAGAAACCATAAAGAAAAACATACTCATTGAAATGTTTCATTTGGAGAGATGATAGAACTCTCGCAGTTAGAGTAAAATTTATGCTTCTCAGATTACTTTTTTAGGGATTTCAAATAAAGTTTTGATTACATAGTAGTAAAGAACATTTTTACAATTACTTCAAAGTGTTTGTTGACTTGAGTAGATGATATTTATACCAACTGCTTTACAAATAATCAAGATATTCCTCAACGGTGCATGATCAAAAAATATTGTTTTATAATTTACACTCACTAACTCATGATGATGCACACTTTTTGTGTAAAGGACATTTCGAAAATTATGATTTGTAATTTTTTCTTTATTTGAAGTAAAGTACCTCAAACATATATTTATTTCTTTATAAATATTGTTTCAATGGGATGGAAGTGCTCTAGGAAAAATGTTGCATTTCAAAAAAGCATTGTATAGAATTGTGTGATCCACATTTGTTAACTTTTACCTCGGATGTTTTTAATCGTTTCAGATCAGCATTTACGCCATCATTTCATTTCGAAATCTCATTTACAAAATCAGTAGCAGCAAAAGATTCCGCAACGTGCAACTAATTTCATCATAATTCAAGAAATTGCGAACGTGTGGGGGTGTATGCACCGAGATAACTCATGACCAGCCATTGTACGAAGTTGATATCCACCAGATATGTTGGTCCGTGCACCAGACATTGCAGTGTCAAGTTTGAAGTTGTTCGGATTTACGGCTCTCGATATGAGAGGGTAGAGCTCCATTAACAATTTTTAAAAACAATCTTGAAATGAATACGTTTTTCACCCGAGTACGACAGCTACGTCACCAGCATTCACGAGCGTGTGTTTATAGATTTAAAATGTTTAGTGAGTATGAAGAGGGTGAAAGAAAGGGTGAAAGAGAGAGATTGCATGTGAGTGAGAGAGAAAGAAAGAGAGGGAAATGAAAAAAGAGTGAGCAAAAAGAGTAAGAGGGAGAAAACAAGAGAGAATCAGTTTTTTTATGTCGAATTTTTCTGTAGAACAAGACTAAATTGAATAATAGTTAAATTGTGTAACAGCATTTTACTAAATATGCTTGATATGATTTTTTTTCAAATTCATTAGTTTTGCTTGTATTACAAATAGCGCCAAATGCCTTGAATGTGAGTCTGTGTATTTGAGTATGGGCTATGTACAAATCAGTTATGGCAACCGATAGAGTGTAAATAAGTGGTCCCCTACACGGTCTCCGAAAAGAGGGTGTACCTGTGGTAACAAGATCCTGCTAAGCAAATGAGAACAACGCGAAATTTCCTCTGATAAAAACATTCTCTCTCCAGATCTTCAGTTTTAAAATTTGCTCGGAGGAAGACGGGCGTCAATCCAAATTCTCCAACCACGGACCCTGTCAGCCGTCAACCAAAAAATAGACGAGGAACCGATCAAGTCTTAAGTGACCTACTCAGGGCAGCGAGGATGTGAACCCCGAGTTATACGGGTCAAGGATCTGATGCAGAAAAGCTTTCAGGCAATTCATTAATTGAGTTGTAAAAATCTTTCTGCATCTTCACTGCCTTGGCTTAGGAGATTATTGCCTTCTTTACTCCACTCTGATGTTAGTAACCATTTTCCCTCTGGCTATGCAGTGTGCTCCTACATCCAATTGTCGTGCACCGAAACAAACTTTTTACTTAACCATAAACGTAAGTCTTTCTGTTACATTTGATTGTACGAATTCAACAAATCATCATCATCAGCAGCAGCAGCAGCAGCGGCAGCAGCAGCAGCAGTAGTCTTCTAACGTCCGTCGTTGGATATAGACCTTCCCCAGGATTCATCACACTTCTTCTATCATGGGTGTGGCAGAACCAGTATTTCCTAAATTTGTCTAGCTCGTCCCCCATCTAAGATTCTGCCGGCCTCGGTTGCGCCTGTGATCTCGGGGGATCCAAGTCGTGAGTCGTGATGTCCATCAGTTGCCTGTCATTCTTGCAGCATGGCCAGCCCACTGCCATTTGAGATTTTTTATGGATTCTATGATGTCCCTGACTCTTGTCTTTTCCCGGATGTACTGTGCTGTCCTGTGGTCTCTCCATGTGAGGCCCAACATAAGTCTTTCATGCGCGTGTTGCATGGTTTAATAGTGAGACACAATTTGAAGAATCATATTTTCCTTTTTTCTACTTATTCAATTGATTTTTTACGATCTGTTTTTCCATCGGAAAAGAAGGTACGAGAAACATTTTTTTAATTTATTTTGGAATAGATAAGAATATATTTTCTCACTTTTCATTTTTAGATTTAAATTCAGACATGAAATATCTAAATTAATGCACTGAAGAGAAGTAACCGAAATACATCGAAATTGTAGTTTCGTACGAAGGAGGGAAAATTATTTTGCATGGCAATCATGGAACACAAATCAATATTCTGGCCCCTTTCAAATATGAACCTTTTTACCAGGCATTCCCAGGTAAAATAAATTTGTATTCATCATAAACGCTGAGGTCGAAAGTTATTCGTATTTTGTATTGTTCTGTTGAATAAGATTAAACTATCGAGTGCATTAAAACTATTGTGCAAATATCTCTAAACATTGATGTCATTCTTTAGTAGCTAGAATAGAATTTCATGCATTTTTAACAATAAAAGATAACGCATCTCTTTCGGGTAAAACTTTGTCCTGCACTTATGCTTCGATTCCTCAGAATGTCTTTATTTATTTGCAAATATGACATCACCTTGGTTTAATGGTGACCTCAGACACTTGTGAGCAGGTAATTGCAAAAATAGCTGTCTCATCAGCTTTGCCGTAACCCAACCCCAGGGACCCGGTATGCTTCACAAGGTGTGTCATGACCCACTCGAAGACGAAACAATGCTGCTATTTTCAAAATAGCCTGCTTTACAGAGGGGGGTGCAGGTATAATCTTGCTGTATGAGACGATCTATCACTTTTTAAAAAGTCAGTTGATGGGATATAATTTTCAGTTTTCGGAATTGGTTTTTAAGACAATTCTCATTTATCAAAATACTTTTTACTAAATTATAAATCTATTTTGTCACGTCGTGCAAATTATGTTTTTCTCTTCTGCTATTCGTTGCTTATTAAGAGATTGATTTTTTATTAGATCTACTTATCAGTACTGAGTTTTTTGCTTCACTCAACAAGACTTTGAGAATAAATAATGACGAGAGGAAATATCAGGAAGTTCAGTTTAGATAAATGTGCAATTTCCATGACGAACGTTTTTTGATTTCATTCTTAAACCATAAAATAGAATAATCATTTCTTGCTTTGCTCGC
Organism: Thysanoteuthis rhombus; assembly: GCA_963457665.1. Classification (NCBI taxonomy): domain Eukaryota; kingdom Metazoa; phylum Mollusca; class Cephalopoda; order Oegopsida; family Thysanoteuthidae; genus Thysanoteuthis; species Thysanoteuthis major. The sequence continues at coordinate 70,459,673 of OY735199.1, read as the reverse complement.
TCATGTGATAATCATTATAGTTACAAAAGCAACTTCTAGTTTTCTTTCTCAAATATTATGGGAAATTTTGGAAACATGGGAAACTTCCAACATATTGACTAGATATTGTGCTATGATTAAATATATAATCGAAAGAGAAATCAATAGATAATCAGCAAGTAAATGGAGAATTTAAACGAGGATCAAAGGACCCAAAGAGAATATGGAGATCATTCTTCGCATAATACATAATCACGTATTTGTAATAAATAAGAAAGCATCTCAAATAATAGAAATAAGAACTGGAGTTGTCTATTCAGATGCAAAAACTTTTAAGACACACAACATACATCAGACCACATTTTGAAAATATACATTTCAAGCATGGAATCCATACCTCGGGAAAATATTATAAACGGAAAACATTCAAAGAACAGCAACAAAAATTGTCTCTGAACTCTCATTTGAAGAAAGACTTCACAAACTACAACACTAGAAGACAAGAGAATTGGTTGAGATGCAATAGAGGCATTCAAAATAATAAAAGGTATAGATAGCATTCCGACTGAAAGAATTTTTTACTAAAACGACAACAAAATATATGAAGAACACTGCAAATAAACACTAGAAAAACTTCTCTCAAAGATTTATCAACAACTGGAACTCACTAATAGAACATGATCCAAATGTACTGAAAACAAAACAAAAAAAAACTGTAAATAAATACAAGAGCTAGTAATGGAACAATACGACACATAACAAAACTAAAAACATTTCAAGAACATAACTCTATACGTAAGCGAAGAGGCAAGATACAAGCACAAATATGTACACCATTTTTATCGCTAAATTTTCATGAAGTTTCATATTAGAATCCAAAAATACTGTAGTGACCAATTATCTCCCTTGTTTGGAAATGTGGTACCTAATTTGAAATCTGATTTACGATATTCCGACAAACTAAAATGCCTGCCAACAAATACAAAGTAAATTAGATGTCGATCAAAATCGTATAAAAACCTGATACACGCCATAATCTGCAATGCATTTTTGTCAGGTAATGAGTCGGTTCAATTTGCAATCAAGTGGCCGTAACTTATGTTAAACTAATTATCAGACAGTATTGAGCTAACCACTCATATTCAAACATATATTGTACACAGATTGTGAAACTCTTCAATAAACCAAATGATCTTTTTTGACGCTAGATGTTTAATGGCTAAACACATTTGATAATTGAAAAATAAATGAAAAAACAAACAGTCTTTAAGACTCGTCATTTTTCATTTATTTTTCAATTAATGGAAAAATCTCTGAGAGCAAGTACTTAAATGAAGACTTGCCGATTACCCTTAGAGTCCAAAACTCATTCTTAGCCTTAGTCAGACAACTGAAAAACACAAACATTTAATTCACTTATCATCATCACCAGCAGCAGCAGCAGTTTGCACTACAAAAGCGTTTCTAATCCCCTTACATGACATGCGTGATTGAGCCATCCTCTACCATGTCTTGATGGCAAACTTTAATCTTGTCTCCCCATCTTATGCCTGGGCTTTTCCTACAGCGTTTATTGTCCCTCAGACACCAATCGGTCTGTTGCTTATTTACTTTTACGATATCCTTCGCCCGGGACCTCTCTCGGATTTATGTTGAACTTTTTCTATCGCTAAGATTTATTTTTAACATTACTCTTTTCATTGTCCTTAAATCTATTCTGAAATTTTGTCTTCGAGTGATTGTGTAAGTTTACAGGTTCCGAACCTGAACGTTATAGCTGGTATTATGCATTGGTTGTATAATATACGTTTTAAGCATGTTGGCAATATGATTTTCAGTATGTCTCTATTTACACAAAATAGTTTCCATCAAATCATTATACACCGTTTTATTTCATTTCCGTGGTCTTTCTCTAGCTTCAACGTCTTGTGTTAAATGATCATCATCATTCTTTCAACGTCCGTCGTTAGACATAGACCTTCCCCAGGATTCACCACACTTCTCTATCATGGGCGTCGCGGAGCCAGTACTTTCTGAATTAGTCTTGCTCGTCTCTCCATCTAAGATTCTGCCGGCCTCGGTTGCGCCTGTGATCTCGGGGGATTCATGTCGTTAGTCATGATGTCCATCGGTTGTCCGCCATTCTTGCAACATTGCCAGCCCACTGCTATTTGAGATTTTTAATGGATTCTATGATGTCCCTGACTCTTGTCTTTTCCCGGATGTACTGTGCTGTTTTGTGGTCTCTCCATGCGAGGCCCAGCATAATTCTTTTATGTGCACGTTGCATGGTTCTCAATTTGCGGATCTGTCTCTAGATTAGGTTCCATGTTTCAGCTCCATAAGTGAATTTTTCTATGAATAAAATCTATCTTATTTCCGAGCGAACAGATCCTGGCAAATTAGCAGATGATTTTTATTGATTGTTTGCAGACATCAGCACATTGAAAAAAGCCTGAATGTTAAAATAATGACAATTTTCACTCGCTAGCAATAAAAAGAGTTTAATAATGTTTTTCTCATGCGTCATTAAATATTCCTTTGAAATTGGGCAAATATGTTTTCAGCATCTAAGGTCGTTCTCACAAGGAAAGAACCTGTCGTCAAAAGTAACTGAATCTAGCACCGGAAGTTGCAAATCTAGTTCCTTCTGTCGGCAACACGTTTATACTCGACTTTAAATGCCGTCAGTTTCCGCTTGCAAGTCACCTAAAGCGCAAGAGTTACTGCAACAATCAGCAATATTATTGAAAGACGTATACGCTTGTTTTCCCACTAGTATTGGAGCTATTGTTTTCTTCTTATAACAGAGTTTTCTCAGTTTATCTCATCTGTGTTTGTTATACTGGCTACAAATTATCATAACATAGCAATTTAGGTGACTGGGCATGGTTCTTGGAAAAGGAAGGTAAATAGATTTTGAATAATAACAAGTAACCAGAAGCCAGAAGGTGAGCAAAAGGTGGTTTATAATTAGTATTCATTAGAAAAATGATTCAAACGCTGCTAATCAAGTAATACAATTGAAAAGCACGTCATAAATGAACATTAAAAGAGAAAATTCAATACTATTACTGAACACTGATTTAAATTATTTAATCTAACCATATAATGGGCTTATATGCATTTTTCTGATTATTCGCACTCAAATGGGATCATCTCATTGATTGATTTAACTGTCTGTTATTAAATAATAAAAAATTACATCATAGAAACTCTCAAGACTCCATGGCTGATCATACATCAAAATAGCTTGAATAAGTTGAGACATTGAGAAAACTTGAAATTAGGATATTTGAATAATCAAAAATAAATTGCCTAATAAAATAGCTTTAAGCTCCTTAGTGCCGATCGATACATAAATAATCCTGTCATTTTGGACGGGTGTGTTCTGGTTTGTTTTATAATCCATTAAACGTCTATCTGCCTGTTCTACCGCGAAAACGATACAGCATATCACCATGAAATTTTCTTTGTGCACTAATAGGACATCGGCACAGGTTTTTAACAAGTAATTTTTTTTTCAAATGATTCCCTTGGAATATTTCTTGAGTAGGGATCAATCTACAACATAGATTCATGCTAAAATGGGTACAATTGTGCCCACTTTTTCGAATGAATTCAATAGGTGCCGAAGCAAAACAGCCCTGTGGAGGGAGATATCGACTTTTATTTCGCTAACAGTTCGTCCTTTGCAATCGTTCATAGAGAAGAGTTGAGAGTAAGAGGAAGTAAAGCTGTTTATTTTCTGTCAAGTGGTGTGTGAGTCTATTTAACATATTCTGAGATCGTGCAAAGAACTCTTAAAGTCATAAATATCATTATTTCTAAATAAATCAAATTAAACACTATTTGATTTCCATCTATCTACCTATTTATTTTATCAGTTTCAAATGCTCAATGCTCCTGTATTGTGACTAAACTAAGATTAGTAAATGAAGGTATTCCCCGCCTTCCGAAAGTTCGATTCACGAAAAAAAAAGACGAATAGTGAAAATAGCATTCAGTGATTGTTTTGTAGCAAACTGTAATAGAAGTAGCGTACACCCTTTCCCCTCTCTCTCCTACTTCCTGTATCCTGTACCTTCCACCACCCTAACATTCTTCGACTTAGTCGAATATGCTATCATCACCGATCTTAGGTCTTTGAACGCTCAAAAATATGATTACGGAAATTTTCGGGCAGCCATTTTAAAATCAAGATGACAGTCGTAATAATGATTAGATAACATGCGTTCTGATTTCATATGAAGAATTTTTTTCCTAAAAATCATTCAGTATGCAAATTTTCACATTTTGTACGATTTCCTAGTCTGCTGAACTATATACTACCCGTACTTCGCATAAATGGATCACCATAGCCCATGCGTGTACTAGAACTAATTATCTAAAAATATCTAAAAATTTAGATTTAAAGTGATCTAAAAAAAAAAAAATACCAGCACAGGATTGTTACATGGTTTATCCAAAATGACCGTAGAGATCGCCAAAAGCACTTCTCATTGAAAAAACAAGATAATCGTTTTTAGATGGTTCTTAGTGTTGTACTCAAGCGAAATTCCAAGGTTGTAGCCTCCAAAGGGTGACCAGGAGTGCCCGGACACTCATGCATGCGCACGTACACATAGATAGATACATACATAGACACAGACACTCAAAGAAAGAAGAATCCTTAGCTCACTTGACTGGTTGGTTGGGCCATTTGTGGGGCTACGGCGATTCAATACATTTCAACAAGTGCAAAACTGAAATTCATGAATGAATTTCGTGTATGAGAAGAAGAGGAAGAAAAACTTTTATTTCAAATAAATCCAGTTAAATCCTTTACAAGTAATCTTGATGTATCAGTAGATTTGAAAACAGTTCCGAATTTCATAGGAGAACGTTTTTCAATGAAAACATCTGGGAATCAAAGAAATAGCTGAAAGCGCTAAATTTCGACAGGTGGCGGGGGAAAAGGTCTGTATTACACAGTCACTGATAAGCGTCGACTTCTTTAATAAATAACGACATATGTGCATCAAATGAAATCAAAGTCTGACGAGAAAAATATTCTATTAGGTGAGTAAATCAGAGTGAGAATCAAATTAAAGCTAATACTTTGATCTGATTAGATGAAAGTTATGTAGCGTGAAACGACCGAACGTACATTTTAATCAAATAGGAAGGATATATATATATATATATATATATATATATATATATATATATATATATATATATATATATATATATATATATATATATATATATATATATATATATATATATATATATATATACATGTATATATATATATATATATATATATATATATATACATGTATATATATATATATATATATATATATATACATGTATATATATATATATATATATATATATATATATACATGTATATATATATATATATATATATATATATATATATATATATATATAGTTTCAGGTGTTGCTCCGTCTATTGTGATAGTGCCCAATATTTTTCTTGAAAGAGTGTAAATAGACATTTACATTTTTTTGTTGTAACAGGTCATTTTCACGCAGTCATTGCGATCCACGGACTTCTGTTTTCCTTTCGTTTTTCTCTTGTTTTTTTATACCATTGGGGTTTTTCTTTTACGGTGTTTTTTGTTGTTTTTTTGGGGGGGGGTATCCCCTCCCCCTAAGTATAGAGATCAGTGGCTGGGGAGGGGTTGTGTTTCCCTGTCAGGCTGATTAGGATTCCAATGAAGGGGAGAGTTATTGAGTTATGTGATTGTATTTTTAGTTCTCTCATCTTGCGATGGGGAAGTACTGTTGTAATTGAGAATTGTCGATGTACTTATGCGTACATTAAGGATAAGTTTGGGGTTAGATCATCATAACAGCACGAAATCAAATCCTTCTTTTAATAATGAATCTAGCTTGTGAGCTTTCCACCCTCTCTGAAATATTATGTAGGTGACTAAGTGAATGGTATAATATGGAGAGGGTGATATTAATGGATGGAATAAGGAAAACTCCAGAGGTATATAAGGATAAGAGAAAACACTTATCGATTGATCGCAATGACAACGTGGAACTGATCATCATCAGTTTTTTAACGTCCGTTGTTCCCAAGGATCCGCCACATTTCTCTAAAATGGGCGTCGAGGAGCCAGTATTTTCTGAATTGGTCTAGTTCATCTCTCCGTCTTGTTTGTTATCGGCCTCGGTTTCACATATGATCTCAGAGGATCCATTCTCGCAACATGACCACCCTATGGCTGTTTGAGTTTTCTAATGGGTTCTATGATGTCTCTGATCCCCGCTTTCTTTCTGATATATTGTGCTGTATTGTGATCTCACCATTTGAGGTTGAGCATGATTCTCTCATGCGCACGTTGCATGCTTCTCTGTTTGAGGGTTTGTTTCTTGGTTAGGCTCCACGTTTTGGCTACTTAAGTGACTATCGGGAGGATACATTGGTTGTATATTCTCCTTTACGATTATTAGGATCGTCTTGTTTTTGAAGGTTGATCTTGCTTTGCCGAGAGCTTGCCATTCTAGGGTGATTTTTTGTGATTTCTTATTCTTTTGTGGATTTCATAGAGACACACTTTTGTGGATTTACAACAAAAATTGTAAATCTCACTCTCCTCCCCATCTCTCCGTTTCTTTCTCTCTCCATTTCTCTCCCTCCTCTCTCTCTCTCTCTCCTCTCTCTCTCTCTCTCTCTCTCTCTATATATATATATATATATATATATATATATATATAGCAGTTAACAGAGAGAAATACGCTATTTACATGTTCCATGCTGAAGAGGAGAATATTTCTGTACTTAGTCAATTGAATGTGAATACTTCTGTGTTTACTTATTTAGTAATTGGGATCACACTTTTTTGGTAGTTTGGTTATACTTGGCCTCAGATATTGATAACACTTTTTCCAAGTTGACCTAATATCCGGATCACACTTTTTCGAAAGTTTAAATTGAAAGTGAGAGGGAACATTTTTCGCATTTTCAGATCAAAGGTGAAAGAAAACTTTTTTCTCCCTTTTAAGTGTGTCAAGAGTGGAGGGGGCATTCTTTTTCTTTTTTAAGAGATCAAGAGTATAAGGGAACCTTTTTTTTTCCTTTTTGAGGGTCCAAAGAAAAAGGAAACTATTTTTTCCTTCCAGGGATCAAAAGTGAGGGAAAACGTTTTTCCCTTTTATGGGTCAAAATAGGGTGTGACCTTCCTTTTTAGGGGTCAGGATCGGGTTGGAGCTCTCTTTTTCTTTAAGGGTACAAAATCAGGTGTCGGGATTATCCCTTTTCAGGGGTTTTGACTCTAATGAGTCAAAATCAAGGAGAGGGAGTTTTTTTCTCTTTTCGGGGGTCAAATCGATTTGAAACTTTTTTTTCTTTTATGAAATCTTCTAAATTATCATATGCTTTCCTGCGTTTTTAAATTCGATCCTATTCGCACACATCCCGGACAATGCCGGTTGCCTCTGCTAGCTCTTCACCGGGCCGAATATATGTCTGTTCTCGAATATGTTTAGATTATTTCTCATATCCCTATCACCATATACCATCTATCAGAAAATTGAACAAAATTATTTCGCCACTCTTGTATTTGCCGAAACGTGGAATAAATTCCACTCATGAGTTTCTGCAAATGCAACACTCTGTGTGACCAACAACGGTATTTGTTAGAAGCCAAAAACCTGTTCATTGCTGTTCCCGTAGAAAAAACGATGAATGTTATTTCACAAAGTGTATATAAACACTGCCCCTCACATCTCCAGGAAACAGAACCAACCATTCTTTCCAAGATTCTGCATGTTTTATTCAACAGAATTCTAGCTTCAGTTGGTGATGACCTTGGTGAAAAGGTTTTAGATACAGTTCAGTAGACTTATTAGTCTGTAGTTGTTGAGGTCTTTCGGGTTTCCTTTCTTATGTTATAATGTTTGCAGAGGTCCAATCTTCTAGGACTTTACATAATTTTTGGAATAAGTTGAATAAAATGGCTAGTTTCCTGGTTATGACCTTAACAGCTTTCTGAGTGGGTCGATGGCGATGTTATCTGGTCCAGTGGCTTTTCCTTTTTTTTGATTGTTTGATGAAATATATTCCATATTCTTATTTTACATACACCTAATTTATAGAACAAAAAAATATGCCCCAAAACAAAACGTTGGGTGGAAAAATTATCTGTTGAGGCACTAAATGATATCTAAAAAATGATGGATAGGTTCTTTATTTCTCAGTGAAAAATGATTTCGAGATGTATGAACATTGTCTGACGAGACACCGAAACCGTTGGTAAATTGGCAGATGATGCAATTGATCGATCTGCTCAAATTTCCAGATTTTTGGGATAGCATCACCTCACAGGAATAAGATTATTTTGAAAAAATTGATATTTTTGCAATAGGATAGATGATTTTATTCATCATTGGGTTCCAAGATAGATTGATCATTGAATTAGCTAAAACTATGGATGGGGAAAAAAATTAGGGTCCATTTGTTTGACTGTTAAGTAGTTGGGTGGGATAGGAGATTGAACATATAATGCTAAATAACAAATGTCTGAAGTATTTCAATGGGATAGTCTATGTGGGATAACTAACTACTAAATGCTATTTGGTTTCGTCTTAGCCATATATAAAACACTAATTTAGTTAAAAGAAATTCAAGATATTGACAGAAGTGAGATGGTGTTGAACGTTTTGAAATGTGCGTTTACCTATAAAAGGACGCATGTACTATAGCAATAATCAGGAAGCTAATCTTACTGGCCAGTGTTAGCGGGTTCAATCCTCACTGGATCTCCCACTATTGATGGTCTGATACGGAACTATTTTAAGTAATCATATAAAAAAGAAGAAAGAAGATCGGGTCGCATGCTGATCAGTGAGCTAATCTTGCTGGCCGTTGTTAGCGGGTTCGTCCTCATCAGACCTTCCAGTATAGACTGTCTGATATCAACTCATTCTAAGTCAATATCTATTCTAATGACGAACAATGTGATTCACTGTCCGTAACGCAGGACTCTCCAACTCTTCCACACACACACACACACACACATATATATATATATATATATATATATATATATATATATATATATATTAATAATAGACCAACCTGTATCTATTGGATGACGTGTGTACTCGGTGTTGTTATATGGTAACACTGCTTTATATCGATATTATCCTTGCGATGTGTTTAGCCATACTGTAGAAATTGGGATGTTGTTTTATAGTATTGTTTATAGTAATAAGAGCTGCTTCTATGATCTGACGTATCTTTCTTTGATGGACGTGTTTTATTATCCTATTTCATTATTTTTTTTTTTTTTGTCTTTTTGGGAGATCAAAAGTGTGGTCTGTTTCGTAGTGGTGTAGTACCAAGGCGTTTTCATGGACATCTTTTATAAGAGCACACCGGTATCCATAATCTCTCTTCTCGGCGTTTCTTGAGGTTTCCCCGATATAAATTTTGGGGCAATCTTCACATGATATTTCGAATATGCCTGCCTTGAGTGTTGAATCTTTTTAAAGGTTTTCTGAGTATGTCACCGATGCTTTTGGATGTTTTTGTAACGATGGAAGATTTATCTGTGAATGATGTTTTCTGAGTGATGTTGTTACTGTTGATTTTGTTGGAAGGGTGATGTGTGAATCTATCCTGTTATTTAGTATGGTATTGTCCATTTTACTGTTTTTTACTGTGGTGGATTCTTAGTGCCCTCTTTCAGGAGTTTTGTATGAATCCTCGTGAGTATTGGAGGTTTTTGAAAGTCTGCTGTATACGAAGAGGGAAGAAAATATTTAAAAAAAACAAAATTTCAAAAACCTCCACTCTTCAAAAATCACGGATTTCCCACACACATATTCACACTGCAAAATACCAATGCAGACACGTTCTCCTCTCGAGCAGGTTAATACAAAAATTAGAATATAAAAACCGATACATCTTGAAATTTAAATAAAAATTATACCCAAGAATGAAAATAAATTTTTTGAAATCACACTACCTAAATTTTGCTAAGAATCTTGTATTCCAACTTTACCCATACAGCAATGTAGACACAGTTTCCTCCTCAATTACACACCCACATCAACGCATACTGCATATGCACACACGCACTCATTTCTCAATAACAGTCATTAGATTCAACTTAATATACATACACAAAACCCTTCCCATTCTCACTTTCCGTACACAAATGAATTGAACTTTGACACGAAGACATCTTATCCTTTTTTCGCCAGTAAAAGATGAAAAATTTATAACAATATTAATTCTCTAAACCTTGTTATTCGCAAAATTCTATCATTTGATTACAGGCGTTTGACAACGAGAGAAAATAGTCTCCCAAAACATGTACCAAAAATAAATATGACCCAGTTTCCACACTTTCGTGTTTCCATATTATCTATTAGATTCACCGTAACGTCAGAAAAGGATTATCCATTTCCTCTAATATATGAATAAAGCAATTGTAAATTTGTTATCGAAATACGATTCAGTTGAAATGATACGGAAATTGCTTTTATACTTTTTTATATTTATGCTGATTTGTTGGCAAAAAATAAATAATTTATGTCTTATACTGAAGAAGTCTTTTGAAAAAATTCTGTATAATTTCACCGAATAATTTGTAAAGGAGTTACTGAATAAACATACGTAGTGTATTCTTGTGTGATCTTTACGCTTTTTGATAATTAGATTACGTACTTTTCGCTTTCAATAATTAGATTACATGCTTTTCTTAGTTCATGCAGACGAACAACTAAGGTGGAAGAGAGAAAACTAATATTAAAACCGATGAAGGTATGGATGGATAAGCCAACACAAACATCACAAGGAGATGGATACAGATTTTCGCACAGTGTGCGTGAATAGTTGTATCAGTGCGTTTATATCAGGCTGGAGCAAATCGAATGGCCGTTTTGAACCACATAGTTTAAAACGTCATAATTTGGCTCAGCTACAACTATATTAGTCGAATTAAGCACCATTAGGACCGACACAATGTGGCCAACAATTTAGCTTCGAATTTATTCCACCAGATTAAAAACTGGAAGAAGTTGCCAAACAGTCGGAAGGAATTTTTGACCAGGTCTATAGTACTATACACCTTTCAGCATGTATATGCATCCAAGGCATGGGAAAGTGGTAATCGGTAGGAGACTAGTCTGATGAAAAGAGAGACAGGAACAAGACCTTGATTCATGACTGCATCAGTTTTTATGCATTAGTTTGTTAAGTACAAGGTCTTGTGTGATCCTGTAACAGGATACACCACTACTGGCTAAAAAATTTGGCAACTTTTAACGCATCATTTCTTGAGTACGATAATGGGACTCTTCCATGATGGTTTGGCCAGGTTACAAGATTGTTGTAATGGATCACTCCACTATAACTCTACCAAATAGTCAGGGGCATCTTTTGGGGAGTGAGAGTTTGATTTGGGAAAGGTTTGGATGTCTATCGACCCAAGGTTATAACGAAACCACTTTCAGCAACAGTAAGTACTCGATCAAGAAAAGGATTATTTTTCAAACGAACAAGCAAATAGCAGCAAGTTTCAAACGATGCAAACTAATGATTATCAGTAAAATCATACGATACCCATATCTGCATTTTCTTCATCTTACCGATTTGTGCCAGATGTGTCTGAACTGTTGAATGGACTAACCCCAGCTTTGCTCAATTCTTTATTGTCGAGTAACAATTGTCGACGACAACCAAGCTCATCTTGGAGATCCAGATCCTGAGAAACAAATTCTTGAAAACAACATACAATCCATTCAGAAGCAAACTCCAGCACCCAAGCACTGTTGATATTTCGGTTGGTTCCAGTTGCGCAAACTCTTGAATGAAATGAGGCGAAAATCGCGTTTATTTGTATTTGATATGATACCCGATTAGAAGACAAAAAATAAGTGATCGAAAAATTCACGCAACCCCTCAAAAAAGGGGGTGCATGACTTTAAAAAGATCTATAGATGTACATATAAACAGAAGGGAACGATGTGAAAATATGATCGCACTAATGCATCGCTAAAACAATCATTAATTTTTTTCCTAATATTTTGTCTTAAATCGAACCCAATTTAAAGCAAGAGAAAAGAAAAAGAGATGATGGTGTATTCGATGTACATCTAAGACTTCATTAACATTAAATCTCTAGAATGAAGGATCAAAACCCTTGGTTTAGACTCACAAGCGATCATGATTCGCTTCTCAACGTCAATAAGAAAGAAAATCAGACGCTTGACATAGATCGCAAATAGTCAGTGGTGAAAATCGGAAAATAATTTGAGAAACCGATAAAATACTACGCACTAATTATTATACAAACGTGCAGGCGTAATCATGAATAGCGATACATGAATATATCATGATGATTCAATACACAAAGAGTGTCCGAAAACTATCCAGACATTTTGAAAATCACGAGAACCAGTTGAGCAACCTTGATATGACTAGACAATCAATCGGATGTGACCATAATGTGCATGCGTAAACAGACATCCTCCCGTGGGGTTACTCAGTTGATAGTGGAATGTCAATGGGTGAGCCTACGCATTTTGAGAGCGCTGCATTCACAATGGCCGTATTCACATCGCCTGCTGTTTTGGGGGGAGGTGGGGTGGTGATGCAAAACATCCGAGGCAACTGATGTTGATCCCGAATGAAGACTTTGCAGATTGTTCCAAAATATCATAGGAATGTTAGGATAAGTGTGAAGTGGACTGAGGCGTCATTGCCCTAGGTAGGCTACTCTTTTTCGTTGATATTAAATGGCTGGATACTTTTCGGGCAAACCTCGTGGACACTGCACTGTTTATACGTATTTATCTTGGCTGTAGGTTTGTACTGCTCATTTTCACCTCATCCATTTAGTCAAAAGCTCTTATTTTTTAACAGGGAACGTTACCATACTATAATACCAAACGACAGAAAACTGGTAGAGAAAGATTTCAAAAAAGTGTGCATGATTTTCACGACCGCCTTTTTACCCCGACAAAAGAAATGCCGCTATCAGTGCCCAGGCAGGAGTTGACCTGCGGATAAATACATAACATTTTATCAACTGCAGGATAATGTTATTACTGTTTCGGTCTCTTCAAAAAAAATTCTTTCGATTCGTTTGCATCACTAAAAAGGGAAAGAATGCCAGAGGCGGACGTGCAATTCCTTTGTAAGTAGAAAACATGATGAAGTACGTCAAGAGGTTTCAATTTCTGTGACACATTTTGTGTTTATTCTTAAGGTAAAATTAGCTCATTCGAGTCTCAACTTTCTTGGAAACAAAGTAAAAACTTGCCAGTAAATCTAACAGACCTTAACTTATTGACACATTTTATTATTATTACAATAGTTTTGGCTGTTGAGTTGTTGTTATTGTTGAGAGGTTCAACGAATGGTTGTTTATATATAATATCTATACCAAATAAGATTTACCATTATTATGATGATTTTTGTTCTCTTTTGATCATTTCTAATTTTTCATTTATTGTTACAGTGTTATGATACTTTTTACAGCAATATTCTATCATGAATTCTGTTTGCAATCAAATGGTAACGAAAAGCAAGAGGTTTAGGTACGGCTATAAGAAACAAATATCCTTGAGAAGCAACTAACATCTAGTCTAATCACTCAATCTTAGCCAGATTTTCAGCCTAAATGATAGTGAGCAAAGAAGAGAAACCCTACCAAATAGGGGATTTTGTCATTTTTGCTGATCACAAATTAAGGTAGATATTCTGTACTTACATATTATCCTTAATTCATTCATTTTCTTAATAATAGTGCTTAATCAAAAAAGTTCCGTCTATCAAATAAATATAAAATACTTTTTCAGATTTTCGGCATTGAACTTTATTGAATAACATTCCCCTTAATCCCCTCTATCTATCTGGGCAAACAACTGCTCGAGATGCCTTTTGCAATCTTCCTGGGATTTGAATTATTTTTCACATTTTGAGAATTCTATAAAAAAAAAAACAGAATAAATGAAAATCTGGAACTGTTTTAAAGTATCCATTTTCCATCTCCCGTAACTATTTGTTTCAAAAACGGAACATTTGAGTACGGCCTGTGATGATTTTGTCTGGTCACCAAAGAAACATGCTATCTAGCATCACACCTGTGGAATATTACATCCTTTCTCTTTACTAATTCCGGATATTTATCGTCGATTTCTGTCTTCAATAATTCCAACAGGGAACATTATTTGTTCAAATCAATCATTTAATTTTCTGGAGAGAGCTTGCTGTAGAGTACTCGTTTCAAATTCTGATATATATATATATATATATATATATATATATATATATATATATATATATATATATATATCGTGTGGTAAGCGAAATGTGTCATCAAAGCCTACCTTTATCGAAAAAATATGATACTATATATATATATATATATATATATATATATATATATATATAGCATCGTATTTTTATATTTATATATATATATATATATATATATATATATATATATATATATATATATATACATATATATACATATATATATATAGCATCGTATTTTTTCGATAAAGGTAGGCTTTGATGACACATTTCGCTTACCACACGATCTCACGATTTTTTAAGGTGAGGATTTTTCATCTTCTGTCACTGTTTGTTCCAAAAACGGATCTTTTCGGTTATTCTATGAAAGAATCACACATTAATCTCAACTGATCCACCCAATAGTGGAGCGAGAAATCTCTACTTTTGACACATTCGATCATTCGCAAATCACTCTCCATAAACTATCGATTTTTCACGTTTGAGTCTCATTCTTATCTTTTGCGAAATAAAAAGGCTAAGCATGCCAGAAATGTTCCTTAAATTTTGCATCTTCAATGGGATAATCAATAAACTAAATCGCTGATTTTGACGAATTCAAAAAATGCTGATATGATAGCTTTCGCAATACTATCAAAAGCGGTCTTTTTTTTAATTAACTAAACACTTATAATGCCCTATAATTACAAACACAGAATGAACTTTTTTGCAACCTTTCATTCCTTATATCATTTCTTTTTAAGATTTCGGCTGATGTGGTGGCTGAGATAGTTGCGTAGATCCCGACAGTCAGTGTTGGAACCCAGGTGAAAAAAAAACAAAAGATTGGATTTCCAATATTGATTTTCAAGGTAGGCAGGCCTTTCCCATTTGAAAGATTATTGCATCGCAATCTTTCTGCCCGCAAATGTTATTTATTACTTTTATGTATTGAAGCGATAAATTTGTGCTATCTTATCATTTTCCAGTTTATCGAATTAGCAAAAATCTCGGATATACAGATTTCCCCCACTATCCGAAAATAGAGCCCCCTTATAAAAACATTTCGTGAACCAAAATGGCGTGAAGCGAAGAAGCAGTTACCATTAAATTATATGAAAAAATTTGAGCATTCCTCAAACAGAAGTTGAATTTTCGCTTTTCGCCTTTTTCCAAAAAAGCAAAAACGTGGCATTAAAGGAACTTTAGATGAACGAGGACTACCTATATTTGAATTCTAATAATTTTTTCTTCTGAGAAAAAAAATGGAAAACTCATTTCAATGAAAGAATCCATTGTTTAAAATAGACGGTAGGAGATATTTTTATCTACAAACTTGTTACCTTTGATCGGAAGTATCGATGGTCGCGGACAGAGAACCAAGAGATCGCGCTGTTCATTGCATAAGTAGGTTTATCTGTGACCAGTTCTTGAAAATAAATATGAAATGGCGTGAAGACTAGGCAAATTCAGAAAGTATTGGCTCCATGACGCCCATGATCGAGAGGTGTGAATATTCTTAAGGAAAGTCTATGCTCGACGACAGGCACTAAAAGGCTAATGATGATGATGAAAAAAATCCAGGTTTATGTTATAAATTACATATAGATGAAAAAGATTACATTTTTATAATCAAAATTGTTGTTATTGGATTGATTATTGCTTAAGAAATACCCTGAAAACTTTATAAGGGTCACCTATAGCATAGAAAAAGAAACTTCGTCAGGCCACTTTGCAGAGTCTGATTCAAATTCAGTAAATTGGATACAGGTGATCCACGCATATCAGCTCATGTAGCTGTTGCCTACGCTTCTATGACATACTACCTGTTCCTTATTGTCGCTTGTCTTATTTGGAAGAAATAGAAATATCGACTCACTCAAGTGAAGAATTAAATGATGGCAGGTATTGAATGCTCACCTTCAAAGAAGAGATTCTAGCGGGGAAGTTGTTTTTTTCTCCTTTTTCTATACTGGATGTGAACAGGAAACTAGAAAGAAAGCAGGAAGGAAAAGAGGGAATGAAATGGAAATGTACAGAAAAAAAGATTGAACAACAGAGAATTTACAGAGAGAGAGAAAATCTGGAAAAATAAAGAAAATCAGGAAATATTCTGCGAACTAAAAAAAAGAATGCTGGTATAATTTGCTCACAGTGATTTTTTAACATACGTACGACGAACCTTAGCATAGTTTTGATTCGTCTGTTAACCTACGCTAATCCATGTCTCACTCTGAGCTTCCTCCGACAAAATATTTTCAAATGTTCCCGGCTTCTTCCTCGCTTATACATCAACATACTTTTCTTGATAGCCTAATATATGAGATTAATGTGAATTTCTTTTGTGTATAATGCCTACAGCAGATTACGTGCAATATTGTAACTTTGCTTAAACCGTTCCTTTTGCTTTTTCTTTATTTTAATCGGTTATTCAATATACATCAACTCTCAAGTCTATCATTCTTGATATTGCAGATCACTGCTTGTCCATCTCGTAAGCCAATGACAGTTCACTCTTCGGGATGATCTTAACAAATGTAAGATTATGACAGACTCAAGTTAAACAGAAATCAAATGAATCGGGATTTCAAGCCTCAAGTATTATCAGTCAGTTAGACTGGGTAGAGGGGAGCAGATAACAAAATAGCGAAAGTTGCTTGACAGACAGTCTGATCTAAAAAGAATAAAAACGTGACCAGAAATCAAAGATCACTTTTACAAGCAAATCATGGGTGATTAAAAAAAGTATACAATTGGTTACAATTACAGAATATATTCAATGTTCAATTTCATTGATACCCCTACCAACACGTCATCAGCCAGCATGAAAGAGCATTGACCAACACTCCCCGTGGTTCTCACAATGAAAATTACACTAGCCGTCCCTGCTGAGTCATTAGTCCCAAAAGGCCCAGCCACATCACTTGACTAGGGTGAGAGTGATTTGCTCCAACAGCGACTATCCAAACAAAACCGCTCATCAAGAGAACAACATTATACATTGGCACCAACAACGCCAGTACAGTTTCAACGGACATGCACCTAACTGATCTTGAAAATAGAATAAAAAACATCAAATGGGACATAATCGGCATCAGCAAAATGAGAAGACCCGGAGAAGTATTAACCGAACTCTAAGAGCAAAGATCTTCTTTAAAACATCCGAAAAGAGAAAGTAAAACAAATCAGAGTAGGTTTTCTCATCAATAAGGAACAATGTGGTGGGCTTCAAAGCTATTTCTGACTGCATAGCCAGGGTTACCGTACAACTCTCAAAGAGGCACAAACTAAAAATTTGTAGTTAACCAAAGAGGAAATAGACAACTTCTACGATGACTTGAATTTTATACTCCAAAATACCAGAAAAAATTCAATTTCATCAAGGAAGATTTGACAGGTAGGACATGGAAATGAATGTTGCGTAGGCGAATTCGGATATAAAGTGCGGAACGAGAAGGGTAAAGATCTTGTTATCTTTGCAACCGCGAAAATCAACCAAAATCATAAACATCTTCGAGGAGAAAAGCCCCAATCATGAACCAAGAACTAAATAAACTACATCTTAGTGGACAAAAACGACACAGTCAAAGACATCCAGGTCCTAAATCAAGTCAACGTAGGAAGCATCCACAGATTAGTAAGATGTAAAATGCTAGTTAACACCAACAAAGAACGTAGGAAAATATTCCAAACCAAACTGCAACCATTAAACGTACCAAAAAGCCCACTCGATCCTTCGACTTTGAACAGAAAATAGATATAAAATTCTTAACGAACCAGAAAAGAGCGACATCGAAAATTTCAGCAACAAAGTAGAAGCCTTTGTAATTGAAGTCATCACTATGTTTAACCCAAAGAGCACACAAATCATTAGTAAAATCTCAGATGAAACCAAGAATCTCATGAAAAAAAAACTCGAAATCACAAGCCACCGACAACAACAAGAGAGAAAATTGAAGTAACCGAACTAAATAACAGTCCAAAAGAAACGAAGAGAAGACAAAAGAAGGTACGCGACAGTAATCATCGAAATAATTCTCGTAAAAGACCAGGGCTTCAACGCTGTTAACAAAACTCTTGATACAAGAAGGAAATAAATAGCAAGTAAAATCGAAGAAAATGGAGACCTAACATCTGATAGAGGGAAGATTGTCAAACGTGCCCAAGAATTCGACCAAAAACTCTACTCTTCCAATTATGTACCACAAAACAACGAGATTTTAAAATGATCTTCCAAAACTTAGACTAGGGAAATAAAGAAATCAGAATAGATGGCGAATATTTGAGCAGACTCAGATTTGCAGACGACATCGTTCTTTTTGCGGAGAACCTTCAAAACCTCAAACTAATGATTGGCGAACTAAATGGAAAAAGCAAGAAAGTCAGCCTTCACATGAGCTTCAGCAAAATAAAAGCCTATGTGCAACAATCAAAATGGAAAAACCAAAACTGGAGAAAGTAAACCGCTACATCTAAGTAGAACAAGAAATCCCCATGAAATCTTCAACAGAAGAAGAAATCAAGTGAAGAATCACTCTGGAATGACAAGCCTTTGGTAGGGTAAGCTTAACTTTCTTGAACAAGAAAATCACGTTGGTCCTAAGAGTATACAACCAATGTATCCTCCCGATAGTCACCGATCATGCATATGCAAGAATCGTCTTCAACCTCACCTTGGGAGATCACAACACAGCACAATATATCAGGAAGAAATCAGGAGTACGAGATATCTCATAATCCATTCGAAAACTCAAATGGCAATGGGCTGGTCATATTGCAAGAATGGCAGACAACCGACGGACATCACGACTGACTACGTAGTTCCCCACAGATCACATATATATCTGAAGCCGGCAGAATACACGATAAAGATACGATCTAGACAAGTTCAAAAAGTATTGGCTCCGCGACGCCCATTATAGAGAGGTGTGGCGAATCATACGGAAGGCCTATGTCCAACGACGGACGATGGAAGAATGATGATGATGATGATGATGATGATGATATTCACTCGAAAACCATGCAACCTCAAATATAATGCTGACTCCAATTTGTGTATATTTAATCTTATCTAAAAACATTATTGAAAATGATTTGTGCTAAATCGAATTGGCTCTATTTGAATGTGCAGCAATCGATATTATTTTTTGCAAAATGTACTAATTATTAGAATAAGAAACATTGTACCGCATCAGTTTCGTATTCGAAATTCAAAGAGAGCGAATTCGATTTAGTGTGAATCATTATTTGATAACAGGTCGTATTTAATTCAAACCATAATTGAACTAGCGCCAGGTTTGTTTCTTTAAAGCCTTTTCTAAATTTCAAATCGTGCGCTCCAAATGACAAGCGAGTCGAGTTAATAAACTCACATTTCACGCGCTGCTCGCATGGCCACATATAAGCAAATGGTATCGACACAAACCAGAGGCTACCCCAAAGGAAACATAAACAATAAGATACTCTGGGACCGATGCATTCAAACGATAAGACTAGATTTGGTAATCTCAAACAATGAAAAGGACATCGACTTGTCAGATCGTATATGTGACTGTGCGAGTGGACCACAGGGTCGAAAGTGAAAGTCATCTGGTAGCCGAGACAAGTGAAGAACATTAAGGTTAAGAGCTCGCCCATAATAGTCTGAATACTAGTAACAGTGCCAAAACCCGATAGGTGATATTAAATCAAATAGAAATTCTCGAAAGAATTGAGACTGACTACACCCATAGGTGCACAAGACAGAGGGTGCCCCCACCCATAACATTCGGGCTAAACAGTGGGAAAATATTCGGACAATTTATATTTTTGCTGACGCGAAGGCTGAAAACGATATTTCTTTTGAGTTGCTTGTTGTGTGATTTGAACTGTATAACGTCAATTAATGACGACTTCTTATAAAAAATTATCACTTGTGATTTTAATCTGTGTAACATTTCGTGCAAATCAAACCTTCTACTCGCAATCCCAAATTGTGCTAAAATTTTGGACGAATCAATTCCTCTGCCGTCGTTTAACAAAGAGTTCCCATGCACCTATATCCCCACAACTGCCTTTCTGGGGCCAGTAAGGATACTGAGAAAAGTGTTGGAGATTTGAAGAGATCTACTTTCATCCAATATCCATTGCTCATAGAATTTAGGAAAATATTGAACAACCGTTGACATCGAAATGTTCGATCCTTTTTATATTTACGTGTGTTTGTGTTTTTGTTTAGGTATGTGTATTCTTGAGCTCCTAGCCATACCGTTTTGTCCAACGACTTGAAAATTGGCATCAGTACTCCACTACATCCCTTTAAACTTTTTTTTTAATTGGGAAAAACCCTTTTGGCTTTTTGAGGATCTTATTTTGTCAGGTTTATTAATAACATCTTGATTTTCCAGAATCTACATGATTTTACTTTATTTTCAATGTTCTCCAGTGAAAAATGCCAGATACATTGGCCCAGACAACTTACATTGCAGTGTCAACTTTGAAGTCGTTTGAATTTACGGTTTTTGCTACGAAGAGAGCGCGCGAACTACAGTTTTTTTTTAAAATCTTTACTGAAACAAACACATATTTTGTGCCAGTAAAAGTGATGTGATTTTAATGCGATCTGCATCTCTAATTATTTCGATGTTATGTGATCTGGAATAGAAAAGGAGAGAGAGAGAAAGAGAGAATGATAATCATTTTGTGAACAAGTACAAGATAGAATGTTCATCTTTAAATGAGAGAGTGAAAGAAAGAGAATGTGCATCTTTTAAAGGGTAGAGTTAAAGAAGGGGAATGTTTACCTTTTTACGAAAGAGTTAAAGAAAGGGAACGGATATTTATCTTTTCACAAGAGAGAAGGAGAGAGAGAAAGGATTTTTTTCACAATTGAGAGTGGGGATAGAATCCACCATACCACCTGATTTTTTCACCCGCCCAAAAATGTTCAATAGTCTATAGACAGATTAATTCCTTTTTTCGACAGAAATTTATGAATATTAGCTGAAATTTTCTGACTTTAATTTTCATGTTACTATTAAATTCAAAGTAGAATTTTGCTGAACTTCGAAATCTATGAACAGATTTAAACACACACACAACTGCAGCGTTTATGCACTAATCTACCTTGAATCCGATCACCCGTTTTCAACATTAGACCCCTGCCTTTTTGGACCCTAGTATTAAATCACTTTTTAAAACCATATTGTATCAAACACTGTCTATTTTCCATATATATATATATATATATGAGCAAAATGACATAATCGGTTGACCGTTTCAGACAAATGGCACTTGATTTCAACGTTTCGCTCATTTCATGCTTCATCAGGAATGAAATTATAACAAGAATCATATTGTATCTTAAATGATCTCCCAATATTGTCATTTTACTCACATATATTCGGATTAACCATTGATCTATACACTTATATTCATCATACATGACTATTATGGCAGGCTGGTCCTAACACCATAAACTCCAGCCTCTTTCTAACATGCACCTTTTGGACTGGTATGCCTTACTTTTATCAATCATTATTTATGTTCAGACAGTGTTGCTCAGTATTTGAGTAAGCCTAAAATCAGTTTGTATTTGCTAAGGTTGTAGAGACCATTATGGATTTTGAGCAGAGCGGGGTAGAATTAACTCACTCTTTTGGCATTCCTTGCATAAAGCAAGTTCATTTTTTAATGTCCTTGATCTACTCTGAAAAAGATTCCAGAGGGATTGAAACAAAAACTTGAAACTTGCCTTTTTTTAAATTCAAAACTTTACTTCTGTCAAGAGAAAAATTAGCATTCAGCGCCGCGATACATGACCAAATGCACACTTTGTTATACTGATTGCAAAAATGGTTCATCTTTCGTAATTTTCCTGTTTTCAACTCACAAACCGAAGTGATTTGCAGTAAAATGGCTGATTTTTTAAATACTTATGACAGATGCTGTATATCCCAAGTTTGATTTGATGAAAATCATGTAGAGAAAAATAATGTACATAAAAGAATCTCTTCAAATTTTATCAAGTTTATGCTTGTGTGTGTGTGTGTGTGTGTGTATGATTTACATAATCAATTTTTCTTTAACTGTTTATTTTGAACCTGATATCATTGAAAAGGAGCGCTACACACACACATACCAGCTAACATAATTTTGTGGAATTTTGCATTTAGTGTGTCTTTTATTTTATTGTAGAATAATATGTATGCGGGAACTCTTGTTTTACAGTCCTTCAGGATGAGATCAATTCTGTCTTTTCTTCGGGCAGAACAAGACATAAAATTGAAGCAGATGTGCCAAGTCTCTGGGGATTCTAACTCAGTGGCAGAACAATAGCCATTTTTTGTTATCACAGATTTGGGCAAGATATTGACACCCAGTTAAAACTATACACGGCTCCTCTAACTCTATTAAAAAATCTCCATTTTGCTTTGAGTGTAGAAAAATCCCAACTAGCCCTAGTTAATCCTAAATATTGTTATATTATGGTGAAAAAAAAAATGCAAATATACAGAATTTTGTCTTCACCTGCACGTATACGTGTGGCGCCTCACATTAAACTGAGTCTGAGTCACTTTCGCCCTCGTGGGGAGATAAATGAATACTGGGAACTTTATCAAATTCAATTTGGAATAATCAGAATACATAATTCTCTCAAAATATACAAGATAGAAGATTTGATTGGTATCTCAACGGGCAAATGAGAAAAGAAAACGCCAAACAAACTAGAGAAAGAGCTGAGAGTAGTTAATTGTTCACTTTGGTCGGAGTTCAAAGTTTGCCTGCTCTAAGGTGAACCTTTGGTGACATAGGAGAGTGATCGAAAATCGAAGATAGAACTTGAAACTAAGATGCTAGATTTTCTTCTTGCGAACGTACCCTCGCAAGTACGATATTATGGTCACTAAGAACATTCGGTTGCCCACAACAACTGCAGAGACAATAATATAAAAAAATAAGGACAAAACAGGAAAGAGAGAGTGAAGATATTTACTTCCATCTAGCTGTGTGTTAGTACGCGTTCGGTAGAGCAAGCTTGACTTTCAAGAACAAGAAAATCTCAGTAAGAGACGGCTGGAGTTATTTTTGAGGGTGCTTCATCCTACGTTAAATTCGACCTTGTGACACATCTTGCTCTCGTGGGAGTGCGAGAAAATAGGTGCTCAAACTCACATGGAAAGATCATAAGACAACGCACTACATTAGTCAGAAAAGACAGGAGTCTGAGATATCATGGAAACCATTACAGAACTCAAATGAAAATGGGCTGGACATTTTGCAATGATATCAAACAACTGCTGGACATCCAATGGATCCAATATGGATCCCCAAAGATCATATGTGGCCAACAGAAAGTAAGATGGCGTGACAAGCTAGACAAATCCAGAAAGTACTGGCTCTGCAACGTCCATGATAGAGAGGCCAGGCGAATCTTGGGGAAGGTCTATGTCCAACGACGAACACTGAAAGGTTGCTGCTGCTGATGTATGTTCCTACCAGAACCAGGTGGTTGTTACTGAAACCTCGGAGACAATAAGTCTCCCCAAATCTCTAACTATTCTCTCAATTGATTCGAAAACCCAACTTTTCCTCGAATCTCAGCACTATCTTAGTAGTAGTGTTTGGGCACGGTTCCAAGTGTGTCAGTTATTATGAGCACGACCCTTACTCTCATATTTCACCACTTTTTTTTAATTTCTTGACGAGCGTCCAATATTTTTTCAAATTTTGGCCTTCTTTCGTCTTCAACGGTTGGTCAACTGCTAGAACCTCATTTTCAACTAGTGAGCTATAGGTTCCTCTCTCTCTTAGTGTCAGATTATCTTTGGGTAGATGTCTCCGGGTGCTCCTGGTCACATTTTGGGGCTACAACTTTCAAAATTGGAATGAGTACATCACTAGGCTTCATCTTGAAATTGTCTTTGTTTCTGTTTTCAAAAAAGTAATTTTCGGGGTCTTCCTGGTCATTTTTTTTTACCAACAATGCCAAAATCATATGCTGGTATTTTTTTTAGATAATTTTAGATAAAAGATCTGTTTTTTTGATAATTCTGGATAAGGTAATTAGTTCTGGTACATGCACGGACTCCGGTGATTCATTTGATGTACGGAAATTGAATATCTGGTAGCTGTTGCTGGGCATTGATTGATAGCAAGTTTCCTCAAATCCTCCCTCTTTCTTCGGTATTCTTGCTGACGCAAGCATCTCTGGTTCAGATAGTATCAACCTCTCCTTGAATCTTCAATTTCTCTAAGGATCTGACAGTTGTTCATTTTAGTGTATTTTAAGATTATGATATGCTGATCAAAATCATTTCCTCCGTAAAGTTATGGGTGCAATTGATATATTATTTGCTTTACACGTGTAGAGTAAATAAAAATTGAACTTAATAAATAGGAAAATAATGAGAAAGTGTAGCTTTCGAAATTATTCATTTTATTCTGATTTTCCATCTTGGAATGTTTGAGAGAGAGCAAAAAGTCATGTCAATTCCAGATTCATAATCGGATTACTGAATTGATAATGGAAAACATCCTAATGTATAGTTTGATGCCCTCTTCAGTTTCTTCTTTTTGGTTTATTTTTTTTCTTTCCATTTTGCAAGCAACAATTAAAAATAAATCTGTGTTGTTATAAGTCGATTAATACGCCATTCCAGCTTTCATTTTTCTTCTTTTTGTGACATTTCCGTCACTGAATCCTCTCTCTCTCATTTCTTCTCTGTTGTTTTTATATACTTTTCGTTTTTAAATTTCGCCTTTTCATTATACTTTCCCTCTCTCTCTAAAAGTTCTCTTTCCGCTTTTTGCCTCGAGTTCCACCCACTAAATTCATCTGATGTTTCATTCGCATTTTTATACTTGAATATTTATTCTTTATCATAGTCTATTATGTCCTTTATGCTTTGTTTAATGCTTTCTTAAATCTACCGTTAAATATTTCACAGCCAATATCTAAAATGGTTTGAAAGCAACTAATCAGTTTCATCTTATAACAAATACAGACCCAAACGTGTATACGTATGTGTAATTACAACATACGGCTCAAGTACACGTACGCACCAACCAAAGAAGAAATTAAAAGGATGCACGGGAGTTTTAATCTGTCAAGCTGACAAGCATATTTTTCAACGCTGTAAGTCCTTTCAAGTATAAATAATTTATGAAGATAGTCTTCACTGCATCAAGTATCCAATAACTGCCCTATTAGTGAAGTAGAAACGCATATTTCCTTTTTTTTACCAAAAGACGCTCCCATCTTACGAAAGAATAATACATTATCGTAAAACAAGCTATCTCGTCTACGGTACTGGATAGACGATTTACTAAGACGTGTTTTCCCATCCGTGGCACTGGATCAAAGATGAGATATAGAAGTGAACAACTCTAGATTGTGTTTTCAATAAAAAATCCACTCAAAAATACCTGCATACTAACTTTAGTGTACAAATGTTTACCTTTCTGAGATTAAGTGATGTTTTTGAAAGTTTTTAAATACCATGTTCGGGAGTTGGTATGGGATCCAGTATCTTAAACTTAGTTTTTCCTTGATTTTAAGACCAACGACTCCGATTTTTGCCAAACGAACCCTTTCAGATTTCCATTTCTACAGCTGTTAAATAGTTTGATTGAAGAAAAGAAGCAAAAAAGAATAACTTGTTTTTAATCAAAAGCCAAAGCTGAAGAGAAAACCGATTAATAACATGTCATGAAAATGCAGTACAAAACACATTTAGTTGAATAATCTGTTCTATATTTTAGATAATGTTTTAGATAATTAGTTATAGTCAAATGTCATGCAAATGAAATGCAGAACACATTTAATCGAATAATCTGTGTTATTTTTTACAAGTTAAATTAACTGCCGGTTAGATGAGAATCGACCCCCTATTAGAAATTATAAGTAACTTTTATATGGTGATTTTTTCGTGGGAATTAGAAATATCCATTAGGGACTTTCGTTCCACCCACTCTGTATTAAAGGGAACATTTAAAAAAAAGTCTTTTTTTAATGTTCAGGAAAGAAAATATGCAGGATTTTAAAGCGTTCTTTATCCCTCAGAAGAAGAGATATTGGCGTTTGCTTATTTGCGTGCCGTCTAACTGCAGTCAGCTTCGGAGTTGCTGTTGACAGGCAAACGAAAACATAAGCATAATTTTGAAGAACGAATCAAGTTCCTCCCAAGTTCTACCGAAGTAATTACGTGACTGGAATCATCGAATTGTATTGTTTGGAAGAAATACTACCAACTGAGTCTGAATAAAAGAATCGAATAATCATTGGCTATTGTCTCAGATGACCATCTACCCATGATTTCCGACCGGAGCACTGCGTCTAATCAAACGAGAATTGAGGCCCGCTTTCCGGTAGCGGAAATATACCTGAAAGGACGAGTGGGTGAAGGATCGTTGTGATCTATGGAAACATTGTCGATGGTAGACTTTCATTCAGCTTTTGATTCGCATGAAGACTGTTTAAAAGAATCCTATCTAATTGAGTACACGAAAATGTCGAGCTCATATTAGATCAGGACAACGACAAGTAATGCCATCAGTTTTCCCCGAAGTCCGGAAAACATAAGCGTCTTTCGTTCGCAGCTTAAATTTCACCTCACTAGGTGACACTACTGCTTAAATGTCTACAGTCCATTTTACGATCAAACATGTGAAACAGTCTTATCTATATCAAAAACGTAAACAAACTTCTCCACTGTCTCCGAATTTCTGAGTTTCACTAAAAGTTTTTGCTATTTAAAAGTAAGTCAGTAATCATTGATTTCTATGATTCATTTCCACCAGGTGAAATGATTGCCAAGTTATATATAGTAAAAAAAGGGTTATTTTGAGTTTTTAAAAGAATATTGTGTATGTATTTGGACACAACAGGAATAGAGCAATGTTGCCCGATTAGGCAGCGGCCAAGATTATGAAAAAAAAATTAAATACGTCTATTTTCTGTCTTGAAGGGTAATAAAATCTACCTCCACTTTAATCAACTGGAAAAACAAACTTTTAGACGGAAAATGTTAAGAACGCATTTTATGTCATAAACTTAATAACATGAAATAAACTACTGTAATCCTTAAGGTTTAGTGGCGTTTGAAGAATTTATTAAGCGGGGCCTGTTATGGTCTTTAAAGGGACTACATGTTAACATAGTTTGCGCTGATATCTAATGAATATAATGAACTGCGTTCATTATCTTTTTGTACAAAATCCATCAACATGTTTCGTGGCATCCTGCTCAACCACCCGTTCCTATTCTTCCAAATCTGAGCCATTGCTTTGTTCCCGTCTCAGAGAATATCTATCCCTCAATATATCTCTCAATCTTCCTTCCTTCTTTCCTTCCTTCTTCTTCTTCTTCTTCTTCTTCGCTAGGTTTGTTTTGCCACTGTATTCGATATGCGACTGTAAAATTCTTCAATCAATTATTCCAACTATCCAGCGTTGACTTGAATCTGCAGTCGTTTTTCATTTCTTTCGAAATAGCAATTTTCTCAGAATGTGTCAAATCTATGTGGCGTCGTATTATTTGGGGGTTTAAATTCTATATACACTGCTTGACTCATATGATTTTGCCTATTCTCTTAAAGGTCTTCTTTATTTTTTACCCAGGAGAGCACAGACAACATGCCAGTAATGGAAGAACTACATATCCACTCTTCACTTATTGAATGAGAATCACCACAGAAATAACAGAGAGGAAGCTAGATAAGTTGAGAACCGATAAAAGCTGTGGACCTGATGGAGTTCATCTACTGATACTAAAAAATCTTTCCACGGTCCTGACCAAACCATATATATATACATTCAACACGAGTCTACAAACTGGTCAAGCTCCAGCGGTGGAAGCGAGGAATAGTAACGAATATATTCAAAAAGGGTGAGAAGAGTCTTTCTTCAAACTATAGAGCCATCACTCTGGCATCTGAAGTCAGTAAAGTTATTGAGGGATTGTTGACTGGATTCATAGAGCAGGACGATATTAAACAACATACGAGATGAGAGCAGAAATGGCTTTACTGAAAAGGTCAGCAGAAACAAACTTAATAGAAGCTTCAAATATACGGTTGGAAGCCTTACCACTTGGCTTACCTGTGGATGTTGCCTATTTGGATTTTTAGAAGGCTTTCAACAAGGTATGCAGTAGATACTGCCTCGCTGGGGCTGACTGATTAACTGGAATCTAATATATATATATATATATATATATATATATATATATATATATATATATATATATATTCTAGAAAGCTTTGTAGCTTTAATCACTAAAGATGTAAAAAATCTTTTCAATTTATGTCATCTCAGTTAATTACATCCAAATATCTCTTAAAATAATAAG
The DNA here is from genome assembly GCA_963457665.1 of Thysanoteuthis rhombus. Taxonomy (NCBI): domain Eukaryota; kingdom Metazoa; phylum Mollusca; class Cephalopoda; order Oegopsida; family Thysanoteuthidae; genus Thysanoteuthis; species Thysanoteuthis major. The sequence goes on along the minus strand of OY735199.1, from coordinate 70,431,090 downwards.
TGTAAGATTTTTTTTAATGTTTTCCTCAGAATCAAATATTATAGTACTAAATGTGATTTTTTTCTACTTGACGTCATCAGTTATTTACCATGTAATTGTTTTGAAGTTTTAAAAATAAAACAGTTATATTAACATGGCTCGCCGGCGGTGTTGATCAGAAATCACCTTCACCCAAACTATGATTTTAATACTTAGCTTATTATATTTTTAAGACCGTATCATAATATATGTCGTTCATTATTTTATAGAAGAAACTTGAAGCCACCGACAACAACAAGAGAAAAAACTGAAGTGACCGAACTAATTAAAACAATCCAAAAGAAAGGAAGAGGAGACAGAAGAAGATACACGACAGTAATCATCGAAACGATTCCTGGAAAAGGTCGGATTTTCAAAGCAATAAACAATGCATAAATAAAACAGCACAGAAACTAAGAACTCGATGAAAATGGAGACCTAACAACTAATAGAGTCAAGATTGTCAAACATCCCCAAGAATCCAACCGAAAACTCTACTCCTCCGGAGAAGGACTACAAAACAACGAACAAGATACGCAATTTTGCAGATTTCCCAGAAGTTACATCATGGGAAGTTGAACAAGCCATCAAACAAACAAAGAAAGGAAAAGCTCCTGGACCAGATAACATGACAATTGACCAACTCAAAAAGCTATTCTGTTCAACTTACGCCACAAACAAAGTAAAGTCCAAAGGATTGGAACACTGCAATCATAATGCTATTACGTAAGAGAAGAAGCCCTAAAGACCTTAGCGACTACAGACCAATAAGTCTACTCAACTGCATCTACAAACTTTTCACAAAAGTCATCACTAACCGAATCACAAAAATGCTTGATGGAAACCAACCACGGGAGCAAGCTTTCTTTAGAAAAGCTACTCGGCTATGGACCGTCTCCATTCAATAAATCGACTAAAGGAGAAAGCATCGGAATACAGAATGCCACTCGCTATAACATCTATCGACTTCAAGAAGGCCTTCTACTAATCAAAGCTATCACTCTACAAGATGTTGATCCTGTATAAGTCAGATTATTGCAACGTATATAGTCACGGCAACTCATTTATTAGGCTACATGAAGAATCGGGTCGTTTTCAGCTCCAAAAGGGATCAGACGAGGTAATACCAGCTCAACCACACTGTTTACAGCCAGCCTCGGGATTATCTTCCGAAACTGAGGCAGGAAAAATTAATCAAAATAGACAGCGAACATCTGCGCAACCTCAGATTTGCAGACGACATTGTCCTTTTTGCATGGAGGCTCCGTGACTTCCAACTAATGCCAGAGGAACTCTGTAAGACTTTAATCTGCCAAAATTGACCTAAACTCAAATTGACCTTAGATGTAAGAGGATTTCCTCGCCACTTATCCAATCTTCAATCTGGGGTCAAGTTCCCCTTATGAACAAGTTTTCGGCTTATAGAGTGCAATCGTTTAGGAACCCGTAGAACAAAGTAAGAAACAATATTTGAAATCAGCACTTCAAGGGAAATTATGAATTACTACCATCCATCTGTTCTGTTGGGGGTGATCAATTAAAAAAGTTGGATAGAAGGGTGATCAATAAATAAGTTACTTCTCTCGCCTTTTGAGGTCTAAATTTTCAAAAAAAAGCAGAAGGGTACAAGCTAGTGACTAATTTAGCATAAACCTACACTGCATATTGGACCACCTCCAAAAACGTATTTTGTTGGTGGGTTTTCAACTCCTACTCATTGAGAGGAGTGTGTGTGCAATTTTTCAAGTTTCTACTATGAACGGTTACGGCATGGTAAAGTCCAGATTGATCGATAAAATGGTCACGACACATGAATAACCGAGAATGTTTGTGTACGTGCATGTGTATTTGAGTGTGTATGTGTGTGTGCACTCGTATGTGCGTGTAACATTTACAGTGTTACGGTTCTCATAAACACAAAACGATAGTGAGAATTAGGATACACAATAATGTATTCACTTGCATTTAGATAGACCACAATCCGAAAGTAGAATATTCCTATAAAAATATTTCGTTGGCTGACATTGCACAAAACGATGAAGCAATTACCAATAGCTCATCTACGGAAATTTTCATAGCGATTCCAGACACCAAAATGATGATGTTGTTATATTAGGCCAAGTCATCAGAGGTTGTGCTGGTGGAAAGTACTGAAGACAGAGATGTCGCACACAGAGAAAGAGGGAAGGCGATGTCTCAATAACTGGTCGCTGCAAAGTAAACACCGTTTTCGTTTTGTCTTACTACTCACCTTTTTTCCGATAATAAGAAATATAGCGTAAAGCGAACTGTCAAAAAATGAAGAATGTCAGTCTGCACTTAAAATTCATCATGTAACTTGTATTTTTTATATTTTACAAAAGCATAACTGGAAATACAAAATCAGATTTTCTTCTCTTCGATTTTTGTTAAGTTACTACCTTTCCCGGCCCTGAACAGGAAAAAGGACCTGATTCATGCATAAACATATGCTCATGTCATACCCTAAACAATATTGTGTTGAAGATAATTTTTCTCGTAGTTTCAAAATTAGGAGCAAAGATTGTGGTTTCCTTGTCGGTCGTGTGTATTAATGAGTCAATCTAAGCAGGAACTTTCAATTCAGGTCCGATCCCAAACGTGCGTGAGTTATAACTTAGTGAGAAAATGTATCTGCATTTTTCCTTGAATACATTGTGAGTTTCCGGTTTAAAAACTCAGTAGAAATTATATAAACTCTCAATTTTGATCAATTGGGTCACTATAGATAATTATTTACAAGCTATTCTTAGCTGTTTATGTTTGACAGTTACGAATACCCCCCCAAGCAAGTCTAATTTTCCGTATCTGAAAATTCGGTGATAAAGAAAAATTACAGAAGAATGCAAGGTTTAAAAAGTTATAGAATATTTTTGAAAAATAGTTCAATCGACAATAAGCAAGAAGTTTCATTAAAATGCAGAAATGACATAACATTCATCGATAAAAAGTGTGATCCAGGAAAAAGTTTGTAAAAGTCTGATTATTGGTGGTGAAAAACATTCTCTAGCCTTCGCGTGTGTTTATGGCAGTTCCTACATTTTCTGTCTTCGTTTAGAAAACTAATCGATTATTGATTATTTGAATAAAATGTCTTTATCAGTTTGAAGCAAGAATTGACTGAGGTATGTCTGGAAGTTTGAGACTGTCTTTTTTTTTTCATTAAAATGGGAGGAAAAGTGGAAAAGAGTGCATTTGATACGTACTTTTTGTCTTTTAGAACATGATAGAATAATTGTAGCTAATACTTATTGTCATAGCCGTTTGAATTTTCATTCAATTATATCAATTAATTCACACAAGCTGTTGACTTTAAATCAATTTTTAATCAAACCGTCAGCTAAAACTGTCATCAAAATTATCAACATCGGTTTCTTCAGTTTTCATGTATGTTTCACGCGTACAGGTCACATGAATAGAACTTGTGGGATGAACCTTTCAACATTTACTCCATATATATGAAGGCATGATTAGTGACTAACCAACTGATCAATTTATGTATCTGTTGTGATCACAAATCCTCGACTTGGCCAGCTCATGCTTATCAATCAGCTGTTTTGACTGTACATCATCATCATCAGTCTTTTAGCGTCCGTCGTTGGACATAGACCTTCCCCAGGATTTGCCACACTTCTCTATCATGAGCGTCACGGAGCCAGTACTTCCTGAACTTGTCTAGCTCGTCTCTCCATCTAACATTTTGCTGGCTTCGGTTGCGCATGTGGTCTCGGGGAATCCATGTTGTGAGTCGTGATGTCCATCGATTGTCTGCCATTCTTGCAACATGGCCAGCCGACCGCCATTTGAGATTTTTTATGGATTCTATGATGTCTCTAACTCTTGTCTTTTCCTGGATGTACTGTGCTGTTTTGTGGTCTCTCCATGTGAGGCCCAGCATTATTCTTTCATGTGCACGTTGCATGATTCTCAGCTTACGGGTCTGTTTCTTGGTTAAGTTCCATGTGTCAGCTCCATAAGTGACTATTGGGAGGATGCATTGGTTATACACCCTCCTCTTTTGGATTAATGGGATATTATTATTTTTGAAGGTTGAGCTAGCTCTGCCAAAGGCTTGCCATCCTAGTGTGATTCTTCGCTTACACCTTTATATCATCATCATCATCATTATCATTATCATCATCATCAATTTTTTATCATCCGTCGTTGAACATTAAACTTCCCCAGGATTCGCCACACCCCTCTATCATTGGCGTCGTGGAGCCAGTATTTTCTGAAGCTGTCCAGTTCGTCTCGCCATCTCATATTCTGTCGATCTCTGGGGTTCCATACTGTGGGTCGTGATGTCCATAGGTTGTTTGCCATTCTTGCAACATGACTGGCCCATTGTCATTTGATTTTCCTAATGGTTTCTATGATATCTCGGACAAATTTTATCAGTTCACTGATAGCAAAATTCTTCTTGTTTTTGGTCTCTTATCTTCTCTGACATTAAAAATACGGATTCTTTTCTTTTTCTTATTCCTACAAACTTCATTACAAGCGTACAATGCATGTAAAATTTTCCTAACTATAATTATGATTGCTCACAATAAGCTTATTTGGACTGAGATTTGGAGAGTGAGAAAGTGAAAGAGAAAGAGAGAGAGGCGGGGGGTAAGTATATGATTTTTTTTAAAAACATCCAGCTGCGTGTCACTTTGATTATTGCCCGGAGAGTTAGGTTGGGTAAGTTGATCACAGAGTGATGTGATACACGGTAGAATTATTGTAAGAAAAAGTAGCAACGATGATCATTTTTAGGAAGGAGAGACAATATTGTTTCATGATTTAAGATTCATGTATATATCAACAACTCTCTCGTCTTCTTGAATCTCATCATCATCATCATCATCATCATCATCAGTCTTTTAGCGTCCGTCGTTGGACATAGACCTTCCCCAGGATTTGCCACACTTCTCTATCATGGGCGTCACGGAGCCAGTACTTCCTGAACTTGTCTAGTTCATCTCTCCATCTAATATTTTGCCGGCCTCGGTTGCGCATATGGTCTCGGGGAATCCATGTTGTGAGTCGTGATGTCCATCGATTTGAGTCGTGATGTCCATCATGAATCTACCATTTAAAATATACCATCAAATCTACAATAAAATCTACCATTAAAAGAAAACATCAAAAAGATGTCTGGAGCAAGCTCTCAAAATCTGCACAGTCCTGTATACATAAACAGATTCTAATTTTATGTCGCATATAAGGCAAACAGTTCTACATAACGCGAAACAATCTTTTGATAAAATACAAACTATTCCTGGTCTTGTAAAACCAAATGAAATTAAGATGCACTAATGTCTTGCTCCATCGCTATTCGTATCGTACTTAAAAGTCTCAACACTGACAAAAGTGATTGATATGTTTATTTCAAATGTCAGAGTAACTGGCTTCACATAACAGTGATATGCTCTCACCTGGCAACAGAAATCGATGAGGTGTGAAAATAGTTTTAACAATATCATGATTTACAAGTCAGCGTTCAGTCTTTGGTGGGATAAGCGTCTTACTGAGTAAAATTCTCAAACGCTGATAATGACTGATGCCTCATTAGGACACAAATGATAGCTGATAACCATAATTTATTCGTAAAAAAAATTTTTTGACATTCTTTCTCTTCTCAGTCGGGGATATGTTGTATTGAGAAATATTGCATCTGACTGGTGCATTCTTGGAGCATCCATTGAGGAATAATCGTACAATCAACATCTTGCAAGAGCAGAAAGCAGGGTAAAGAACTTTCAACGGGTGATCTTTTGATGTTTGATACAAGTTATGTTCATAATTCAATAGTACTCATCCAAATTTGCAGCAGCATAGTCGTCCTGGGGACTTCATTTTAGCAGTTGAAAAAGTTTGAGTTTTTCACCTTTCATTGCTAAATATTTCATGTCTGTCTCCCAGCATGCTGGGCCTCACATGGAGAGACCACAAGACAGCACAGTACATCCGACAAAAGATAAGTGTCAGGGACATCATAGAATCCATTAAAAATCTCAAATGGTGGTGGGCTGGCCATGTTGCAAGAATGGCAGATAACCGGTGGACATCACGACTCACAACATGGATCCCCCGAGATCACATGCGCAACCGAGGCAGGCAAAATATTAGATTGAGAGACGAGCTAGAGAAGTTCAAGAAGTACTGGCTCCGCGACGCCTATGATAGAGAAATGGCAGATCCTGGGGAAAGCCTATGTCAAACGACAGACGTTAAAAGACTGATGATGATGATGATGATGATGATGATGATGATGATGATGATGATGATGATGATGATGTTCATGATATTTACACCATGATGCAATTTATGAACGAAGTATTCAGAGATATGGATTTCGTGCTCGATCTGATACTGCACCGGAGAAATGGTTGTTTATCTTTTTACTTCATGCAATCGTCGATTATTGCCCCTTATTTTTATGCCTCTTCATTCTTAGCCAAGTCGGTGAAGACGTTAGAACTTGTTAGTAATTGTTGTCGAAGACAGCTTCTTAACCATTGCTCTCTAGCCCATAACCAACATTTACGTATAGATGCACTGATCGTGAGAAAGGGAGAGAGAGAGAGAAAATAGAGGGTAGATTTGCATTCACGCGGTGTATACAAACATATGCAAACGTATATATAGGTAATTATGTACATGTCTATGCATTACTAGAAACACACGTATAAAAAAGTCTGGTTAGTCACTTAATAGAAAGTACCAAGTGTTCAACGCCTGAAAGACCTGAACCCAAGTGTAAGAGTGCTCATTAGTGCCCCGATTTCCTTAGTCCTCTCTCTCTCTGTCTCTGTCTCTGTCTCTCTCTCTCTCTCTCTCTCTCTCTCTCTCTCTCTCTCTCTCTCTCTCTCTCTCTCTCTCTCTCTCTCACTCTTCGTTTCCTTTACTCTAACCTCCTGGTTTGGTGAACTCTCCATTCTTTGGTCATGACTTTCATCTTTTGTCAACGGTCTTCTTCGATCTGAGAGTTCACAAAAGCTTTCTGGCGACCTGATGTGAACACTGCATTTCACTTTATTTCTTTCCCCTTTTTTTTATCTCCTTGTGTCTAAAACTGAACAAACTACCCTTTGATGATCTAGCTAGGTCAGCGATACTACTCATTATTAAAGGCTCCGTTCGATAGCTAAACCAAAGGACGTTAGACCTATTATGTCACGTGTTTCCCTAACTAATCATAGCATTCTTTCCTATATTACGTTCTATCACAATCGATCTTGCCGTTTAAACGTCTTCTCCTTTAAGCTTTATACATGTTGTTCATAAATGTCTCATTTGTCGAATCATTAAATGGACGTTCGATTCGGTTGTCTGAAGATTTTCCTTTATCCTCACATGAATTGAGAGAGCAAGAGAGATAGATAGAGAGAGAGAGAGAGAGAAGATAAGAGAGAGGGGGAAGAGAGAAGGATGAAGAGAAGGCAAGAAAAATATAGTATCGTATCCGTATACAAAAACAATTCTTATATATATATATATATATATATATATATATATATATATATATTCTGGTTAGTCACTCATTAGAAACGGTCACGAGACCGATGCGTATTGGGGTTGATCAATTTCAAAAAATTGAGAAAAAGATGATCCATGAATAGGTGGCTTCTCTCGCCTTTTGTTGTGCAATGATCACTAAAAAAAGTCTGAATATTTTTTCAAGTAAATTTTGAAGAAAAAATCCATACATAAGTCTATCGTAATGACGAACGAAAAAAACATTTTTTTTTTCACGCAATGAATATTTATGTTTCAACATAATTTCCTTCCCTTTCAATCAGTGGCGGAGCCAGGTCAAAAATTTTGGGAATTCAGGCAGAGTTGTCAACTCAAAAGATGTTTTCGCGCTAAACGTACCCAGAAAAAGCGACAATAAACGCCAAAATGCTAAAGCAAGAAACGCGCTAAATCTAATGAAAATAGCTAAACAGGTAACACTGGGTCCTTGTCAAGAAGTACGAGAATTGGTCTTGAAGATGTTTGGGGAATTTTGGACCCTACCCCTAGTTCCACCAGTGTTCTCAATGCACTTGATGCAGTGATGAATATCAATCACGTAGACCAAACATTACATAATCAAGATATAAGATTTTTTTTAAAAAGTAAGCTAATAACTACGTTTTAGAAGTAAAGTGGGACTTGATTCCAAGAAAATCGTGTGATTTATTGATTAATTGACTGGAATTGGAAGAAAAAACTTGAAATATATTGAAAATAATGCTTGCCATGGGAGAGATGTTTACAGTTTCAAATTTGAAACGTAGATGTTTCAGATCTAAATTTGGATTATTTTGGTTGAATTTTGGTGTTGAATATTGATTTTAGAAGATTTTTTCAAGAATCCAATTTTACATCCAATACCTAGAATCAATGTCAAAGCACTAAATGCAATATTTTCAATGCGTTACAAATTTTTATGTAAATCCAGCCAATTAGTCATTAAATTGACTGATTTTCTTCGAATCAATTTTCGGAGACCTACTTCATTTTTTCGAGGATTTATTATTAAAATTTCTCGACGGAACAGTTTAAATTTTCTTTTGAGGAGAGAGACATATCCTTCGAAATAGTAACTTAACGCTGTTATTGATAAAAATGTAAAGTTGAATATGTGAGAGCCTTCTTTACAAATAAGCCGAATTAATCTATGCTTATATAACTTATGGAAATGATAAAAGAATTTCTTTTCGGCGGAAAATCGACTCACCTAATGTAAACAAAAAACTTGCATATAAAAGTTTTACTTGCTAACTTATCAAATAACCAACTATAGCGCATATACATTGCTGCTAATAAAAGTGAACAAAATTGACTTCGAATGAAACATTGCGATATTCTACTGAATAATTAATGAAAATTTGTTTTTTGTATCTTTTGACAGAAGTTTTGACCGTTTTTTTTTCCCTAGCCAAGCCAAGATAAAAACTCAAAAACATTTCAAAATTCCAATTACGTTTTTAAAATAGTGTAGACATCTGCTGGATTATTTCTGTGAAAAATTAATTTTATCATATAATGTGTTTTACTCATCCTGTTCTTCTCATGCTGCTATTCAAGATATAAGAAAATTTCACGATAAGGTCAAGTCTGGGATTGCTTCCCGCTGCTAGTGACTTGAAACCCATTTACCACTTGTCGTATGTTGCCCAGTTCAACTGAGGAGATGGGCACCGTTGAGAACTCCTTTGCCCTGAGAAACGCCAGGACATTATGGTACCACAACGGTGTACTAGGCCAAAGGATAGTTTGATTTAGTTTTCAAGTCATCTCTCTCTCTCTCTCACATACACACACACACACACGCACACACACACACACACACATATATATATATATATATATATTATATATATATATATATATATATATATAATTGTGTCATCCACAGACAGCTGTTTTGTTGTATTACAACTCTTCAGTGTGGCTATAGACTATCCATTATTCCATCCAAGTAGGATCGAAACTTTTGCTTCATGGCCTAGAGGCTGGCATTTTAACTCTGTCCTACGCAGAAATGGACGGTCAGTGAGATTGAATTTAAGCAATATATTTATTCACGCAGAATTCCCCACCCACCAGAGTGCTCTATTCCTATGTTGGAAGAGCATTGCATGTGAAGGGGAACAATGTCTGTATCCTGACTTAGTTATTAGCTGAATTATCTGAAATTTTTACTGTATAATGTTCAATCTACGTAATTGATGGAAATACGGTGGATTATATGTAAAGTTCATCGCGAAGTAGTGGTTACCAAGCAAGTCTCGTAAACCATTAATATTGTTACGTTTTTGTTCTCCAATGGGTACGCTACTTTCCTGGCCTTATCCCAACATAAGTTTAACTAGATAAATCCTGTATATAAATAAAGTGCTCCCAAAAATTTCGGTGAATTTGACAATAAAAAAACTAGTGGATATAGCACCTTATTTCTGCTGTCTCCTTCGAAGTTGTTTCATGCCTACTATTGCACACCGTAACTCAGAGGGTACTGCTCGTGGAGGATGATGTCAAAAGTTCGTACTACATTCGGATCACGAGCCTCATTCAAATTCCTTAAAATTTTTAGCTCAGAAAAAAAGAGTACGTAGTTTCACTGACTCAACCTTTAATTATAGTATTTTCTGTACCTTCTGTACATTATATGGACAAGTTTTTCAAGAAAATGTCATCGATGGATGATGAAAACGTTCATCTTGCCGGCAAAAATCAATATATTTGGCCAATCGATAATGAAAACATCTTCATAAACGTCGATTAGTTTTCATGGTGTATTGTGAACGCTTCCAATCAATGTACGTATCAGTAGGTAAGCCTCAAATCAGTTTTATACATACAATAAACACGGTCTCAAGTAAAATTCATTTATGGCTTGAAAATGTGAAAACAGATTTCATCTTGATTTGATTCAAAATATTGAAATGGAAGAAAATTTCATCCTCCGATTTGGAAAAAAAAACTTCGCCAATGCTTTTCGAAACAAAGAAACTGTTTTTCTCTTACGATATCCAAGCAGGAAATACCAATATTTATTCAACGGAACAAGAAAGAAAATTGGTGAGCTTGTATCGCGGATTTAGGATTAGCCGAAGAAGATCCTCAAGTTTAATCAACTAATTTATTTTCTCAAAAAATTCATGCCATCATCATCATCATCATCATGATTATTGTTACTGCTTTTATTGTTGTCTTTGTTCTTCTTCTTCTTCTTGATATTATTCCTCTTATTTCTTTGTTTATTACTATTCCCTGTCATCATCATCATCATCTGTATATAACTCAATAAACGAATAAAACAAAATAAATGAAAAAGATATCTGCTATCTTTATTTACTTCATTGAGCCTTGTATAGCTATTATTATGCTTTCGTAGTAGTGGTATTATTAACATTAGTAGTAGTAGTACCAGCGGTAATTGAGAGTAGAAATATAAGCTTGTTACCATCCTCACCATCACTTCATTCTTTAGCATTATCTTCTCCTTAATAATCATCATCCTTATTATCAACATTCGTTCGTAGTACTCTGTTCACCATCATGATTTATATGATGATACTTCTTTTCTTCATCTAAATATTTTTGTCTTTTCTTTTCTTTTTTTCTTTTTTCTTTTTTCTACTCTCTCTCTCTCTCTCTCTCTCTCTCTCTCTCTCTCTCTCTCTCTCTCTCTCTCTCTCTTTGCTTACACGGGTTCATATAGGTATCGCGTTTTTGATGACAGAAATGAATAAAACCAAATAAATTAGAACATATATGCTATCTATATTTAGTTTACTGACCTTAGTACAACACAAGGTGGGGGCATCCGGCAAGGATTGAACTCACTTGGTGATGGCCTTCAAGGCGAACTTACTAAGCCTTGTTGAAGGCGAGAATCGTGTAAATGTATTAGTTATCATCAACATATTAGAAAACTGGGTTCGTTTCTATTCAATTTCTTTTGTCTTCTTCTTCTCCTTCTTCTTCTTCTTCTTCTTCTTCTTCTTCTTCTCCTCCTCCTCCTTCTTCTTCTTCTTCTTCTTCTTCTCATTACCCTCTTTTTCATACTTCTCCTTCTCCTCAACCTCCTCCTACAACTACAATTCCTGCTCAACGTCATCCTACTGCAACTCCTCACCCTCCTCATCATTATCCTCAAACTCCTCCTCCTCCTTCTTTTTTTCCTCATTCTTCTTCCTACAGAAACCGAACAGATAGAACTTTATTGCTGATTCATTACCCAGCTTTCAAGTTAGATGTAAAAATACAAAAAATAAACAACAGAAAATCCGTTCAAGTGTATTGAGTAGCCACTCGATACACTGAAAAGCCTCCTGGATTCATATCCCAACCACAGGCAACAATCAACTGGCATGTCCAACGAACGTGTAATGGGCCAGCGCCAATCATATCTCTCGGGCATGACTATTTGCACAATAATCCGGACTGCGCAACGAACAGGACTCAAAATCTGTCCCGTCAATAAAAGAAAACCAGATCTTGTCTACTGTGAAATCAGAATCATGTTAAAACCAAGACCAGAGAGACATTTCAGCAGCATAAATCTTTCCACATGCTGTCACTTTGTTCTTGATGGAAGACACTCTGCATTGACCGATCATTAAAAAGAATCTAAAATGAACGGACAGATCTTGTCAGACGCTGTACGCATCACTCAACCGGCTGACACTCAAAAAACTACTTTCACCACAACCGACTTGGTTGTTAAAATTGGTGCAAGCATCCACCAAAACTTAAATAGACTCAAAAAGGAAGACATGAAATTTATTGGTCACTCCAGTCAGTCAACAATGTTAACAACTTCCACTGGCCAATATCAGCAATTTCAATTAGATGAATTTTATGGTGATTTCAAACGGACAGGCAACTGATCGGGCTATTTCGTACTTTCTCTTCTTTCTTTTTTCAATCTGGAAAAAAGCTTAATTCGTCACTGAGTTGATATTCGACCTTCCATCAGTCGATTTCCGTTTTTCATTAATTAAGAATGCGATAGTTTGCTGATTTATATGAACACAAACGCAACCAATGTTTTAATTTAAATACATATAAATGGCCGATCAGTGGTAAGCGATTTGTCATTCCGGAAAAATCTAGGAAAGTTTCATCAACATTCTGTAAGGTTTATTGTCTGCCATCAAATGGTTTTCGTAATTATCGATCAAAATGGCCGCCTCTTCATTTTGCAATAATGGTGGCTAGACGGTAGTCAATGGACTGAAAGCTTAAAATTCTGATGTCTAAGTGGCTGGTGTCTTACATATAAAGCCTATTATCAAGAATTAAAAGAGTGAATTCGAGCAGCGATTATAATTACTTCATTGTCAGTAATGCACTATAAATATGCTACATATACATGAGATGCAATAATATCAGCACAAAGATATAAAGTAAATTGAATACATCTTAAGATGTATTGAGAAAATATTTGCGTCTTTTGATTGATTTTTTAAAGATATTTTGTGTCTACATTTACAACTTTAGCTCGGCGATTACCATAGAAAATTGTATGGGGAGATTTTTAGAATTTTAAAGTTAATGATACTGACTATCAAACATTCAGATACATAAAAAAGGAAGAAAAAACCTTTATTTTGTTTATGAACACAGTATAAATACTACAAGATAATTAGCAGGGTTTTTTTTTTTTGAGCGAGTTGGATTTTTAGGAACAAAACCTGTTATATACAGAATCAAACATAGTTTGTTGATCTCGTTTTTCAGATTACTAATCAGCACAGTGTATTAAAAAGAGGAACAGGAATCATAGAAACCATTGGAAAACTCAAATGGCAATGGGTTGGTCATGTTGCAAGAATGCCAGACAACTGATGGTCATCAACATGGATCCCTAGAAATAATATGCAAAACTGTGGCTGGCAAAGTATAAGATTGCATGACCAAGTAGATAGGTTCAGAAATTATTGGCTCCGTGACGCCCATGATAGAGAGGTCTGGCAAATCCTGTGTAAGGTCTACGTCCAACGACGGACACTAAAATGCTAATGATCATGATGATGATGATCTTAATGGGTTCTTGACGTATTGAAGAGAAAAACTTTGAGAAAAGAAATGTAAGGGTATTAAAGGTGGATCTGTCAACTATGCAACTATAATATTTAAGAGGAACCTTACTTTCTGCCTATATACATATATACCGATACATATCTTCGTATTTTAAGTTAAAGTCAAACAGAGACTTCCTCCCTGTAAGGGGTCAAAAGTGAAAGGATAATTTCTCCCCCTTCAAGGGGTCAAAAGCAAAACTTTCCCCCTTTCTGGGGCCAAAAGTGAAAAGAGACATAATTGTAAAGGGAGACTTCCACTACCAACCCTTTTAAGGGGCTCAAAAGCGGATGAGACCTTTTTTCCCCCAAAGGGGACTTTTTCAACCTTCACTGGATCAAAAATGTCGGGAAGTCCATTCCTTTAAGGGTCAAAATGAAAGGAAACTTTTTTACCCTTCAAGGGGCCAAAAGTGAAGGGAGAATTTCCCCCCTTCGTTTGAGGGGAGAAAAAGTAAAAGTAAACATATTTTTCACCTTAAGGTGTCAAACTGGGAGGGAAACTATTTTAAAAGTGTGAAAGCTTTTATCAATTTTTTCCATTAATATTTCATCCGGCGTTGGTTGGTATTTCAGCTAGTATATGAATAAAAAAACACATACATAAAAACACACATACATACATACACTCATAACATCAGTATAAAGCTAAATTCATGCATTCCAGAAATTTTCTTTTTTTCCTGTAAAATCTCGTAAAACTTTTGCTTTCTTCTACCTTTCAACTCCCTTTTGCCTTCCCTTCTTTTTTACTTCTCTGTACAAAGAACTAATAAGTAAGACTAAAAGGCAAAATGAAGTATTTACCAGAGAAGTCTCTGAACTGTAAAAATCTGACACTAGTTAAATTCGATAGTCAATTCCCTTGGTATATTACAAATGCCAAAAATTCAATTTGGATTTTTAAACAGAGGCCTTGGGAGTGTTCAAGTCACCTCATAACTAGTGTCCAAAGAGTATTTCTACACCGATGGTCGGTGTGGTGCATGTTAATACGGGCAATGAGTTTGTAATTATGGTCATCGGTTGGTATGGCTCAAAGGTAATGCGTCTCATTGCAAAACAGTAGTTGATACGACTGTATTCACTCGGATGTTAATCATTTTATTGGATAATCTATCTTGTAAACCATGCGAAAGTCTCTAACTTATGCGCCTGTCTATTCGAGCATCAGGGCCCAACAGAAAGTTCCCAGGCTCTGATTTTTTGCATAGATTCGACTTGTGGGATCAAACAGGCTATATTATAAACAATTCTCACACTATTGAGTTTTCAGCTGAGTTTCGACTTACAATGCAAGTATTATGCTAAACTGAATACACATTTTATATACAGTGGCTATGGCGGAATTATGACGTAAAAAAACATTCGTAAGTGTTCCTAAGTATACTTATATTCTTCATTTTCCGATTTTTGCTATACGTCGTATTGTTTCTTTACGCTTAGTTATAGTAGTCGTAATGTTGTTCATTTCCCTAACCCTGCTGCTCACTTAATGGTCATAAAATGCAGGAACGATCTCAGCATTGCGATAGAAAAAAATAGAATAAAAAATAGTGAAAACAAATAATTCAAAATGCTTCATCTAAAATAATCAGGCAACTTAAGACTATTACGCCTACTACTAGTCAGTATAAAGAAGAGGGATGTGAGAGGATTGAGTAAAAACCAGATAATGAAGAATGTAGCTACGTGAGTAAATTTAAATCATGCCTGCTAGTTGGCTTTCGTAGCCTGATCGGTAAGGCGTTGTCTTGGTTACACAGGTTTCTAAGGATAGGGGATACGAATTCAAATCTGGTTGGAAGCTAATTCTTTATTTTCGATCCCTGCTTACTCACCGAACGTTGCAATAATAAAAAAAGACATTGAAAGAAAAACTAGTTAAAAGTTTATAAGGACAAACATGTAATCTTATATCAATACCATTCCTCTGGAGGCTTACTTAATTCTGGTTTAACATCCTCCCGATAAATCATAAGCAGTAGCCGTTATAAGTCCACTACTGAATAGAAGCCTTTCCCGTCTCTTTCCATGACGAGCGTGATTGCGCTAATCTCTGTCAAGAATTCACGGCAATTATTCACATCTCGTCTCTCCATTTTGTGTCTGATCTTTTCCTACTGCGTTCACTATTCTACGGGTACCAGTCGTTTAGTCCCTCGCTTCAACTGTTATCCCTCCGTCTCGCTATGTGACCTATCCATCACCATTTTTGTTGCTTAATTACTCACCTGATATCCTTCATCCTAGTCCTCTATCGGATCGATGTTCATCTTTCTCTATCTCTTAAAGTTATTCCCGACATTGCTCTTTCCATTTCTCTCTGTGCTATTCTGAGTTCGTTTTCGAAAGGTGTAAAGTTTCTGAGTTCCGGGTTGGAAGTTATTCGGTATTTCTATTGGATTTTTCGCAGTGTATATTTTCTGATGTAGTTTTCAGTTCATATGTTTTATCAATCAAAGTGTTTTCTTTTCTCTCTGATTCTTTTGGTATTCTTGGTTATTCAGGGAAATAAACTAAGTAAATGATAGTTTATAGCGATTTCACAGAATTTAATTTGGATAGGAGCGTTCCCAGTCCCTATTTAGGCTTGCACACACTCCCGAGGCAGCCAGCACGAACCCTCGGGCAGGTTCGCGTAGCCTCTCCTAAAATGTTGAAATTTTTTTTTTTTTTAACCAGGATTTCATGTGCTCACATTTGGCCTGAATAGTTCGAACATGGACTATTGGATGTAAATAGTGCCTATGAGTTAATGTAATCTTTGGGTTTGAGATAGGGTTATGGGTATAGTTGAAGCTTTGTTCCAAGAAAAACACATTTTATTGTCGGGTTAAAGTCAGATTCCTTTCTAGAAACACTGCTTAACTAGCATAAGCACTGAGAAATTCACATCCTCCAACAAATGGAAAGTAAGGGTCCAGTTTAGCATTATGATTTCATTCTAAATAGAACCTTCCTTTAAAAACTTTCAAAACTAACAACTTCCTGGATGGTCTGAAGGTCTAATAGAATGAAAGCACATAGAATTGGAAGGAATAAAATAATTCTGTCCGTCAGAGTGCACAAATGACCTGACATGCGCAGATGTAGGGGTGATCAGAGTGAGTAGTAGGATTAAGGTTTTTGCTGGAAGAAAAAACGTTTTATTATCGGGTCAGAACCAGATTCCGTTGAAAAATATTGCCAAACTTACATAAGCACTGAAACAGAAGTTGATGCCTACGGCTTCCAACGATGAATGGAGAGTAAGGGTCAGGTTTAGAATTGGAGTTAGATTGTGAATAGAACACCACCCCTAAAACCTTTGAAAAGTTTTTCTTCTTTGAAGCATAATAGTTACATTGAGCTGCCTTTGCTCTGAGCGCTGGGTTGAGGGTCGTGTGCATTTATATCTATCATTTTTTTGATCATATAAGCATAAGGGATGAAAAAGACTGTCATTTAGATCATCATCAATCAGACGCCATATTGAATTCAAAATACCGCATAAGCCTAAATATGGCCAGATTAAAAAAAGTAATGCTAGATTGAACTAAAATTTGGTATCAGACAATTTTTTTAGGATTGGGAATTCAAAAATCGTACTTTTAACCGCTATAAACTATCAATTGGTCCCTAAGATAGGGTGTAAAATGAAATTATGGTGAAGATTCGTCTTTTTGCACCAGGTAAGAGATATCTATCGATAGATATCAAATTGATAAAATCTAATTACTTGTTCTTCATTTTTGCTGGATAAAACGAGCGCTGATGATCACTAGTCAAAAGAGAAAACGTGAAATCAATAAATGCAATTTGTGAAATTTGTAAAAAGTCTTGCAATTGATTTATAAGATCAAATACCAGGTTATTTTTCAAGTCAAATAATCATACATGCCTAAGTGATCTCTTTCTTGGATTTAAAAGTGAGAAACTAAATCAAATTGAATGCCATCTATCATGTTATAAACGGTATGATAAACAGTAAAAAAAACAAACCCTGTGTTATCATGAGAGCAATTTAGGACTGGCAACGACAATCAAATAGTTATGATCACACCACGACCAAAGAGAAAAATAAAAATATTTGAAAGATATGTATAATCTGTAACAAAGCAAAATATAAGTCGGAAACGGACTACGTGAACCGATTAGAGCCAAATTGTTCAAGGGGTTATCAAGCTCAACTTGACTGGAGTTTATACCAGATGGAGTATGTATGAAACAAAAGAATATATATTTTGCAACTGATACCATAAGCCATAAATCATGCATGTGTCATTACCTGCTAAACTATACACGTACTGTGGAGGAAATAATGAAATTAGATGATGAAGATGTCTTCTCTGATAAAGAGACCCATAATGCTTTCAACGATTTTCTGCAAACTATAAATCTGGATGAAAATGAGTATGAACTTACTAAATCCTGTGAACAAATAAATTCCAATTTGCAATCGTTAAGTGAAACAGTAGTATGGAAAAATGTTCTCCTCTTATCTGTGTGCTAAAGTATTACAAAACGAATGCAAATCGTAGTTTTTGTGATTCTTCAGACCTACCGCTCAGTCAGGATCGATACACACAAAATAGTCCTGGAACTCAGGAATTATTTTTCAACATCCTATTTGGTCAAAGAAAAACTCAGGAAATTTAGGAAGCAGAACAGACACAATTTTTCAAATATTTTTTATTCACTGCATAATAGTAAGATGAAAACACCAATAAATGTTGCAATATCTCAACCAATTCACGTTATTTGTAAGTCAAAAATACTTACTTGACTCCAAGATTGCATGGGTTTATGTCGAAATTATGAGGATGTACAGCGAATTGACTGTGCTTTAAGTCATCGTATTATTGAGTGTACAAGAGCTAATTGAGTACGAGTTTTCAGTTTTATCATAATCTCTTGTTCAGGGAGCATTGGATAATTTTGACCACAAAAAACGGGTATTGATACAACTGATACAACGATGATGGATTTTCAAAATTCCAATTACGAAAATAGCTCTAAAAATGTTACATCAATGAGTATTGAACCAAATTATTTTATTCAGCAACGATTATTTAACCATACTTGAATGTTAAAAGTTAGTTGTGATGAAAAAGGGACAAATCGTGGAGAAAATTTGCCAAACTTTGTTTCTAGCCTACCTATTGAACAGGCCACAAACAAATTATTTGATTTGAATTGCTACGCGTTTTGTTTTTTTTTTTTACAAAAGCCACTGCTCCTACATATTTCACATATGAAAAATCTTTATTAACGACTCTTTAGTTTATTGATTAACAACTAATCATCAATTAACTCATTTACATCAATCTTACCCTATCCTGACACAGGGTTTGAAAATAGTTGTACCAGGCTGATGAATTTTTTTTTTTTGCACAAAAAGATATCGAAAACGGATCAATGTGGTGTGATGAAGGAGTTTACCACATAGCGAAAGAACCACAATTACTTAACCCAGATAGATTTAGCAATATATTTCTGAACAGGTGGATTTCACATGGAAAAAAATTAATTTCACATATGGGGAAGTTTTTAGAAGATGGAATAGATAGTGTGTTTGTTGAGAGTGTGGCATTTTGACGGGTATCTGTTGAAACTGCAATGAATGGGGGGGGGGCATTACATCCGTAGTAAGTGTGGTTTGGCCCTAATCAGAGAATCTCTTTTTTGTCTTCAATCGAAACTTATTCTTGAAATTGAGGACGATTCCCAATTAGAAACTTAATCTAATCAGATTTATATGGTTCAAAACAATTTGAATAACGTGGCCTTTGACGAAGAGAAAATAATCACTGGGTTTTCATTATTTCACTCATTTATAGTGGATTTTAAAACAGGAAGTTTATGAGTGCGTTATTCAGATATTGGATTATATTTGACGCTAGAATTTACTCCATTCTCAGTGACTTATCACTATCTCGTTGAGGGGGGAATTGGGAATCATATATGTTTGACGTACGAAGAGCATTGCCATTGTTTTTTTACTTTCAGAAGAACGAATTACAGTCGATTGGCTCCGTTATATGATGCGGATTATTTGGGGCTGGAGAGTAAATTTTCTCATTTGTATCAATCATTTATGAGTGGAGACTTTGTTGTCAGACATACACTTCGTCGTGGAAGTGGATAACCAATTGATCAAGCTTTGGAAATGGAATACAATAAATCAGATAAGAGTCAATGGGGGATAATTGGTACAAGACGGAAAAAGATGCAGTATCTAAATGGAATATTATTAAACATCGGAAAGCTCAATATACAAAGTTTATTGAGTATCTGTGCATAATAAAGGATGATGATCAACATTCATTGTACCATGAAACTTCATAAAGTCTTGCATAGAATATCATTGCACACAAAACGTGCATACGTACGTTATCGTTGGGTCCATCCTCCAATTATAGAGATTTGCTTAAATCCAACTGAATATGAATATATCATAGACAACGAGGAACATTTGCCAGTCGATATTATAATTGATTATGCTATATCTCCAGATTTTCCAGCACCAATGCGTAAAATGAGCAAGATTAAATGTATGTCTTAGCAGATTGAAGGACATTTCTTGTGAATTTTGCCAATGCAATGCAATATGTCAAAATCCATGTAAATAATCAATATTGGTATTATATTTTTGCACGTTCTAATTTGTTCTTTTGTTAAGAGGCTAAGACATTTTCTGATCTGAATTTCAGCTTAGATGAATTCTTTAAATCAGCAATAATTTCCTGAATACGCATTATACATGTACGATTTTTTGACTCGATAATTGACTTGGTATTTGAACTATTAAATAAATTGCAAGACTTTTACAAATTTCACGTGTCAAAAAGTGCATTCACTGATTCCACCTTTTCTTTCTTTTGTGTTATCAGTGCCAGTGAACAATCAGTTCTCATGTTATCCTGTAAAAAATGAAAGACAAATTGATTAGATTTTATTGATTTCATATTTATTAGTAGATATCTTTTACCTGGAATCCCCTTAATGAATTTTCGAAAGGGCTAATGCTTTAGAACTGGAAAGATCATGATAGTATTACGAGTATGGCAGCTTTTTTCACCAATGTTTTAAAGATAGCTCCCATGAAATCTTGTATTGACAATATCACGAAAATTAATTTATCAATCATGATGATTCTAATGTCTATACCCACATTTTTTTGTTCAGTGGATCAAGATAAAAACATGTTTCAGCAATTTAGTCTATTACTTGCTGTATGTAAATGAAATTTGTATGAAAAATATATGAATGTATCTCCCATAATAAGACTTGATTTGCTGATACTAAATGCCGGTACTAAGTTCATCTTGTTGCTATCCACCTCATCTTTTAACCTCTCCATACCTCATTTTAATTTATTGGAAATATTTATGTTTCATATTACTGTAGTTAAAGGTTTGGAAATCTCGAGTGACACAGTATATTTACCGGATATTAAGGCAGTGGCAATTCATATAGCTACAGCCGCTGAGATTCTGAGAAGTAAAAGTATCATGGTTGATTTACATGCTCAACGTACGGCGCTGGTATTTGACCAACAACTATATGTAAATGTCACAGAAGTTTTGTTGGAAAACAATGAATTGTACCTTGGAGTAATTGTGAGGATAGAAACACTTCACATAATCTTCAATCTGACTTAAAATCACGGGAGGAGATTGGAAGAGGCGAGACTTGAAGATCTCTGTATAGAGGCTGGCATCTTTGTGAAAGGCATCTTCCGTCCATGACCAATTAGATCAGCGATGACCGGTTCATTAACCAACGCCTCCTCCCAGATGGCACTTGAGTAATTTACCCTTGCTATATTCTTGTAAAAAGCATCCTCCTGTGGCGGCAATTGATAATATTCAATCACTGCCCACTTTTTTTTTTTTTTTTTACTGTAGAATGAGTAACAGAACAGTGTTGATCTCTGAAATGATATCTTTATTATCCCTATATAGTAAACATTTGAATGCCTTCAGAGATTGGAATACATTTCTGTCTCCTGGCAGAAGTTTCAGTGACAACGGTTTTGTTAATAGAATTACACACAGTATCGCAATCAGTGATTGCATGAGCTCCTAGGATATCTTGACATAAGTGGCTGTGGCGAATTTTTGTGCATAAATCAATAAGTTGCTTGTTTTTGTGGATTGTTTATGGTACATTGGACTTGGAATAACATCAGAAAATGACACACCTAATGCAAATAAAACCTGTCTACTGCACCAATAACAATAGCTTCATACCCAGCTTAAGTAGCCCGTGTTGCATGAAAGAACAGACGAACAATTTGGCCAGATTTTATGGACTTGAATTGGATACTCAACCCTTCTTCTCTGATACTTCTTTTTGTTGATTTTGTAATAGTAGGATGATAAAAATCAAACACAATGTCAAGTATGTTGCTTTGAATCGCTTTTCTTTCGTGCTAGTATTGGAGCAACTTGACAAAACGTCTTTTTGGGGCTAGACATCAATAATTGTAGGTTTGAGGATCTCAGCTTTTATTTCTCTTGCTAATAAATATTTCTTGTTCTCTTTTCTTTTTTGATCGGCTTGTGCGATTAATATCATCGGGCTAAAGAGTTTCTTGTCGGCTCTTATGATAATATCTATTCCATTGGTTTTGATGTGTCAGGTTTACTTATACAAGTTGGAGAGAGTCTTCAATTGGCTTTTTGGAATAGGCTCATGGAAGTTGACAGAGGGCTGTTAATTTTCCAGTTGATTCACTCTGAATTTTCCGAAAAATAGTTTACCACACTGTTTTGAGAATATATCTAATGGTGTCAAGATTGAGGTCGAAAGGCCAAAATATCATCAGTGATTCCAGCGAAAGGATTGGTCCAGCCTTCCAGTGTTTCTGTCATGGTAAAAACATCAGCTTCATCTTTTAGAATCCTGGGCTTCTGGAGATTAGTATAATGTATGTAACTTCTGATCAATCTCGAAACTGATGAAAGTATGCAAAGCGGTATTCAGTGGTCAGATAGAAATGTGACTGAGCATTTTGTTTTAAGCCGAATTTTCTTACACCTACATGAGATGTTGTGCTCTATGGCCTCTTCCGTCGTTCGAACTCTTTCAAAAGTTTTTTTTTTTCTGGGAAAAACTGTACTGAAAGACATCCCTGCATAGATACTATGAAGACCTTTTTATTCTCCATGATGTAGTATATTGGCATAATACACATAGAGGTAACGCACAATAATGTTGAAAAATTGACATGAATATATAAATACTATTTTTACATTATTGGACTACGGACTCATTTGCAAACCTACGTATATATTCCATCTCCTCTAATCCCTTTGTACAGCTTTTTGGTGCCGTTCTAATTGCTCTAATAACCGTGGTCACAACTTCTTCACAATACTACAGTTCACTCTCAAGATCTAGACATTTTTCCTACTGTTCACTTTCTTTCAATTTTACTCTGTAGTCTGCAGGAATATCGACCTCCACTATTTAAGGGTTTTTTCTCCAGTTTACGTAAATCCGATCCGGTTCTCTCTCCTGTATTAGGTTATCCGTTTGAATTTCAAAGTCCCAGTGAATTTTATTCTTAAAAACAAATTCCGGCTTTTGCATATACCGTCGGTTTGCATGTTCAAACTACAGTCGTTTGAACAGTTCCGAGTGGATCACCTTCCCTGTACAGTCATACCTATTTTCGTATCCCTCCTAATTCAATTCACAAAAATTGCTTATAATATAACTGTCAGCCTCGTCTCTATCTTTTACATTTATGTACTGTATCTATCATGGCCTTGACCTAATTGCTGCTTATGGTATCGTTCTAGACAGGCATTTATAGGGATTTACTTTCTCTTTTCAGGTGCTATCTTTGCGACCAAATCCATTTGTTTCATCTATGATTCCTTTTATTTATTGAATTACAACTGAGGTAGTCAATTTTTCATCAATCTGCATCGTGTAGCATTTGGGGCCTATGACAGTACGTCCTCGACTCTGGGGCAGATAGGACTAGAGTGATGAATATTATACAAATAATTCAGTAACAAAAATGGAGATGGACTGGACACTTGGGAAGAACAGATGACAACAGATGGAACAAAAGACTAACCGATTAGTGCCCATGAAACAATAAATTTAGTAAAAGACCAGACTCAAGATAGAGGTGTATGATAGAAAGGTTTACTGGAAAGGCATGGGAGATATTAGCTCAATCGTGGTTCTTGTGGAAGATTGGAAAGACTTTTGTTCAGCTGTGAACTTACAAAGGCTGATGATGATGATGATGATGATGTACATCAGGTGGTTGAGTTCTTTCTGCGACTTATTAAATTTATTTTCCTGATAGCGTTTGGTTTCGGGTTTCAGGTTTCTGGATACATACGATATACATCAAATTTGTAGCAGTGAATCTTCTACGTGTTATGTTATGTCAACTACGACTTAATGGTTATAAGGTCAGTAATTTCTGAAATACTGATATATTTTTTTTCGTAAGACGCCTAATCATATTGCACGAGTTGATGATGCAGATGATTTGATTTTATATGCTGTTTAATTCTATGAGACATTCAAGTATAAAAAAAAATTACATCTGCATATTAACGAGTTCATTAATATAAGCACATGCAGTATTGTATGTTTGTCCTAGTGATTGTGTGTGAGGGAGAGAGAGAGTTTATGGGTGCGTACATGGTCAACCAAGAAATACATACCCAACATGGCAGAAGATTAGAGTCAATTCCAGAGAGAGACTGGAAATCGCATTAACTTTGCCCCGGAAATTATGACTGTGCGACAGCTTCTCTACCGTTTGAGCTATCAGGGTTTTACAGTTGGCAAAAGATTATATCTAACCCTTAAACTAATTCTTCATTTTTCTCTGATCTTTTGCCGCCATATTAGATATTATTGTTTTTACGTACAATAGGAAAGATTGAAAAGGTTTTGATTTGATATTCTATCAAATGTAAAGCTCTGTTAACTCAATTGGTAGATCAACTGTTCATACGTAGACAGGTTTTACAGGCAAAATGGATATGGGTTTGAGTTTTGTTTAGAGCTTATTCTTTGTGTCCAATCTTTACTGTTTGCGTGTGACCGTGGACTAACAGCCTTGTGATGAAAATGAATGAAATGTGATGAAAAGATGATTTTTTTTTTCAAATTAAAAAGTTTGACAAGATTCATCCAATAAAAAAATCAAGATAATGTTATTTGATATTCAATATCATTTGAATTCCTGAGAATAAGCTTAGACAATTATCAATAACTAGTTGATCCCTGTGGAGAAAAAATCACGGATATACTTTAATTTCTATAAGATAAATTTTCAAGATAAAAAAAAAACAGTATTTGTTTCGCTGGGAGAGTTCATAGTTTCAAATGTTGGGACTCGATATTTTTATCTGCAAAATTCTAACCTCCAAGTCTATTGTTACGGACTGAGAAACCGAGACAACCACATTGTTCATAATAAATAAAAATAGATTAACTTCGCATAAGTTGGTATCAGACCATCTATACTGAGAGATACAATGGGGATCGAACCCATTGACAACAGCAACCTTGCTCATCATTGCTGTACGATGTGCCTCCTGTCTCGGATTTTCTTTTCTTCATAAGATTTATTCAACTTTGTTGTTTGGTATCAGAACATCAATAGTTGGATATCCAATTAGTACTAAATCCACCGATAACAGCCAGCATGATTATCTTGCTGATGATCCAAATCTTGGAAGATCATGTCTGATCAGACGAACGCAGATACGCTGGGAATTGCTCTGTGTAGTCTGGATCAGAGGGATCAGGTTTTTCGGTGTCTAAGTCAAGTTTTCTTTCGAATGAAGTTCCTGGGGATCACCACACGCAAACGTGTGCGGTTCCCTAGGTTAAACCGACTTCATGTCACAAATTGGTTTCTTTGAGTTTCGGGTAAATAGGATATTGCTGATCATCAGAAGTTATGTTTTGATGATCAGACGGACGCTGATGCGACGCTCTTTGCATTGCTCTGTTTAGTCTAAACCAGAGGGGTCAGGATATGTCCTTTGGCCGAGTCAAGTGTTCTCATGATCTTGCAACTATTGTTGCGAAGACTAACGAGAATTTTTTAAGAGTTCTCCCCTCTCTCTCTCTCTCTCTCTTTCTCTCTTTCTCTCTCTCTCTCTCTCTCTTCTCAGTCCTTCAGTAAACTAACTTGCTTTCCTCTCCTCTTCCTTTTCAAATAAAACAAGGAATATTTCTTTATTTATGTATTCATAGTAATATAGTGATGCTAAAAATTCTGAGAATGAACCCATGATCCTTCAGCTAGAAATCTTCTGCTCGATTTGGCTACATTACATAAAAGTAAGCAATCACTACTTAGGACCTGGGTGTCAGTTGGAAGTGAGTTAATTGACTGAGAAATTAGGTTGAAAGATTTGAGGTGCTGATCATAAATAAAAACCCAAAAGCCATTTAGTGCCGTATCTTCCAGAGAACCACGAACTGTTGATAACCAGAATAAAAGACAATTGCGTAAACCGTTGAACTATGAGTGCTTAGAGTCAATAGAGAAATAAGATAGAGATAGAAAAACGAAAGAAACAAAATAAATATAGATAGAATATAATTTCATTCCAGCCAAATGGATGGCTAAATGCACCCCCCACACACACATATATATATATATATATATATATATATATATATATATATATATATATATATATATATATATATATATGACAAGCGAATGCATCCAATTAATCAAGTTGCGTAGCATACTGTCAAAGGGGTGTCAATTGAGAGTCATTGAAGCTCTACTAAAATACGAAGCCGGAAAGTATACTGCCATTTTTTTAAACAGATCGTATAGCTGCAATATCGCGCCTATAAATAATCGTTACATGTTATAAACATATTTTAAATCTGAAACAAACAGGATATTCCATGTCCCATGGTGTCTGCAATAAGTGAAAAATGAACATGAATCAACTAATTCGGTTATATCAAACCTGGGAATTACAGTCAATACTTGATCCTGGTTTTATCAAGAGTACCCATAGGAAACCTTTAGATTAACAAGGCAGTCTCTTAACCTATAATGAGTGAGTGAGCTTATCTCAAGCGCTTCTCCAATTTGGCCAAGTGCTAAAATTGGTTCAGTCACACAAACGTTTTTTTTTTTTTTTCTGTTGTGATAACTTTAAATTTACAACTGCTTTTTTGTAAGGTGCTATTGATATCGCATCGTTTCTGTTACCATTATTACTTGGTTCAATCCTCAAAATCTGCTCTAAAACACATGTTGAAACCGAAATTCTAATAAATCAAAATCAGTTTATAAGAGGCCAAACATATAAACAGTGATATTTGTATTTATGAAACATTTATTTACTTATTTAGCGCTTTATGTATTACATCTATGAACGGTATTTTCTATGATTGCCTCTACACACATCTCTGTGATCCTATTTTACGAAGAGATTGGAAAAATAATCCTTTCTCTGAAATTTGATATGCCACACTTTTTGAATTAACCTATTTTAAAAGGATTACCATGTTTTTTGGTCTGAAATTTTGACTGGATTTATTTCCATAATTCATTTGATTTTTTTTAGACTGTTATCTTCATCTTTGTCGCCTTTCCTAGAGTTTCTGCTGCTCCCAGCCTTCTTTAATAAATACTATTGAATAGTCTGAATGAAACAATTAACAACTATACGGTGATTATAATGTCAATCTGTTTTGTGGCCATCATAGTTGTGCATTTCCATCCAACAACTCCGGTCCGTGTTCAAACCTGGGTGGTGGCCAGAATTCCGAATGCTGATTTCTAAATCGGATCCTCACCCATTCTAAAATAACAAAAGGAATGAAAACTTTCAGAGTCTTCTTTTGTAATATGATACTATCTTTTAAAAAGACGCAAAATCTTTTAGAAAACTCAAATGATAATGGGCCGGTCATGTTTTCGGGAAAGTCAAGCAGAATATAAGATGGCAAGACGAACAACACAAGTTCAGAAAGTAATGGCTCAACGACGTCCATGATATAGGGGTGTGGCGAATCCTGGGAAAGGTCTATGTCAAACGATGATTCAATAAAAGGCTGGTGGAGATGAAATAGGAAGTCTTATTTTTTTTTTTTTTCACAGGCATAAATAAAAATTGCAAAAAATGATTAGGTATTTCTTATCACCTTTATTTCACATCCTCTTGTCCCTCCAAAATTTCAACTTTTGTGTTTCTCTATTCCGTATTGGAAGTTTTCCTGGATTATACAAAATGGCTTATTTTCACCATTTCATTGACTGAAGAAAACACTCTTACAACATTTTGGTCCGCCGGTGACAGAGATGATTTATCTGGAAAATGGTTTTACGTTGCGATAATGAACTCAAATTATTATTTTCCGCTTATCTCTTCTTTGCCATCGCAATGAATAAATGGTTTGTTTCGGTCATGAATAATGCGAGAAAAACGCCTGAGTATTGGAGATTATTCCTTGAGGTTTTGGCACCAGATCAAAACGATACGACTAGCTATCAAGTAAACATACATTCTCCTCCCACAGGCATATGCATATATGATATGTACAGAGAATATAGAGGATGAAACGTAACATATCAAAAGCAAATCGACATGCATACAAAGGTCAGTTGACAGAGATATTTTTTACCTCGTGGGTATTACAGATTTTCCCGGTATGTAAATGTACAGAACTTTTATGAAACCGGAAGCTTTTCTACCCTTGATCCACCAAGTTCGAGTGGGAGCTTTCCTTTTGGAAAATCAATATTCAGTTTCTTAGCTTTTCTCCAGATTCGAAGGTCGACATTAGACATCGGAGATAAACTTGCTTCCATCAACTATCAAGCAAGTCTACGGGGAGATAGACGTAAAGGCTGACTTGAATAGAGGCAGATAGACAGAAACAAAGTGAAATGAATAGATAGATAGATAGATAGATAGATAGATAAACAGGTCTGGTTAGTCACAATAGAAACCGTCACGTGACCATTGTCTTCTGGCAGCATGCCGTATTCAGGAATCAATTGAAAATTGTAAAAGGGAGTGGTCAAGGATAAGCTACCTGTTCCTCTTTTTATAAGGAAATTTAGCATAAATTTACATTGTCAATAGAATCCACTGAAAACCTATGCGGCAAGGGATTTTCCAAACTAAAAATATTTTCCCAGATATTGTTAGGTATCTTAAAAACTGAATTAATTTATGGTTACAGTTTTGGTTGGCGGTTTCCAATAGATAGATAGATATGAATAAACTCGAATTGACGTGAACAGACTTTGGCAGGTAATTATACATGGTAGATATTGACGAATATTGACTGTTATTCGAAATCCAGGCTATTTACTTAGGATCCCTAATGAACTAGAGGCACCAGGAAGAAATACACAACTACGCCAGCCACCAAGCAGGTCCGTAAATAGATGTAAAATAGCTCTTAATTATCGTTTAGCTGCTAACACCACAGAATTGTCTGCTTAATTATATTAACCTATCAATCACTTTATCAATGGACGAGTTGATGAAAAATTGACTTAACATACGTATAATCTTTCATGTGTAAAAATGCGTATTTGTGCATATATATATATATATATATATATATATATATATATATATAGTGCCAAATTATTATGTAAAATGATTATATCATTATACTTTCGGTTTCACGTAAGATAGAGAAAAATTATTTGACGCAAATATTCACAACACTGACCGGTGCCAACGTAGCAAAAATGATGGTATTCTGTTCTGTAGTAAACAACTAGAAGCCATTTTTGTAAGCTTGCATTCAAGAGTGTCAAATTATTGGATGATCACTGCAAAAGTATTAAGATAGGAGTCGTAAAAGTAATTTATCGTAGGTTGAGAAGAATTCTATCATCACACAGCTTGAAAAAGGCAGTACATCCCTTAAAATAGCAAAACTGTTTAACAAGAACTGTCGAACGATGGATAAGTACGTTAAATACCCTGGCGTATCACGTAGATAATGGCATGTCCAGGGTCATAACATAGCGGATGCGTCTCAAATTAAGCGTATTGGGCAGCAAAAGTACATTAAGGAACTTGATCGAGGTAACGTGTCCATATAATTCAGATGCCAAATTCTCCATCATGGGCTAAAATGTGTCCTGCCTGACATTCAACTGCCTTCGGAGCATAAACACCTAGTGAAACGTGTGGAATGAGTAAGAAAATATTTGAAAGCGAGTGCACCGAGCTGCCTTTGATAGACTGGATGGTGCAGGCTGCGTTGCTAAGGAAGATAAGCATCCTGTCTGCATATGCATAGGTGGCAGGAGGTTGTTTTTCGGCTGCAATTGTAAGAGACGAGTTGGTGGGACTTTGGCATGTATCATATGCAGTAAAAATGATATCCCTGACTTTTATTGAATTTTTGAAAGACAATTTACAGGTTTGGTTCAGGAACAAGTCTTTCGACCAACATACGAAAATAATCAGCATGCAAGACAACGCCTCTTCGTACAGTGCACATACACCGGTCGACTACCAGACTAAAATAGGTTTCAAAAAATGTAGTTTAATGAATTGGCCACCATTTTCTCCAGCAATTTCAGTAGCAATCCTCTGTTAATGCAAAACTTGTTAAATACGACTGAAAAGGAAATGTTAAAACTTTTCTTGTGAGATAAATGTACAAACAAAAAAACTATCTATTTATACATATACTTATATAGACGTGTGTTTAAGCAACGGGTCGTTTGTTTGTATGGATACTGTCAATTATAATGAACGTAATTATATAATTACGCATAGCATCAATTCTAATACATAACACATACATACATGCGAGCATAATTCACATTAACACACGCGAATACATAAGATTATATTTGTTTCATTATAGTGTCAATTTTTGAAATCTGTGCATGTCCACGTCATACATATCTAGGTACATATTACGGTGTTTTTGGAAACTGTAGTGTGGCTGATCATACATATATAAATATATTCATCTATTTGTTTTTAATTATTATTTTCATATCTGCTTGTTTATATATATATATATATATATTATATATATATATATATATATATATATATATATATGTACGCATCGTGTTGTTACGTTAAACATGTAAAATGTTCGCATGTGTGTATGCCATATACTTTTATGTATGCACATGTATGCATATGTATGTGTGCATATCGACCTGTATACCATATCCTGTTCATATCTAATTATGTATATATTATTTCGATATATATGTCAGTCGGATCATATCTGACTATTAATTCATCTATCTGTCCAGAGATATACTTATATATGTGTAGATGCGTAAGTAATCGATATCTGCGTGCATGCATAGCATCTTTCATAATGAACACATAGCACCCCTTCCATGTGTATACATACCATACATACGTGTATGCATCACTTATGTATCACCTGAACAAAATATATTTCATACATTAGAAGTGTATGCGATGTGATTGTAGGTGCATGGGTGTTTTTGTTGGTTTGTAGGTGTGAATGTTGTTTGATAGGGAAGACTAGTATTATGTATGACCGTTCTTTGTGAGTGATAATGAGTTTAGCTAGATATGGACTCGTGTTGCAATAGCCTGGACTTTGCATAGTTGTATATCTGTGGGAAATGACAGCTGCTCCAGTGGAGTTTCTTTTGTGTTGTTAATTTCCATATTCTTCAATGCAGATATGTCGTACGTCGTATAGTGTTTCTATGCGTAGTAGGTGCACTGTAGTTATCTATTCTGAGCGTTCTCCAATGCTCGTAAATTCTTTTGTTTATTGGTCTTGAAGATTCTCCAACATAAATCTTAGAGCAATCCCGACAAGGGTTTAAAGATATGCATGCCTCAGAGTTAATTCATCTTTATTTTTTTTGATGGAGTTATCGATCGTTTTGGGTATGCTTGTGATGATGTGTACGTCAGGGTCTTTGAAGTTGTCGGTGTTGGTCGTGGATTGTGGATTGGTAGCTAATGGAATGTATCTGTTAAGTGGTGCTGTGGAGTGGTTTTGTTATTTTATGGAATTAGTGTATCTTGCAGCTTTTCTTTTAGCTCCATGTATGAAATGTTGGGGGTAGTGGAGGTCCCCCCCCCCCAAAAAAAAAACAACAGACTTAGGAAAACACTCGTTTCCATGTTCATTTTTCTTGAAAGAGTTGAGAATGAATAAAACTTTGGAATAGAGTATTTCATTTTTCTAACAAGTCATCCAATATTGTCCTTTGAATCTCATATTGTCGGGTTAATCATAATCAATACCAATACTTGATTATATATATACTTGTATGTATGCACATACATACACACACACACACACACATATATATATATTATTATATATATATACAAACATATGCATACATACGCATATATACATATATATCTGTACACACACACACACATATATATATATATATACATATATACATATAGGTGAAAGATAAGGAATAGGATAGTCTCAGGAGTCAAAGTATACGGAGACTTTGTTTAATAATTAATTAATCCATAAGTGAATTAATTAGTATGCTATACATGTTTCGGGAGGGGTTCCTATCTTCAGTAACGTGTGATGGGTGTGTGTGTGTGTGTGTGTGTGTGTGTGTGTGTCTTTCGGTGGTTAAAAGGTCTCTGTAGAAAATAAATTTAATATCAGATGTTTTGCTTAGGAAGCAAAAATGAAAATAATGGAAGAGGTGTCCTCTAGGGTCATCATGATGTGTGGGACTTTGTTCTGTCTATGATGAATTCTGTGTTGGTCTGTTGCGGGGTATAATTGTAGTTGCAGTAGTGGATCTTGCACAAGCCATAATCTATCTGAGTTACTGAGGTGTTGTTGGATGGTGGTTTAGAATTGGACTGCGTGGGTGCCTGCTGGGTTTGGAATAGTACAGATGGTGGGGCAATGGAGTCAAGAAACTTCACTTCATATTTTGTATCTTTAAAGGTCATGGAAAGTCTAACGGCTATGAGTTATACAAACGAAATATCATTCAAAGGTTTTTATAGGTAGGAGTCTGTGTGACAATTGTGAAGTTCCCAATATTAGACATCTACTACTCAATCCAAATCAACTATCTAATGACCAATGTCCCTACTAAACATAGGACCAACATCACACATACAGATAATACGAAACTTACTAGAATCATTAATACTAAGATTAACATACATATCCACACTAAGACTAAAACTAGTAACAGAAACAAATACATTTATATGAACAAACACAACAAGAATAATTGCACAAATATAAATAACAAAAACACAACGCACCACAGAGACAATCTGGCCACCACTCCTCAAGTTCCCGGAAACAAAGGCCACAAGGCAAACAGCCTCTAGACATCACGACTCACAACATGAATCCCCAGGAATTACATGCGAAACTGAGGCCGGTAAGATATAAGATTGCTAAACGAACTGGACATGATAAGAAATTATTGGCTCCGTGACGACCATGATAGAGAGGTGTGGCGAATCCTAGGAAAGGTGTATGTCTAACAACGGACGATAGAAAACTGATGATGATGTAGAAACAAGTTTTTTTTATCAAAAGTTTAGGAAGAATCATCATCAGTCTTTTAACGTCCGTCGTTGGACATAGACCTTCCCCAGGATTGCCACACTTCTCTATCATGAGCGTCACGGAGCCAGTACTTCCTGAACCTGTCTAGCTCGTCTCTCCATCTAATATTGTGCCGGCCTCGGTTGCGCATGTGATCTCGGGGGATCCATGTCGTGAGTCGTGATGTCCATTGGTTGTCCGCCATTCTTGCAACATGGCCAGCCCATCGCCATTTGAGCTTTTTAATGGATTCTATAATGTCCCTGACTCTTGTCTTTACTCGGATGTGCTGTGCTGTCTTGTGGTCTCTCCATGTGAAGCACAGCATAATTCTTTCATGTGCCCGTTGCATAGTTCGCAATTTGCGGGTCTGTCTCTTGGTTAGGTTCCATGTTTCAGCTCTATAAGTGAGTATTGGGAGGATGCATTGGTTATACACCCTTCTCTTTAGGATTAATGGGATCTTCTTATTTTTGAAGGTTGAGCTAGCTCTGTCAAAGGCTTGCCATGGTTTGCGCACCAAAAATTTAAATAGAATAGTTGACTTTATTTCAACAAAAATGAACACCTATTATTAGTTTTTGCCTTGTATCTAACTAATCTTGATTTTAGTAGCATTTCATCACAACCAATCAGACCGATTAAAAGTAACTAATACTAAGATGAAAAATACTGGTCAAAAATTGTAATGGTTGACAATGTTCCATCTAGCAATGCCCACATTATCAACTTCTATTTTGCAGTAATCGATGTTTGCATTTTATTTGTACCTATTATCAGAATTTTGACTCTATTTGTCTTTTTCTTTGAGATACAGTTCGAAATTATGAAGCCTAAGATAACTACAACTAAAAGCTTATAATCTCACATTTTTGCCTGATTCCCAACGTAAAATAATGATATTACCACTTCACATTTTCGTGAATATATATTAGCTCACCTTATTCATATGCGACAATAGCACTTGATTAATGATGATTTGAATAAAATTCTCTTCAACCTGTGTGCCCACTGGTAAATTCTATATCCTGCTACAGTTGGTGCAAATCCAAATTAGCTGTCTTAATTAGATGTTATGGGGGCTCGAATTCAGCGTTTATTCGAGCAGAAGTACTTAGAAACAATTGGGATAGTCAGGAGATTGTAGAAAAATATATTGCGAAAGAGGAAATTATTTTAACACGCTATTATGCAAGCGCCAATAACAAGAGATACATTATGGCAAGATATATAGATTTTTTCTATAATCTTCGATAATAACCTCCTATAAATGCATAAACATTATTTTTTTCTACTACGTTTGGTTTCTTGATTTCGGTAGGAGACACAATTCCAATGTCTGAAATAAAAACGGATATTTGTT
The DNA here is from genome assembly GCA_963457665.1 of Thysanoteuthis rhombus. Classification (NCBI taxonomy): domain Eukaryota; kingdom Metazoa; phylum Mollusca; class Cephalopoda; order Oegopsida; family Thysanoteuthidae; genus Thysanoteuthis; species Thysanoteuthis major. The sequence goes on along the minus strand of OY735199.1, from coordinate 70,396,572 downwards.
ATTAAATAAAAAGATGCATGAAGAGACTTTAGTGACGAATGCAAGAAACAAATCTTGGAAATAAAGACACAAAAATGAATACAGAAGTCCGAGAATGAATTAATTGCACATACACACACACACACACACACACACACATATATATATATATATATATATATATATATATATATATATATATATATAGTATCGCCAATAAATAAATACACCCCAACCATATTTTTTTATAAAAAGTAAACCATCTTCTCAACCAAACATACCAGGATGGTATCATGTCTATAAAGGCATCTTACAATCAAACGGATATTGTTAGGTATTATTCATCTCCAAACTCATTATGAGGAAAAATATGAATATCTAACAGAATACGTTGCCATTTGCACACATTCCTCCCTTCTCACGCACGCGCTGCTGGAGGATAAGTGCGTGTGCGTGAGAAAGGACTGTGTGCACAGTCCGGTCTTACTTTGGAAAGATGCTCTGGTAGTGGGCGACAGGGCATAATAGGTTGAGATGGCTGCAGAACCATCTTGAGACGGTTAGCCATTCCAAGACGGTTACTCATATGGGTAATAACTACACTCGGCGTCGCTCAACTTCGGTGATCTAACGAGAATAGTTTTTGCAGGGGGGAGGGGGTAAGGCCGGGTGTCCTAGTTTGAACATAAACAGAAAAATACATTCGATGTTTTCATCAAATTGAACCGATCAAATCAAATATATTCAAACTAGCTGGGATACCCGGCGTTGCTCTTAAGAAACTTCAAATAACAAAATTGCAAAGAACGATTTTTTTATAGAGATTTCATTTTTTTAATTTATTCAAGGGGTGTGATGGTACTGATAAGGACTCCATTTCTAGACCATTAAATATTCATTTTCTCAAAAGAGACAAATTTCCAGTGACTTTGAAGATCTCGTAGATTAAAAGCATATGATTTTTTTTAATTCAAAAGAAAAAAGAATTAGTGTTTTTCTCCATTGGGTTTTGAACTCGGTCCGTTTATTATATTCACATTGTTTCTAAACACGGGTGTATTGTTGCTTTCTGTATTGTTTTTTATTTGAGCAGAAATACAAACCCTATTGAAATTGACGATTTAATTCGTGAAATTTGACTCAAAATTTTGAGACCTGTTGAATTTGAATATGTCTTTGCTTTTGTCCTTTGATGCGTAGTTCTCGACTACACTCTACTCCGTTTTATCATATAGAAGATGCATTCTGTTTTATATGTTGCTATCAAAGCTGTTTTCACTTTACTTTATGGTTATATGTATCGTCTTTTATGACGCACGCGAGAATTCTAGCAATCTCTTGCCAAATAATCCTGTGATGATCAGTACTATTCGTTCATTTTATTTCCAGCGTTTTGTTTCTTTACTTCATCCATAAGTATTGCTTTTATTTTATTTTTTTCTCGTTTTTCCCCAGATATTATTGGGTATTTTCTGTACTTGCAATCAGGAATGTGACTGATTTATTCATCCTCTATATGTCTGTCTTTCTTTCTACATCTCTTCTTCTTTTCAACACCCACTTTCTTTGTCTTGTCCTTCCTTCTCTGTTATATCTCCCTCCTGCTCTTTATTTCTCTTTATTATTATCGCAATCATTATCGTAGTCATCGTCATTGGCTACACCATTGTTATTTTCTGCCCTTGTCTCCCTCAACGAGCATAGAATTTTTTTCCGTTGTAATAACATTAAAATCCTAATGAACGTCTCCCGTCCCCAAAAAATAACAGATTCCTTCCCGAATTAAAACAATAATTCATTCGAGCACCCAAAGAAATCTCCACGATTCCCTCTTCTTCTCACACTACAAAATGCTGCAAGTGTAACTATTGACACACCGAGCCACAAGAATTCAGCGATTTGGGTACAGCTTTGTGAATAGTGAATTAATTAAGGGCGTTCGTTCGCCATCGGACTTCCCGGATGTTCTTTCTCACGGGATTAAAGACGCCGATGGTGATTGTATGTTTACAACGTTTGCTTGAGAAACTACTTAGTTGGATTTTGTGCAAGAATTTGGGGAAGGAAGAAAATGAGGGAAAAAAAGGTTCAGAAGATTTGAGGCGAATAAGGACTGAGTAATAGTTGAAAATCATCATCATCATCATCATCATCATCATCATCATCAGTGTCTTACCGTCCGTCGTTGAACATAGATCTTACCCACGATTCGCAACACTTCTCTATCGTGGGCGTCGTGGAGCCAGAACTTTCTGAACTTGTCTAGTTCGTCTCTCCATCTAGTACTCTGCTGGCCTCGGTTGTGCATGTGATCTCTGGAGATCTGTTCTGAGTCGTGATGTCTAGAGGTTGCTTGCCATTCTTGTAACATGGCCATTTGAGTTTTCTAGCAGTTTCTATGATGTCTCGGCAGCCTGTTTTTTTCCCAGATATATTGTGCCGTCTTGTGATCTCTCCGTGCGAAGTTGATCATGATTCTGTCACATGCACGTGGCATGGTTCTCAGTTTGAGGGTCAATCTTTTAGTTAGGTTTTAGGTTTCTCCGTAGGAATTTCTGAGTTGAACAATGCAAACAATTGGATATGCTTGAGGGACCTTTAGTGATTTAAAATAACTTGGGTGTACATCCCAGATCAAATGCAAACAATATTCACGGCATTTTTCATGATGGCTTATTTTTGATAAAATGTGCACTTTTCCACGAATGTTCATTGAAATTTATGGAAAACTTTCGAAAATATTGTATGGACAGACCGAGAACTTTTGAAGATATTTGGTGGTTGCGGGAAGATAAATGTCGATAGATCTGCTCCAAAATTTCATTGAAATTCATTTGGAACTTCTGGAGATATCATCTGGACAGACAGACGGAAAGAACAGTATCAAAACTTCAGGTAGGAATGTTTTATTTCGTTTTGGCTGTTCTTTCCATCTTCCTACCCACAAAGTGGAAGGGTGGGCAATAGACAAAGAAAGAAATCAGGGAATTTTACAGCGGATCCATCAACAATTATCTTCATTCGGTCCTTGCTAACTGTCTGCGACCACAAAATATGGATAGAAGTTCAGTACGTCTGCAACATATCTCAATAAGTTTTCAATAAATTTCAATGAAATTTTGTGGAAAAGTGGACAATACATTAAGAGAGAAAAGAATTAATTTTGGAACAGATCCATGGTCAATAACTTCTCTACATTGCAACTCTCTGTAAACAGCTCAAAAAGTTCTGTCTGCCCACAAGATACCTCCAACTTTGAAGGGTGTACAATCAGTGCATCCTCCCATTAGTCACCTATTGAGCTGAAACATGGAACCTTACCAGAAAAATTGGCCCTCAAACTCAGAATCATGCAACCAGCACAAGAGATAATCACATTCAACAACGCATTGAGAGATCTCAAGACAGCGCAGTATATTAGGGAAAAACAAGAGTCAGAGATATCATAGAATCCATTGAGAAAATTGAATAGCGAGGTGGTCATGTAGCAAGAATGGCAGACAACTGCTACACATCACAACTCACAACGTGGATCCCCAGAGATCATGTGTGGAACTGTGTCCGGCAGAAAGTAAGATGGGATGACAAACTAGACAAATTCAGAAAGTATTAGTTCCGTGATGACCACGATAGAAAGGTCTGGCGAATCTTGAACCAGATATATGTTCAACGACGGATGCTTAAAGGCTGCTGCTGAAGATATAGCTCTGCTGCAAATTTCACTTCTTCACATTATCATTGTTGTAATTATACTTGTTCTTATGGTTAATGATTATTATTTTCCATTATGAATCCAAATACAGACCTCCGTTATCCGAAAGTAGAGCGTTAAAAAAAAAAGACTTTTGTAAACCTCTCTAACAGCTCTGTACAAAAAAACAAAAAAACACTGAACTTTTTTGTTGTTTTTTATTGGGTTTTTTTTTCGCTCTTCTTTCCGTGAAAGCAAAATAAAAACGTTTGAAAAGCGGGAGATAACTATTTAATCAGAAGAATGTCGTGAAATATTGAGCCTGAATTAAATCTTAATTAGGATTCTCAATAACAAATTTTGAATCTGGAGAGCGAGGAGGGGAAAGAATCTTCCACTTTTATGATACTTCTATAATGGGATTATCTAATAAAATCTTTTCAGAAGGGAATTGACTTTGATTTCAAAATAATGTCAGTTATTTAACAGAAGTCACACGTTCGGATGTTGACAGCGGGTTCCCAAAACACGGTAATTACATGAAATTAGAAACTATTGTTAGATTCTGGTATTATGATTTACTATTGAAAAAAAATAGAAAATGGCAAATGTTATTGTGTTATTTTTAACGAACTCAATATATTGTAAAAAAAACATTTTTGTAGTTTTTGCATATTGTTTTTCCATAATATTTTACAAATATCAATTTATGGTAAAGCACTCTTAGTCCAGCAGTGATTTTTTTCACATACGTTGATAAGCGAAATCGATCTGTTCCAAATGATAAAAATATGTCTGTGAATATCCATATCTCTGTGAGTATCTGATATCTCACAAAATGCTGAATAGAGCGACAAAAGAAAGTGATCTTAACTCAACTTTGGAACTTAAGTTTATGCTCTCGAAATTGTAACAAGAGAATTAGTCATTTGAAACAATTTAGATCAGGTCGTCAGCGTTCTAAGATTTGTCACTAAGCAATTACCACATTTGTCAGACTGTCCTTCACCCACACATCATTTTCATACAACTCTATTTTTCACACTTATACCTAAGTTTTACTAAAATACTATATCACGAGAAAGGAAAACAGTCCAGTCTCTCTGTTACCAATATCCAATTTCTCTTTTATGCTTTGAATTTGGAATATAAACTTACTACTTATGTAATACTAGCATATTTTGAACTTACAGCATGTTGCTAAAAACATTTATGAAGGCTGAGAAAATGAACCAGAGTGAAAAAAAAATAGTCAACTCCGATAATGTGTCTTTGTATGTAGGAAACCTGGAGTGTGTTTCAGATATAGATCTAAAGATAATATTATTGTTCGTTCATGTTAATAGAAAAGAGAGAGATAGGGAAAGAAAGACAGCATGTCCAAAAAGAATAGCTTTATCCCTATTTACTGCCTTATTTTTCTACAAGACGTCAATGTGTCTGAAGGAGGGGATAGAAAAACAACTGTAAAGTCCTCTGTAATGGAAAATTGGGGTGGATTTGCTAAAGAAAGATAGAAAGAAAATCCAGTAAATAATTATTCCTGGTGTGAAAGTGAAACTATGTGAGAAATTCCTATAGAAACGTTATCGGAAGAAACATAAGAAAACGCACAAGAAAGGGAACCTTACACAATAAGCAGATATTATGCATTGCAGCCACTAAGTATGGATTAAATAATAGATATCGTCGTATATAAAAGAGTTTTTTGACAAATTAGAATCATCGTAACAATAAAATTGATACTCGGTGACTGAACGTTCTTTTCTCAATTAGGACCAGTGATCCTAGAAAAATATCTCTCTTAAACATTTTAATACAACTGGTTATTGATTTCAATTTAAATGTCTTAATTAAAAAAAATAATTTATTTTAAAACATCCAGAATGTTTATTGTACTCATTTTAGTTCATTAGATGAATTATTTTTTTAAATTAAGGGACTCAACCATTATCCTAAGAACAGTGAGCGCAAAAATACCCGATACACGACAGGGGGTATATTTTAACATACTTCAAAATTGATAGAATGGGAGCCAAAGATCAATGCTAAAAATGCTAAAATCAATTGATTGTTGAAACTATATTGAACATTGAAAAGTTATGGAGAAAATAAGAAGTGCCACAAATATCCGATACATTCCAAACCAAATAATTCGTTATATCATAATTTAGTTCTAGAGTGGACATTGTGATAAATGTAAATTATTCTAATTCAATTGATCATTCGAGAACATTCATAACATGCGTTGACATCATTTGATCGCATGAGGCTCGATCATTAACTTCCAGTTCAGGACGCTTGGAGTAACAACCAGCTCAAAACAAAAGAGTCGTCAGAATACATTCGAGAAGATGTTGTCTTGCTCTACAGTAATCGGTTGGAATATCTCGAATCAAGTCTCATCATTCGGCCAAGAATCTTACTTGATCTTGATGTCCTTCCAAATTTTCGGTCTGTGCCTCTAGCAGAATTCTTCGGAAAGTGATGGTAATGCCAAAACAGCCAGCAGAGAAATTCATAAAGATTTGCAGAAAGCTGGAACATTAGTATGCGAGTACATTATCAGAGAGTTATCTGGAATTAAGCCTGTTATTTTCGGACATCAAAAAGGGCTCCACTGCTGGAACCTAAACATACTCAGGAGAGAGCTCTTGGAAAATCCTTTGTCTTTCATTGATCTGTCATGTAGTCAGCGGAGATCAAAACAGAATTATTCTGTCAAAATATAGTGTCATGTGTAAAGAAAAAAGAATTCGTATCAACTAAAGAACGTCATCCCAACAATGAAGTTTAGTGATGGTCGTTTAATAGTACGTGGCATTTTTCTTTTGGGGGGATTAGTAGGCTTCATATGATTGATGAGGAGGTGGATGGTGTCACTTTTTGACGGACTTCGGTTGAGCAGCTGCAATCATCAGCAAAAGCCTTGGAAGCCAAGACGTTAGCTCCATCAACAAGACAATGCTCCAGCTAAGGCAGCAACAGAATGGTTCAAGAAGAATAATGTTCAGCTATGGAGTGGCTTCAACTGCTACAAATCTCGACTCACAATATGGATCCCCAGAAATCAGGTGCAAAGCTGTGGCCGATAGAAAGTAAGATGGCGTGAAGAGCTGGATAAATTCAGAATGTACTTGCTCCACAATGCCCATGATAGATAGGTGTGGCGAATTCTGGGGAGGGTCTATGTCCAACGACGGACGCTAGTAGACTGACGATGATGGTGATTATATGTAACTCAGTCCTGCAATAGCATTCGATGTTAAATGTGCTAATTATTTTTTAATTGTTGTAGAAATATAACTAGTATGAATTGTAGAATTTCTATGATGTATTTTTGCAATTTAAGAAATTGATATATCTGTTTAAGTAATTATTTTCAGTATCATGTAATGATCGGTCTCTTTATGAATTTATGAATTTAATGAAAATGGAAACAATTCTTAATTTCTTAAGAACTTAACAAAAGACAATAATCCTTGTGAAATCTTTTCTTTGCCTTGTAGGTTTTTTTTCTTTTCTTTTATTTTATTCGACTTTATTACTTCATCACTTAAGTATCGGAATGTTCTGACTAAATAACGGTTGCAGCTATACATTCCAGCATTGAAAACCTGGTTTTAATTGATACATTTAAATAATGGTTTTTCATTGCAATAAAATCAGTTTTAATGCTAATTAAAATGGGAAACTACCTTGAATCAGAATACTAGACGCTGTATGCTCCAATATTTTATAAAGAAAACTTCCTGAAAATATTTTGCTCAGAATGAAGGACGTCTAAGTACACCGTAGATATAACAGCAGCGAATGGATACGTAGATAAGTTATGAGAGTAAAATGAATGTGTTCAAATTTTTTCATTTAGATTGGCAGGAACACACGTTTGATATTATGATGTTAAATTCAGAAAATATCTTTAGTGTATTTTATGGTTTGCATAAGAAGACGGAAATTCCTGTTAAGATTATGACTTAGTGTCCTTACTCCTATTCGTGCTAACTCAGTGGACCGTAGGATGCAAACCCTTGGTTTAAAGGTAGGGGTTGGCCCCACGCTCGTCACACTTCAACTTTGAACTGTGCAAACGATTATTTCACTCCATGGCCCTGCTGCCCATTGATACCATAATCACGGGGAACCCTCGTAAAATCATTCATTCATCCATATAATACGTATTTGTGCTTTATAATGCCTTTCCAAAATAATCAGGTAAGTTTCGTGCAATTCGTGTCTAATTTTAAAATACTAGAAAAATTAGAGAGCGATGACTATTACCACTACCACTGTTATTATTTGTGTTGATGACAGTATTAACCAGGAAGCACTCAGAGATCACATAACTCTGCCAACGCCGGACACTAACTAAATGTGGAAAACTTTGATCGCTTCTTTCCCTAGCCTTTGTCCCATTCTTCCACAAAGATCTCTTGTGGATGAACATGGGCGGATACATAAATGGATGGAAAAAAATGAAGAAACATCTTTTTATAAAAAAAAAAAAAATGCCCGGATTTCCCACCCCCTAATTCAATCACCTCTTCCTTATCCTATGCCCAACCCTTCCATAAAATTACTTTTCGATATATCACGTGGGCAGACAGAGAGACAGATGGAAAGACATATACATACTTCGTTGGAGAGGCAACAACAATTATCATCATCAGTCTTTAATCGTCCGTCTGTGGATGTAGACTATTCTCGGGATTCGCCACGCCTCTCTGTCATGGGCATCGCCGAACAAGTACTTTCTGAACTTGTCTAGTTCGTCTCTCTACTTGAATTCTGCCGGCCTCGGTTGTGCATGTGATCGCACGGGATCCATGTTGTGAGTCATGATGTCTATCTTGCAATATTCTTGCAACGGCTGCATGACTGGCCCATTGCCATTTAAATTTTCTGGTTGATTCTATGATGTCTCGGACTCCTGTTTTCTCTCTTATATACTGAGCTGTCTTATGATCTCACCATGCGAAGTTGAGCATGATTCTTTCTCGTGCACAGTTCTCAGTTTGAGAGTCAATCTTTTAGTCAGGTTCCATGTACCAGCTCCATAGGTGACTATCGAGAGGATGCATTAGTTTTATACTCTTCTTTTTAGGAATCATGGGGTTTTCTTGTTTTTGAAGGTCGAGCTTGCTCTACTGAAGGACTGCCATCTTAGAGTGGTTCTCAACTTGATTTCTTCTTTTGTGAGTTTCATAGAGATTAATTGTCCCAGGTAAATACTCCTCAGGTCTCCAGCTCTCCAGACTCTCATAGACCACAGTGATATTGTGGTTTACAGTTTCACACCAGTTGTCCTGTGATCATTCCTGAAGCCTGAGTGACAGTAAGTCTCCTCAGGTCTTCGAGCCCATATCTCATCTCTCCTTCACCTATCACGCCTGTGCTGTGGTTCACTTGATACAATCATTTACCAAGCTATTCACTTGGGGTCTAAGGTGAATAAAGGTTTTCCTCGGAATGTTATTGAGCATTTTACTTTCCTTTTTTTTCTCCCTTCTCCTCTTTGTTATCCTCACCCTTCTTTTCTCTTTTCTCTTTTTCTTCCTTTCTCCTATTTCTTCCCTTTTTTTTCCTGTTACTTCCTTTTTCTCCTTCTTCCCCTCTTTTTTCTATATCATTCGTTTGCCTTCTGTCCATTGTGCACAAATATGCAATATTTCAATTCAAGGAATTTAGACAAATACGAAATTCAAGAGAAGAAAAATAAAGTTTCACGGAAGAACACGTAAGGTTTAGGCAGAAGTTTATTGGATTGAGATTTTTTCTGGGTATGTGAACAGCATGATCTTTTTTTATCTTGGACAAAAATGGATTTCCTGGAGTATTTTTTAGGTGTGCATCGCTATTTTTCTTAATCATACCTAGCGCTCCTAACACACTGGGGATAGCAGTGTGTTTAACTACCACGTCCTTGTAATTTCCAGAGTTTTGTTGTGATGCTTTTGATAAAATGGAATGGACATGTCAATAAGATAGGATTTATGATCTTTGAATTCTTTTATCATTATATCTGGTCTATTGGCTTGTAAAGTGTGGTCGGTATGTATTGTGGGGTCCAATAGCAAAGTATTGCCTTCACCTTCTAGCACAGGTGGTGGTGTGTGCTCATACCATTTGTCTATGTGGGGTAGGCTACAGTGTTGACATATCTTCCAGTGAAGGTATTATCTTATCTTATCATGCATATCTTCATATTCATTAGGGGCTAAAGTAGAGCAGTAGGATATTAGATTGTCAATTATATCCTCAATGTGTATAGAGAAGTGACACTTAAGGTCTGTCCCGTTCCTTAAAATGTGCCTGCTAAGATCTTGTCAGCAGGCTTTGGTCTTGAACAGCTAGGATGAACCCTCCTGTTTCTGGTTTCTGCCCAGAGTGCCGCAACCACTGATGGGTCAGATTTTTGTCAACATCGGGGTTTTGTGCTCACAATGGGTGTCGATCATATAAAGAATTTTCTCCCCAGTTGATTTTAATGCTGGTTTGACCCTGATTTCTCGCTTTTTCTTTCCTGATTTTTTTTTGGCCTCCTTTGTTGGTATCTTGCTTCCTATTTCACCCTGATCATTTTAGTGTACGTCTTGTTCTTATCATTCTTCAGTTATTGAGTGTAGCCTTTCAGTTTCATCGTGCGGGTTGACAAGTTTTAACACTCAGTCATCATAATTATTATCATTATTGTTATTGTTATTTCTACTACAACTACGATATGTGGGTGATCATCGAGTTAATTCTATAAGCACTTGAGCTTGACTTTTTCCCTATTGAGTCATGACCATTTCATGTTAAATATTTAATCCACTAAGCAACCCCAAATCAAACCGGCGTAATTCACCTCCACTTTTAATTCTTATTTCAGAACAATATAGCTACCCATCGGAAATCGATATCAATTTTATGAGGCCAATAAGTGACGCCTCCGTAGCGCATCAAAAACGAAAGCAGGTGCTTTTCTCGCTAATCCAGAAAGCAGCAGCTAATCCCCTTCTCTCCAGCGTCTGCAATCATAATGCATTCCTAAAACTGGGGGGTGGGGGCTGGTTCTGATTGTCGAGGTTTCGCTGTAGCCTTCCTTGTTGAATGCATCGACTTGTTGTGGTGTGCTGAACTGTATTTTCCTTTATGTTTTTCGACTGCTTCAAGATGGTGAGAATGGTGATGGTGGGGGCAGTGTAAGGATAATGACGACAAATGACTTAAAACTTCTACAATAAAAATAACTATCATAATGTCCTCGATAGGAGCAGTATATTTGAAGTGTGACGAGTGTAATGAAAGTAATGAATCCTGTGTCAAAAACAGAGAATGTTGAGCTAAAAGAAAATATAATAATAATGTGAGGCTACTTTGATTGAAAAGCTTTTTGTATCCAGCAAAAACATATTTATTATAACCTTTTAAACCTTGTTGATTTTTCACGCCAGTCATAACTGGAGGTTAACTCTGACAAACGACAGCAGATCTCAATACTTATGCACTCTGATCTTTGTAAGGCTGTCGTCTGGGTGGTTTCAATTTTTCCTCGGATTTCCAATTTCTGGCCTTTTGGGAATCATTATAAGCTCCCCGGTAATAATAGGTAAAATCTTTACCTTAATATTCTCCAGCCTTTCACTGACTTTTGATTTTACTGTGTCTTCTGCTAGAACAGCGACCTTCACTATGTAACAGATATTTATCGTCTGGCTGACAATGACAATATCTGAGTCGAGGTTTAGATTGGGTGATCCGTTTTCAGAGTCCCATCGAATTTTACTTTGCTTTTTCTCTAAGACAAAGGGTTGTTGCGATGGAAAACAACTAAATTTAAGATGAAACGAATACTAGTCAAAACTGATTATGGTTGACAATGCTCGATCTATGTAAAAAAAATCAAGTTAGAATTATAATCATTACAAGAGCAGCATTGCATTGCAGTCTCTTCCAATCTTTCTATCTTGGTAACCATAACTCTAAAGTTGGCACCCCATATATACTTATCTGGTTTGGATTTTTTTCACTTCTAGGAGTCAAAATCGATGGGAAGAGTTTCTTCTTCACTTTTATGGGTCAGAATCTAGAGGGAACGTTTATTTTTCACTAGTAAGTGTCAAAATGGGAGGGGAATCTTTTTTCACTTATAAGGGTCAAAATTGAACGAAAATCTTTTTCCGACTTTTAAGTATCGAAATCAAGTGGGAAAGTTTATTTTCATTTTCAGGGGTTAGAATCAAATGGGAAGTCAATTTTTTTTTTTCAATTCTAGGTGTCAAAATTGTTAGAATTCAAAATAGAAGGCGAATTTCTTTTTCAATTTCAGGTGTCAAAACCGAGAGGGAAATTATTTTTTACATTGGTCAAGCCCCACTACTCTCAGCAGTACCCCTCTCCCCGTGGTAATTCCTATTTTTCATTATTTGCTGCATTTTTTAACATTAGCCTTTTTTTCTGACGATAACCCCCGCTTTTCTCAACATTACGCCCTTTTTTAACATTGCACCTGTCCTTTTTTCATTTTTTATCCTTTTTAACATCAGTCCCCACTTCTTTTTCACATCGCTCTCCTCTTTTTGGAGATTTGCCCTACTTTTCCCTAACATTAACGCCTGTGTCTTTTTGAATTTCAAATAGTGCACTGCTTCTTTAAATCTAAATTTTACAATCATCATCATCAGCCTTTTAACGTTCTTCGTTAACATAGACCTATCCGAAGATTCACCAGATCTCTCTATCGTAAGTGTCGCAGAGCCTGTACTTTCTGAACTTGTCTTGTTAGTTACACCATCTTATATTTTGACAGCCACGGTTTCGCACATGATATTTAGGAATCTATATTGTGAGTCGTGATGTCCAGCGGTTGTCTGACATTCTAGCTACATGACCAACCGATTGTCATTTGAGTCGTCTAATAGACTCTATGATATCTCTTACTTTTTTTTCTCTAAAATACTGTATTGTTTTATGGTATCTCCATGTGATGTTAAGCACGATTCTCACCAGTGCACGTAATATGGTTCTCAGCTTGAGGGTCAAACTTTTGGTAAGGTCCCTTGTTTCAGCTCCATAGGGGATTATTGGGAGGAAGCATTGGTTGTATACTCTTCTTTTTAGGGGCAATGGGATTTTCTTGTTCTTGAAGCTTGGCCTTGCTTTACCGAAAGCTTCCAATCTAAGAATGATTCTTCGCCTGATTTCATCTTCTTTTGAAGGTTTCATGGAGATTTGTTGTCCTGGGTTAATGTAGTGGTCCGCTTTCTTTAGCTCTGCGTTTCGATTTCGATTGTCGTGATTGTTGTACATGGCATTCGAAAAGAAGCTAGCTATCAAATCAGAATTATTAGAAATTGACAAGAACGTAAGATTTGGAGAACGTTTAATCCTAATAGAAGAATCACCAAATTTTGCAGACGGCATAACTGTTGAGAGAACTGGTAAACATTGATTCGAGACAAGCACATACGACAGTACTCATCGAAGAAGAAAGAGAACAAATAAACAAACTAAAAGAAATGGTGTAGGAGGAGAAATAAACTCTAACATCGTCTAGGAGCAGGGACAGGGATAAAAAGTCGAATTTATTGAAAATAACGAAATAATTGAAAAATTAAGAATCACAGCAAAAACGTCTTACGAGAAAGAAGTCTCTCTTTGTTTCTTTTGTAACTACATAAGAATGGAACGATCGTAGCCACCAAAGGTGGAGAAGGGTCCTATCCTGTTATGTGCGTGTGTTTTGTATATGTGCGTGTGTTCCAGTGCTCCTGGCCATACCGTTTTTCTGCAGATTTGAAAATTGGCATCAATACCCTACTAAACCTCTTCTAAAAACGATTTGTTGTTTTTATTTTTATTTTTTGGGAAAAGGCTTTTTTTAACTTTTAGGGGCCTATAAATAACATCTACATTCTCCAGAATGTAGATGTTTCTAGATGTTTGTTATTTCACTCTGTCATATGTGATGTCATAAATAGAATCTACTCTGACCATACTTATTCCTCGATGCTGCATTTATTCAATTATTGACTGTGATGATGAGTTATTTTTAGCTTTATGTCATCGTTATCAGTCTTTGACGTCCGTCGTTGGACATAGACCTTCCCCAGGATTCACCACAATTCTCTATCATGGGCGTCGCAGAGCCAGTATTCCTTGAATTTGTCTAGTTCATCTCTCCATCTTGAGTTCTGTCGACCTCAGTCTCTTATGTGATCCCTGGTGTTGTGAGACGTGGTGTCAATCGGTTTGTCTTTCATTCTTGCAACATAGCCTGCCCATTGCCATTTTAGCTTCTTAATAGTTTTTATGATGTCACGGACACCTGTTTTTTTCCTTATATACCGTGGTGTCTTGTGATCTCTCCATGTAAGGTTGGGCATGATTCTCTCGTGCACACGTTGTCTACCTCTCAGTTTGTAGGTCTGTCTCTTGATTAGAAGCCATGTTTCAGCTCCATAAGTGACTATCGGGAGAATGCATTGGTTTGCATACTCTTCTTTTTATTTGTACAAATGTATTTTTTTCTTACTTCAAATGTCTACGTATATATTCATGCATGCAAATCTGGCCAGAATGGAAAGTAAATAACTGAAACGGTACACGTATGAATACAGAATGCTGTGCGACAGAGAGAAACGGGATAATTTGGATCCTGACGTATGTTCATATAACTGCAGATGACCAGGCAGATGATATGATTAATAGGCCTCCATAAAAAGCAAGGTCTGGCAGTGTAATCATAAGAAGACCAACAACTTCCATTCGTAAGTCTAACTGTATCATAATGACTACATAAAATTCCTCATGTTTTTAAGAAAATAAGATATTTGACTTCCAGGTAACCAAAAAATCAAATATCGTTATGTAAAAGGAATTGGCCCGAATTATATTCTCAATTCCTCAGGTGATATTATGGCAATCGTGAATTATGAAAACCACAACATTATTACGAGATATTCAAATCAGACTTGCAAAAGACTTCAGGAGAAATTGGAGAAAACGGATGCTTATGTATAAATTTAATACTTTCCAATCTTATATTTTCCCATGTTTAATTTGTATTTTTTCCTCATTCCAAAACAAGAATCATAAAATTGACACAGACAAGAAAAAGTTGTCTTCTTCAATATCAACATTCAGATGAATCCGGCCTGTTTGCTAAAGCATATTGTACGTGACATCCCAGCATGTATTCAGATAAAAGTTGTTGTCTCCTGTGACCAATATTTTGATCTATCGATTTTCTGATTAAAATATTGAATAAATAACAAAATTACTGGATTGGCCGAGTTGAATAACAAAAGATCTATCCAGGCTCTATTGAACAATTTCGGCTGATAATTGCTGCTACAGCGAGGATTACTGCTTTTTATACAAAAGTAGGAGGGGCAGCGGCGAAACGGTTAACGGTACAGACAATAGAATCAGAGAGATCAAACTCCAACCGAGACTGGTTATGTTCACTTCGTACTAATACCCGTGGGAAAGGCATGAACCTCTCTCTCTCTCTCTCTCTCTCTCTCTCTCTCTCTCTCTCTCTCTCTCTCTCAGCCGAAGATGAAATAGCAGGACGGACTAGGTTTTCTAAGCTAGGAGGGAAAACTGAATTCAGAATCGGGAGCTGGAGTTCCTAAAGGAGTCTGGCGTTGTCTTTAGACTCGTTCTGGTAACTCCTGCAGCCACACTGGTGTCAAGCTCTATCGGCACTTGTCCTTCTCTTGGATTACATTGGAGCGTAGAGAGAGGAGACTTGATGCATGACAACCGTTTATCCTCCATGTAAGCTTGCCCTGGCCTGTCCCCTATGGTGACTGAAAGCAATACATCTCATTGCAGATCCAGAGCCTCACATGACTGGCAGATGTCAACCATACCGTTACGCCGATGCAAACACATCACAACGGTTAACAAATGGAACTGACAAACCCAAGCATTGTCGGTAACAGAAAGAATGCTAGTGTAGCGCCCCCTTTATTTTGAGTTAGTAATTAAATATGAAACCTTTCTTTTAGCTAGATATCGAGAACGTCAATTCCTTTAACGACCCCTATAAAAGCCCTGGACGCACATGGTCCAATAATCATTGGCGCTGGCACTCCTAGCTGGTTATGCCTGTGGCCCAAGCACGTGCTGCTGGCTACTCTTTCTCTCTCTCTTTCCTTCTCCCTAAGATCGTTATCATTTCGCCAACCGCCCGGCCGATCCGATCTTAACCAATTTTCCACCGTGACCAATCCCTGTACTAACTTTGCCCACTTCACTTCACCGATGTCAGGGCATCATATATACGTACAGCTACGCATCTACGCCACTGTGTCTTCACCACGTACTCCAAAGGCGTATACAACTCTCACTCTCATGAATGAAATAGCAATGCTTTTTACTATCCGATAGTCACAACGATTTTTCCAAATTTTTTACTTCGGGAAACGTGCATGGATAAAACTCCGTGTTCTCCGTCTTTCATGGTCTGTCTGTCGAGTGTCTATCAGCGTCAGAGAATAGCTCCCAAGTCACACGCAGAACTTGGCAGTCTGGCTCGCACACTGAACCCAGTTTCTATATCAATTCTTTGGTACGATCCAAGTTATATGGATTCACAAGCAGTTCAGATCCGCTTCGACTCCGACGCCAATACTATCAATGACAACAAAGACCCCACTTTTCGCTATCTCTTCTCATCTCTTACACGATCGATCAGATTTATGTTATCGCATGTATTTCATTTTCATTCATCATTTGTTATAAATGTCCTTGTATTAAATGTACGTTTTATTTGTCCACCCATATACTTGTAGTTGTTCCTTTTTACTTTGAACGTAGACGCAGAGATGAAACATACTTGGTACGCATTCTCTTCAAACATCTCCCTTTCTCCTTCCACATCTCCAGTAACGTCGACGTAACCATCAAACCACCAGGAAACTAAAACCTTCGTCTCCAACATCTTCGCGCTACCCATTCCTCAATCAGAATCATGAACATATCCAATATATGTTTGACCATTGGTTTCTGCAGTGAGTTCAATTCTCACAAGGTATTCCGCTTTTTTGGCTCAAGCATACCTAGGCTTTGTAAAATCCTATAACTTAATGCGTGCTAGTATTTGATAGCTTAGTCTGGCACAAGGCCTCTAGAATAGGGCATTCAATGATATTATTATTGACTGAGTTATCGGATCCAACAGACTCCCTTCCTTTCTGCATTTCGAATGCAATAATGGTGATGAATATGACTGCAACTTGCAAGTTCTTGTTTGTTAGAACCAACTAATGATAGATGAACTAAATGAAGAGAGCAAGAAAGTCGACCTACACATGAATTTCAGCGAGACAAAGATCATGTGCAACAACCACATCGGGGATAAAAACACTGAGATCGAAATCGAGGACACAGAACTCGAGAAAGTAGACCACTACATCTACCTAGGACAACGAATCTCCATGAAACCCTCAAAAGAAGAAGAAATCAAGCGAAGAATCACACTAGGATGGCAAGCCTTTGGCAGAACAAGCTCAACCTCCAAAAATAATAAGATCCCATTAATCCTAAAGAGAAGGGTGTATAACCAATGCATCCTCCCAATAGTCACTTATGGAGCTGAAACATGGAACTTAACCAAAAGACAGACCCATAAGCTGAGAACCATGCAACATGCACATGAAAGAATTATGCTGGGCCTCACATGGAGAGATCATAAGACAGCACAGTACATCAAGGAAACGACAAGAAACAGGGACGTCATAGAATCCAATAAAAATCTCAAATGGCAGTGGGCTAGCCATGTTGCACGAATGGCGGATAACCGATGGACATCGCGACTCAACATGGATCCCCCAAGATTACTTGCGCAACTGAGGCCGGCAGAATATTAGATGGAGAGGCAAGCTAGACAAATTCAGAAAGTACTGGCTCTGCGACGCCCACAATAGAGAAGTGTGGCATATCCTGAGGAAGCTCCAAGTTCAACGACGGTCTTTAAAAGACTGATGATTATGATAAGTATGACTGTAATTTCGACCCACCATTTGAAGAAATAGACTCTTCCACTGAAGTAGTTTTTCTTAGGATTAAAAAAAATTATTCACTCCCACAGGAATTCATCATCATCAGTCTTTTAATATCCGTCGTTGGACATAGACCTTCCCTGGGATTTGCTACATTTCTCTATCATGGGTGTCGCGGAGGCATCTGAATTTTTTTGTGGGTAAAAACTAGTTTAATAAACACGACTCCATCTGACAGTCGTAACTGAAAAAAAAGAAATTTTTGAAAGTAATTGTTTGTATTTTAAAGCTTTTAGGAAGTAGTTTTATTTAAAACATAACAATAAAGCTACAATTATTTTCCACTATCTGCATGGACGTACGGCTTTGAAGTATTTGGTTACTCCCCCTTTTTTTGTGCTTCCATTAAAGTTTTAGGGAGCATATCCTATGGATAGCCTGCGTGCCCCCCCCCCCCCCATCTGTAATGAAAATACAAGAAATTACTTGCAAAATTTTCAAAACATCATTAGAATAAGCAAGATTATTTTCATTTAAATTTGAAACATTTTAATAAACAAGAAAAAAAAATATCAACCTAAATGCAAAATATATCCATCCACACTATATGCATTTTGCCGTCTGTGATGTAACTTGGTAGAAATGGAATTTTATATTCCATTAAACTTGATAGATCATATCTTTAAATTTAGATTTGTTTAATATCAAGTAAGCAAATCTGGATGTAAAATTAAGGATATATTGAACGCATTTGATATTTTATAAGTACGAAGCAATTGCCAAATTAACTATTGCTGTTATTTTTTCATGGCAAAGGGTAAACTAGTGTGTGTATGTGTAGATATATTTAAGTAAAACGAGGCTTTAAAAAAAATAAAAATGAAATAAAATTAAAAAATAGACAAAAAAAAACTTTAAAATTACCTTTTTTCCAAATTGACATTTTTCAAGGAAGCAAAGGTCGTATGGGCTGAAAGTATAAAAATTGTTAAAAATTTTTTCTATAATTTTGAGGTTGGACCTTCATATGTCAGGAGTGCCAATTTTCAATTTCACGGTTGATTCACTGAGAAAAAACAAATTTCTTTGTCCGTGGTTAACAGAGTGACACTTCCAAGTTTTGTAAACAAAAATCCACCCACCCACCTAACTTCAAACTAGTACTCAATTAAGTATTTGCAAATCTTTATTACAATTTTTTTCAAAAGGAGGTGGAGGGATTCTTAATTCTGACGTAATTCCCAGTAAAAATTTCAAATAATTTAAAAATACTGAATCCTACTGGTTAATGGGCAGATAACTCTTGCTGTTCTGGTTGTGCTTGATGCCCATTATTCAATTCCTCTAACTTCAGACCATTGCCAATTTTCAATGCTGCATCTAGCCAACTATGATGCATAACTTTTCCATGGATCCTCTCAAGTTGATGGATTGTTCTGAATCAAAAGGTAGGCAATCTGTGTTAGTCAAGGAAATTGTTTTCAAAAAAATTGTAACCAACATCCAATAAGATTAATGGCTCTGGTTGGAATTAGCATTTACTACTGATCGATCAAATAAAATTCAGACAGATTAAAATAAGGATTTTGTGCCATACATGTGGGGGGAAAAAAAAATATGCCAATACATATTTCATGTCAGTGTTTAATTTTCAAACCAAAGTGAAATCCAGGATTTTAAAAGCTGATTAAAAAGGGAGACAGAAAACAGCCACCCATTCTTGCTATTGTACAAGATCACAGATCCAAATCAGCAATGCACCATATTGAGTAAACATTTATACCATATTGCAAGATGTATTGGTAGACTCACCCTTAAACCAGCTCAACAAAGGCAGTTTATAGCCAGAGCTGAAAAAAGACTTTACTACTTTATATAGTGAAAAATATTCCAAGAAAACTTAACTTGACTCTTCGAATTCAAACCTTACTCTAAAAATCAAATGGTTGAGACTTACATTTAGAAGCAAGTCTTAATAATTAGCCTAGTAATAGGTATAATACAAAGACACCAACTGCTCAAAAATATATTTGTATATCAGTAGGTCAATAAATCCCAATCAACTGCAGTTCAAACTTAGTTTTTGCATTAAATTGGTAAAATTTATTCCAAGTGCTACTGATATTTTTTTCAAACATCATTCTTTTATCACATTAAGTCATTATAAATCAAATAATAATTGCTCTTGCTGTTTACTTTACAATGCAAGTCATGCTCTCTTAATAGAAAGAAAGGATTTACACATATTTTCAAAGTAAAATCACCTTTGGTAGAGTTGAAAATAAGCCAGGGAAATGGTAACTGTGTGCAATTTAATAATTCTGGTCAATACACCCATCAAGTGTATGATGCTTCACTCAAATTAAATGTGCCTTCAAAAACATATCGAAATAATTTGATTATTTACATCAAAAGCAATTTTATTTTGATCAGTCTCAAATTTTTCTCATTGTAAAATGAGTTTTATGAACGAAAATGCTTTGTGAATATTCATGAAGGGCGACATACTTTTGTACTGTGTTAAGTTTTGGAAAAAAAGCGGCTTGAAAATCAATGACCTGATGTATAGACAAAATTGTGTAGTTTCTGCAAGTGCTAAGAAATGTTTTTATATGATACATTTCTTAGTAGTTATAGCATATCAAAGGTTTTTGTAGAACTATGGAAGTTGAAAGCGGACACTAAACACATTAAGACATTCAACTTGAGCAGGATAAAGCAGATTCATTCTATTAATATGATTGTCACAATCTACCTCTGTTACACTTTCATTGGTCAATTGACCAAACTGACCCATCATGAAAGAGAGAATGCAGAAATTTGAATAAAGCAAATGACTGACAGTTCATTTCTTTGTTACATTGCAGAATTAGAAGTTACTAAAAAATCTGGATTATAATTCGGTTTTGCAAACCAGTAATTTTTTCAGGAAGTATTACATTTCTTAACTATGGATTGAACAAATAAAAATACTTATTTTATGACTATGAATTAAAACATTACTTATTTCATTTAAAGAAAGTTAGGTAGTTTTTATTGAGAGGAGAGATTTTAGCACCTGAAATTGATTTTTCTATAACATTTAGATGAAATCATGAACCAACAACAAAGATTGAAAGTGGGAAGGGAGAGAATGAGAAGATACAGCCATAGGCTGAGAAGAGTGCAGAGACATTAGATAATGGATAATTTTAGCGGTTAACACCAATGGAATTTCCAATGGTCCAGTTAATATTTTATCATATAAAAGCCAATGTCACTTTTTGTTGGTCTGTCACGCTAAAGAAAACTATATATAAAATTTATAGACCTGCCACAATGTCAATTTATGACCTGGTGAGTGGGCAAATGCTGAATCCATTGAACCACACCTTTTCAAACATTTAATGGAGGGGGGGGGCTACTAGGTTGGATTTACAAATGATAAAAACACTTTTCTTTTAACTGTTCAATACCCTATTTCAAAAACTGAAAAGAAAAACAAATTTTCACTCATCATGAAATAGTTTTGGACTAATATACAGTCAATATTTACTTTAATCTGCAATAAAAAATCTATCATTGCACCATTTTCACTGGCATACCTCGATTAGTGCGGTGAATTCATTCAAAAAATTTCCATACTGTTCAAAACTGCACTTTTCAAATCTTTTTTCTTCCAGTTTACACAGTATTCTATCGAGGTTCATAGATGGGGGGGGGCACAGATTTCTACAAAATTGAAATTTTGCAAATGACCGTCAACCCCCATCCACATACTAAGCTGCGCAGTAACAAAATTTGTAGACACAAACCAGTGACTAATTTAACTGTAGGGGGATGATCACATGATCATTTTCTTCTAGTGGATTGGGAAAATGGAAGGAAGGAAGAAATAAATAATTTGAAACAACAAGTCAGCATTTATGTGGACTTTGCTGACACATTGGAAAATAAACATCTTACAGGAAAAAAAAAAGCTAAATTCTTTAAAACTCAATTTTATCTTCAGAATCTGTCTCATTAGTACGAAGAAAGATTATGTGATAAAAATTATCTGTGTACAACTGATAGAACCCTAGATATGTTTGAATAAAGATAGCATAAATGTTGCAACATTTGTAAACAAAACATTTGCAGAAGATATTTGCATTGAAAGATTTCAATTTTTTTTTTTTTCAAATTACAAAAAAAAAAAAAAAAAATACTTTAGTGGATTGTAATACTATTTTCAGTACTTATCTAATGGAGGACAATTTATTTTACATAAATCCACATTTGCGATTTCTGAAAAATGAATTTTTCCTAGACATTATAACCCTCCACTCGATTCATTAGATTTATTTTACTTGTATTTTCACTCACTCTCGATTTTATACATATGATGTCTGAGGAAATAGAGTGTTTACCTTTTTGAAAAATGTGTATGCAGACATTCTTAAACACCTCAATTTTTTCTTCATTCAGAATTCTCTTCAATTGGATCTTTTTTTCAAATTTTTCTTTTACTTTTTGTCTGGCTGAGATTTTATTAATTATAACAATATGAATTATCAAATATAATCAGTGAAAAAGGAAAAAGTATCCTGGAAATGGTTTTTTCTTTTTCAATAAAAGCTTTCTGTAAATATGGAAGACCTGAGATCAATCTAGACAAGATTCAAACACAGCCGTTTAAATTTAATTTCAAATTAATGTTTAATT
Organism: Thysanoteuthis rhombus; assembly: GCA_963457665.1. Lineage (NCBI taxonomy): Eukaryota > Metazoa > Mollusca > Cephalopoda > Oegopsida > Thysanoteuthidae > Thysanoteuthis > Thysanoteuthis major. The sequence goes on along the minus strand of OY735199.1, from coordinate 70,374,225 downwards.
ACTTCATTCAACTACCATCTTTCCGAAGATGGTCAATCTTTCCCTTGTCAATAATCTGTCAACACCCATTATTGATGTTTTGCTAGTAAAATATCTAAAAAAAGAGAAACACTTGAATAAAAAGTCATTACCATTGATGTTTTTTAAACATTTTCTTCAAAACGGTGTCTGTAAGAGTAGCTTCCCTTTATTATTAAATCCTTGAATAATCAATTCTACAAAATGGGGGGGGGGCTACTGTACTTAGATCAATTTATACAGCAATACCTGAACCATACATCAAAACTAACACTATTCAAGGTATTACTGTACAATCTAATTAGAATAAACAGAAAAAAAAAAAGAAAGAAAAAAACAAGAACAAGTAGAATCAATACCAAGTAGCAAATAATGAGGATTTTTTTCTTTTTCTCAAATAATTTTATGCTTTAAATCAATAAGACCTTTATTTATTCTGGATTTTTCATTTTTGAAGTTCTACCTTAATTTTTCCAAGAAATCATTTTTTTTTAGAATGATTAAATTTTAGTCTTATGCCTTGTGTTTTTGTAAAAAGCTGAAATTTTTTTTAAAATGACAAAAATATTAATGATTCTTTTTAATCTACTACAAACCCAGCCTTTACCATTGACCCAAGATATTTCAATTAATCAAAAAAGCTCAAATCAAAACCTTCACAAGGAGTATATGCAATGAGGGTAATAAGGAAAGTAAACAAATACTTCTCATCTGCAATTTTCTACAATGGACAGAAAGGGTCCAGTTTAATGTTATAGTTGCTATGAATAATTTTCAAAAACACCTAAAATCATAAAAATCAATTTTTCCTCAACAGACGAATTTCCAGAAGAAAAAAAAAAAAGGGTCTTAATCATACTTAACCCTTTGGTATTTTCCAATCAATCAAAAAAAGAAAAGAAAAAAAAAAAAAAGAAAAAACTCCCAGTTCGATATTTGTAAGTTAATCGCATTCTAATGAATTATCTATACAAAAATATATTCATATAATTGATCCATTCATAACAGAAATAATCCAATCATTTTTACTATGCTGGTTCATCAATAATTCAATACCTTTTACCTGCATCATAATCAAATGATCGACTTCAACAATTCGTTTTCATTAGAATACATTTTTGCATTATTTCTCCTTGTTGAATAACATGGCAATTTTTTTTTTATCTTGTCATAAGAAAAAAAATTATTTTCATATAAAATGCAATGTACAGAGATGTCTACCCATAAAACTCTTCAATAAGAGAATCTATATTTATACAAAGACAAACCTACCTCTCTTCAATGCACAATCTGTAGTCATCAGTATATATTGTTACTGCTCTGATACTAAAACAATTAACTATTCTTTTACTGTAGACATTACTTGAAAAGATTACTTGCATAAGCACAGCTGTATAGATTAGTTTCAAGTACATACCTATACTCTAGATCAGGGGTATTCAACCATTTTTTGCTTACCGTCCACTTCAACACATTTCAAAGAAATCAAACTACTGTCCACATTGAAGACCCCTGCTCTAGATATGAAAGACATGTATTGAAATAAAATAGATTCTAACTTTCTGCAGTGGTTAAGAAAGAACCTTTTGGAATGTTTTTTTTTTTTTTTTTCATTAATGCAAATGACCAACACAAATGCATATGAAAAGGAAAAAAATATACAATTTAGATATGAAATGACCAAACTTATCTTCAAAACTTCATGAAAAAAACATTTTTTTTTTTTTTCAAGTAAGAATCAAAAACATCTTTACCATTGTACTGGACAATTTTTCATTGTCAATGATTTTGATTAGCATGATTATTTAATACTATATAAGTCTAAAAATACTATATTTCCAGCAATTTCTAAGTAGATATCCCTACTTGGGATAACATTTGACCTTCCATTAACAGGCTGATTTTGCAAAGTTTAACCTTTAAGCCATCAAAAACGGACCATTTCATTAGGACTGATTTTAACCAATCACCATGTTCTTTTCAAAAGACACTAACATTTTTTCTTAAAAGGTAGATTTGGCATCAAATTTGATATAAAACTTGATTTTACATAATATATTTTTTTTTAAACAAACATTTTTATGTTACACTCACAGAAAACAAGGACTAAGATCAATAAAATTCAAAATTGACTTTCAATTCTATCATTTCAATACAACATAAACGATGTACTATATCTTTCAAAATGAATAACAATGGAAAGTCTCTAATATATCAGATGAATTAAAGTCTTGTAAGTAAATAAATTTCATATTATGACTCACAATTTTTTTCATTTTATTAAAATTCTAAAAATTCTTCAAACAAAAAGAATTAGGTACGAAGAAATATTGACTTCTCTCCAAAAGAATATGGTGATTGCTCAGAATCAGTCCTAATATAACAACCCATCTTTGATGGCTTAAAGGTTAAACTTGGCAACTAATTTTTTTTTTAATCTATTTGTTCAACAAGACAGCATCTGCAAAATGATCTAGTTGGAAATACCTTCTCTTTCTAACCAATAGTGGACAGAATCCAACATGGCTGACAAAGATGTATTTTTCCATTGATTGCAATTTCTAGACAAAAAGAGAAAAAGAGGATAAAACAGTATTGACACAAAGAAGTCACAGGAATTGACATTAAGTCAAATTAAAAAAGGTTTTTAATGTAAGAGAAAATAGAAACAGGTATCACAGATGTTACATTTGCTTTCATTAGGATTCTGAGCAAGGGTAATAAATCTTTTACACTGATACTATGTGTATTCGTGTATATGTAATGATGTTAAGACATAAGAAGCATACTTTTTTTTTTTTCAATAGCGTGTCCATTGGTTTCCTCGTGTCTTTGGTAGATGCATGTAGATAGATCTCAAGTAAATTTCAATTAGAACAGTAACTGGTAGGAATAAGGGGGAACAACTCCTTTTAAGAGCTAAATTAGCCTGGCTATGTTGGGCTATTTGTCTTGTCTCCAAGTAAACTAGTGAGGGTGTGAGTATATACATCCGCAGATATCTCATATTATGAAACCAAATTTGAAAAAAATAAATTGAAATACTGAAAGAGTTACTTCAAATAAAATCATAGATTATGCAAATCAGCCACATGTATCCTGGAAGTCCAGACCCTGGGCAATAATACTCAAAAACAAGTCATTAAAATAAAGGAAAGCAGCAAGATATTATCTAAATATCCATATTTTTTCCAATAGTTTTCTGATAGGGTTTTAAACAGCAACAAATAAGATTTAAAAAGCATCACATAATCATTGCCAATTTAGTTATACAAACCAAAAAGATCACTGAATTCAATAAAATTATGGAAATGGATTTGGCTAGAGAGAAAAATAAGTTGATAATGCACAATATTTAACATTTTTGACTGCTAAAAGGGAGAGTCATTTGCCATTGTTTAAAGTCTGTTTTCTTCCTCTTAAATAAATCTCATGAAATAAGATTTAATACAAAACATCAAGCCCTCTACAATGACCTTTCTATTCTTGGCCACTGAATGAAAATCTAGTAAAATGTGGTTTAATCTAATGAATGTTTTCTTCTGAAATAGAACAATCCTTTCAATCCAGATTGTTTCATTTCAAAACATTTTTACCAATTCAAGAAACAAAATCTAAAAATTTACACTTTGTTTGTTAAAACAACTGCTTTAAGTTGCACGACTGCTGTTATGCTTCACCCAATTTTTTATCCATGAATGATGCTTTTTAATTGCAAAGCAAAAACAAATTAAACAGCTACAAAATGCCTAGAAGGGGATTATGCCGAGTATCATCTTTTACTGACAGAATTTCAGTTTTTCAATTTAATCAATCTTTCACTTGGGAAAAATTGATATCACAGTTATTCTAAGTGTTCAAATCTTTCTCAAGCTAAGGTTCAGAATTTGATCTGCAAAACTATCATACTTGAATGATAATTGGCAGACATGAATATCTTATGTCTAGCTCAAATGCTAGGTTGGATAATTTTTATGCTTTGTAGCATATGACCATTGAACTTATTGGTATCTTTGCTTAATTTGATTTCTTTTAAACAGATACAAGAATTTTTTAAGCTAGGATTGAAAGGGGAGTCTAAGCTTTTACCAAAATTTAGAAAAGTTGAGGTTGTGTTGATAAAAAAATCATTTAATTACTTATATTGGATTAATTTTTGATTTGTTGGCTTAATCTGAAAAATGAAATTAAATCTTTCCAGCAATAATTCCATATAATCAGAGGAAGAGAGTATATTGCTTTAGATATGATTTTCACAAAAAGAAAGCTTAATTTAATCATAACTTCCATCCTCAGAAGAAATAAAAACAAAGAATTCAGAATGAAAGGAATTGTTCTCTTATTTTAAAGAGGATAACAGAAGAAATATATTACTTTTAGGAATACTTTTTCATAGGGGAAAAAAAATAAATTTAATCATCTGCAATTATTACAAGTATAAAAACTGTAGAAATAATAACAAAAACCTTTTGAAGACAAATAAAAGAGCAAGGGAATTTTCTCATTAGCAAGACCTAATGCTGTTAAGATAAAGTTGTGCAGTGAACAAGAAATAAAACAACTTAAAAATAAATTTTAAATGAAAAGGACAGAGTCTGAAAGATTTTTTTCTTTTTCAAAAAGATAAAATTTTTAAGTACAGTTTAATCCCAAAGTTGTGACTACTGAATGATTTAACAATTTGGCAATACACCATCAATGGAAAAAAAAATGCAAATTCTTTTTCTTGATGTTTAACCTAGTTTGTTTTTTCAAGAATGACCACTCCTGTGAAGGAAAAGGCAACAGAAAAAAATAACATGGCTGCTATCAACAAATCATAAGTAACCAAGAACAGTAGGAAGATAAGAGATTTCTAATAACTGAAATTAAAATCTTGCTTCTCTATTATTCATCTTCAGTCATTAGAAATAATTGCATATACACTGATTTGTAACAAGCTTTTTTTTTTCACTCGTCTTCTCTGCTTGATGACACCATCATTGATGCAATGATCACATTAAATGAATGCAAAAACCTACAAATAGGTTTTCTTCTTCCTTTCATTCTCTAGTTCCCACCCCCAGTATGGCAAGAGCTGAAGATAGAAAATTAATAGCAGAAGGTCACAATAAAAATAAGCAGCCAGTTCATTTCAGAGTATTTTGGCTTTTTTTTTTTTTTAAGAATATCAATGTTCCTGCAACATTCATACTATGCTGAATAAATTCAACATTTTTGCCTCTTTCCATTTTCTTCTGTATATACACCACCAGTTTCTGTAATATTTTTCCATTTTTTTTTTTAATTTTTGTATTATTGAAATTCAAAGGAATGGGAGTAGGAATGTCCATTATAGTAATTATCTTTAGCATGCTATAGCAAGGCAAATGATATTTCCATCTACTATTGGAGGGGGGCACATTGCATACAGGCTGGGCACTCAATGACTTTTAAAAGAGCAATGGTGAACGGATAAGGGAATATAGCTGGCCGATTGAAACCCATTTTTTCTTCTTTTCTCTCCAGTCAGTAGATATACATATATACTTCTGTTTATTAAGCCCTTCCCTTCTTTTTATTTCTTTGTTCATTTTTTTTTCAAGTTTCAAGCAATTATTTCTTCAGGAGGTGAATTCTTGCAGTTGTTTAAGAATCTCAGGGTCCACTTGACTCATCAATTCATTGAATATTATGTTTCCATGGAACTGTTGGCACAGCTTCAGTTGAGAGAGGAGAAACTCTTTCAGGGAATATATATGCACAGGATCCTGCCGAGTCAACTGGAACAGTTAAAGAAAAAAAGTCATATATAAAAAGCATTACAAAATACAGTTGTTTCAGTTAACAAAAAAATAAAGCCCAAAAAGTAATAAAATGTACACAGATATTCTCAGAAAGGACCACTTGATAATCTGATTCAAACTACTGTCATCTGTTACTTGAATTTATATATATGTGCACACAATAAAAATGGTTACACCGATTTGTTAAATGGTTCTTAAAATAAAGTATTCTATTTTTCCATGAATTATTCAAACCATTATCATACCGGGGGTAATTTTCTGAAGAGTTTGATCCCATCTCTTGTGAGCTTTCCATTTAATGATCTGTCTCCCTTTGAGACAGTATTAATCTCTCTAAAAATGGCCTGTATCCAGCTTGTCCATTGGGATTGACAATCCAGCAAACCCACACAATATTTTCTCACACCCCTTTGATTAATAATTCAGAGAAATTATCATAATGATTACTAAAATGAATAATGTAACTATAGGTTAAATTTATAATGAAGTTAGCAAAAAGCACAAGTGGGAACGACTCAGAGATAAAGAGTTGCAACTTGCAAAAGCCAAATGCTTCATTTTCAGCACCAAATTGTTTAGCTTCATAATCATACAATGATAAAAAAATATCTACAATGCAGGACTAAAAGCCTCTAACCGTGGAAGTGATTTTTAGAGCAGACAAAAAAAATCAGATTATCTATCCTGCATATCTGCAAGACTTCAAAATTTCACTATAATCTTCATCGATTGGCATGTAAAATGGGATAACACTTGAAATAAACTGTACCTCCTCTTTAGTTGAATCAGTAATTATTAATTATTTTAAAAAACAATTGGTGTCAGAATGAAAATGAATCCCAAGTAGTAATTATCAATTTTCTTTTTGAAACAATATATTTTAAAATAAATGACTATTCAAAGCTTGGAATTCACTTTCATTCAGACACCAATAGTTCTTAAATTTGATGATTACTGCTTCAATCATAGTAAATAATTCTTCATTGATTTTTTTCAACAGAGTTATCTCCCATTTTACATGTCGATTGTTGATTACTAATTTCTGAACTCAAAACTGCTAGACGTAACTAATCTTAAAATACCTTCAGAAATATTAAGGATGTTCACATAACGACTAGACATGAATGGCACAAATAATCCTTGATTAATTTGCAGGATTTATCCAAAGCCAACATTGTCTTTTTTAAAGACAAAACTAGTTAGAAAAGAGAAAAAGTTTGAACTTTCTATTACCATATGCTTCCTTTTGTCATGTTCTGTATCCAGATCATCATCACTGTTTAAGACTTCTTCATCCTCTTCAATAACAAGGCAACTGAAAAAAAGAATTAAATATACCTTGATCATTGATTTATTTTGCTTTGGAAGATCTCAATCTGTCTCTTGTTGTTATCAATGATGACAAAACTGAAGTGTCTTCAGAAAGTAAACTAGGAGAGATTACTTCCTAAAGAGAAATAACATTCGATAGCTGACTAAATCATACTATTTATAACAAATCATTGAAATAGTAACTATAAAATAACAATCATTGAAATCAGTTTAATGTTTTGTTTGGTAAAGAAAATGTATAGAGACATATTGAACTAATTGAAGAACCTCTTGTTAACAGGTTATTTTTCCCCAAATGGAAAATCAGAGCTTTGGAACATTTGGGAGGTGAAAAAAAATGGCAAAAATATTTTATAAACCTTTTGTGTTTTCACTATAATTTATTATTTAGGCATTGAAAATTTCTCAATTATACCATATATATATATATATATATACATATATATATAAAGGTTGAGGTGACTATATGTGACATTTCCAATGTTTGATATACATGAAAGAAGATTTAGGTATGGAATCTTCATATGGTCCATTTCACTTATACTACTAAAGCTATCTGACCTTTCAGAACATCTACGACGACAATTAAGATTGCAGAACATGCATTTCCCAACTGATACTCGATCATAGATAACAAGCACCTTCTCTAACTCATATCCCACCATCTTGATTATCACTAGAGATAGCCCACCAGCAGAGTACTCCTAAATAATTCCCTATACTTCACTCCCATTATTACTAAACCTCCACCTTAGACATGGAAAGACTATAAATACACCTAGTTCTATCCTACCACTGATATCCATCAAGCAAGGTTACGTATGCACCTATGGTCAATTCAACATAGAAACATTTATATGCAAGGACTCTACATCACCTTACTAAGTACCCAAATAGCTTAACACTGGATCATGACAACCATTTCTTGAGAATGCCAACCTTCGTTGACCAATATAACCAAATAACTACCCATAACTATTGCTACTATGTCCAATGAAAGATCCAAGCAAACCACCAGATTCCTTCACATACATAAAATAGTCCAGACTCATTACTATCATCAGTCCTCTAACGTCTGTCATTGGACATGGACTTTCCCTAGGATTTGCCCCACCTCTCTATCATGGGTGACACAGAACCAATACTTTCTGAGTTTGTCAAGTTCATCTCTCCATCTTGTATTCTGTCGGCCTTAGTTGCACATGATCTCTGTGTTGTGAATCATGATGTCTATCAGTTGTCTGCCATTCATGCAACATGACCAACCCATTGCCATTTGAGTTTCCTGATGGATTCTAGGAAGTCTCAGACCCCTATTTTCTTCCTGATATATTGTGCTGTCTTGCGAGGTTGATCATGATTCTTTCATGTGCGTGTCGCTGGATTTCTTCTTCCAAGGATTTTATGGAGATTTGCTGTCCTAATAGATGTAGTGGGCAACTTTCTCCAGTTCTGCATTTTATTTACATAGCAAAACATTTGATAATATATTTGTTCTCTATAGAAACCTAACCTTTTAACCTCTAAAAAGGTACCCACAAGGTTTGATTCCTGTAGCAGACCCATTTTCTCCACTAGTTTATTCTATTTGTTGTCTAGGCCAAATGATATTCACCGTGAAATAACAGATCATTTCAAATATGAGTTTCATTATAATATAACAATATATATATATATGAACAAAATTATAGCAATAATCTCTAATTCATATCTTCTTTTTAACTGCAGACTTAACTGACCCAATAAGGTGGGGGGGGGTATTATAGGTAATATAAAAGTGAACAGGAGTTACTCTTCACTATAACAATGATACAGACAATCAATAGAACTTTTGTTTTAAAAATTTAAGATATTTAAATAAAACATTTATTCAATTTTTTTTAAGCATGTAATAAAAGACTAGAAAGGATTTAGGATAAAGTCTTTCCTATGTCATTAGCTGTAAATGAATATTCAAATTAGGTAAAAAAACAAACAAAAATTGAAGCAGTTCTGCAAACACAAGAAATAGTTATAATTTTTTCTTTCAATTTAAACAAAGAAAAAAGATTCTTACTCTGTCTGACTGCCAGTATCACAGTCTGCTCGGCAGATGTCATGCAGTACTTCCACACACACATTTATAATATTGCCAAATCTTGATGTCACAGGACTGAAAAAAAATATGAAAAGGAATATTACATTTAACTAAAAATTCCATAAAATACAACAATCAAAACTAAAATCCCATTTCCCAATTGAAGTTGTTTCATATCTGACACCCTGATCATTTAATGTATATCTATACATCAACCATGAACAAAATTCTAGAATATAATTAAAATAAAACAGAAACTAATGGGAATAGTGTTATGTTATTGGTGAATTAAGTACTTTTTCAGAATCTAATGAAGATCCTTAAAAAAAAAAAAAAAAAAAGTTATATATATATATATATATATATAGTAAGCCTCTAACAATACTGTCCATCTTGAGATGGACCTTCCTAAGGATTATCCAGCTCGTAAAGTCGAGTGTGGGTAAAAATTCTACTGAAAACAATTTGCTTTTTTTTATGTGGTCAACTGAGTTTTATATCATAAAATAAGGGGGGATAATTACAAGTTCTCCAAATATTGGTGAAATAAAACCTCACTCCGAATACAAACATAAACGTTTTTTTTTCAATTCAGATGTTTGACTTGATTTGCACCAGATGCAGAAAAAAAATTCCTACCATTCATGTCATTTATCTAGAAGAATTCAAAATATCTAAAACATTCAAAAAGTATAAAGCTTTCCATTTTTGTTGAAAATTATGCTAACTAATAAGCAAAAAAATTGATCCATTTACTGCTTTTGTAACTAAAGTAGCTGATAAGAATATCTAATACCAAGCTGATGAAAAAACCTGGAAAAAAAAGAAAGAAAATGCTGATTCATTGTACGCAAAAGTTGTCAACCTCCAAATGAAATAACTGTAGCTATCCTATTTCCTTAAACCAAAATTTCCACAATCCTGTACGTGAATAAATATTTATATTTCAAATAGTCTTTATGCCACTCCTCTCTTAATAGAATTGGAATAATGAGAAGAAGCCAATAAATAACACCAAGAATTTTAAAACCTGTAGGGTATTCATCTTTTTTTATACATGATTATATCAATATTTATGAGTTTGAAATGCCAAATTGCATTCGAGGTCAATTTTTGATAAATATAAATTTCAACAAAGAAAAAAAATTGCATTCTTTTTAAATGCCACGATCAGTCTCATATAGCATGGCTCTCTTCAAACAAATGTATTTTTCTTAACAGATAAATCATCGAATACTTCACTGACATAAAATGTATTGCTATCACAAGCATACAAATTAGGTAAAGAGTCATCTCATTTCCTTAAACTTTCAAGTCCATAAATACTAATAATTCTTTTAAAACATTTTGTAGATAAAAGACTTAAAATTGTGGATATCTGTTGCAGGGTGCATCATTTGTAAATAAGGCAATTCACACTGATTAAAAAGAACAAAAAAGTACCTACCCAAGGTTACTTGTGAGCAGAGAAGATATAGCCAACGCAGCAAGCTTCCTGCGTTCTGGTTGTGTTATAGAATCTATCTTTTCAAACCACAAGTCTAGTAAAAGACCCAGCAAAAGCATACTCTACAAACAGAAGATAAGATAATCATCAACATGAAAACAGTAAGAAATAAAAGGGATGAATTCTTAAGTGTTGAGAAATGTTAAATGATAGCTATTGTCATCAAAATAAGGATTTACAACAGAAACTAGACCAGTAAGTGAGAATCAAGAGAGAAAATCGTTTGAAATTAAATATTCATGAAAACATTTACAAAAACTTGCACCTAAACAAGTAGTTACGAGCTTATATAACTAGGTTGTATACGGTCACTTTTTGACATTTAATATACAGCACAAGAAAATATATCTTGAAATTGTCTTTGCATTGAAATCAAAAAATAAGAGCATGAAAATAATCTTCGCATGCCTAACAGACAGCTTAACAATATCATTCGATTCTTATGTTACAAAAGTTTATAACTCCTAAAAAATAGCTAATTCAATAAAACAAAATAACATAGCAAAGAAATAAATTTGGATATCATAAATTATTCCCATATTTTTCTTTAGATTTATTAAAAAGATTTAGCATATTGCTCTACTCACAGTACTACAGCACAGTAGCAAGAGATTCTACTTGATAACAGGTTTTTATATGAGGGTACAACAATGAGTCAGTAGCCTCACAAAGTTATCAGCGCAATTCTTGAAATCTGAAATTCTCACTTTATTGTGACACTATGAAGATGAAGGGTTAATTAGAAAACTCAAAGTGGAAATAAGATAACCTTCCCAAGTTGAGTGTACTTACAAATCAGAACAGTTACCTATGGGATTCTTGACAGAAATCAGATGTATGATTAATCGCCTTCGTTTGAGAGGTTTAAAAATCCCTGAGTTAAGAAAATCTCTCTAGTTTCTGGGCAGATAAATTGATTGCCAGAAGATCTAACACCACCTCTTGCCTACGCATATTCCAAAAGAAAAATTATAGATTCCCAAATTTGATGAGGGATGAAGATAGCATGATTTCAATATTTACCAGCTGAGAACGGGAAAATCAATCATAAATCCGTCATCGGCGTTTATTTTGACCAGTAATAATATTGACATAAATCTTGTTGCATGTTTTACACCCAGTGTCAATTATTCCTTTTCACTTTGTGACACCTCTGGGGGGGTCTCTGTTCCAGCACCGCAGAGTCTCTTAACCAACAGCCGCATCCCCTCGGAGCTGAACACAACATGGGTGAGGTAGGGGCGACTAGAAGCAGAGATAGAGCGACCAGTGTCACATTCACCAACCAGCTAAGGGCTGCAGAGACCGGTTCAGGGTCCCCCATCATGATATAATGTTCAATCTATATAATCAATGGAGTGGAATGCATTGAAAAGGAAGGAAAATATGTTGAAATTTTGAGTTAAATAATTTCTTCTTTCCATCAAATGGCTCAAGACTCATTGATGTACCTATGTAAAGCTGTAAATGATAAATTCTTTTATTTGAAATTCTTAGTGTAAAGAGTTGTTCTAGCACTAAGCTATAGGTTGGTTTTTGTCTCCCACGAGATTTCTATATTTCAAAAAAGAAATTTGAGTGATAAAAGCTGCTTCATTTCATACCTCTTTATCTGTTTCAGCTGATACTTGTTCAAGGAAGGACCAAAAGAATTCATTATTTTGCAATAAAACACGGCACAGGATACAGATCTGCATAGCTATCACAGTAACAAATTCCTGAAATTGCAGAGAAATCAAACCCAATTAGCTACTTATCAAATACAAGGTGTCCTTTAAATACATATACAATCTTTTAGCTCCAAAACTACTTTATTTTCCATCTCGTAAAAATTAAAAATGGATAATAATTGATTTAAACGTTGGGAATTAATACTCATGTAGTACTGGAATAACAAAAATCTAAACCAAATCCAGGTACTAATGTTCAAATATATCTGAAATACTCAGGGTGCATCAGCTATTTGAGAACAACTTTAAAGAACCATAAGCAGCCAAAACTTTAAATATCTTCTCTCTCTTTTCATCAAGGAATCTGTGAATTTAACACAGGATATAAAAAGGCAAGCCGTTATCATCTTGGCCACCAACCACAGCATTCAGAGGTTGTAACTTTAAACGTTGCCAGGTAGTTTGCGTTCAAGATCAGAAAAGAGCTTTTGGCCTCAATTGGAGATGTGTCTTCAGTGGCAAAAAAGAAAAATACATTCTTGATGGACAACAGCATTGTCAGAGAAGTCAAGTTCGTGCTCTTCTGGTCTTGAGGGCCACGAGCAATGATGGCTATGTCATGCCTCCCCACTTTTTCCAGAAAGTTCTTAGGGTCAAAGCAGCAGACAACACTGAAGATGGCTATACTGCCCTGGATCAGGGGAGGCCTTACATGTTCCGGCAAGACTCTACTCCCTCTCACACAACCTGCTGAACCCAAGAGTGGATGGCCACAAAATTTTCACAATCATGTTCCTCACAGCATTTGGCCACCTAACTCTCTTGATTTAAAACCCCTGGACTTATACATCAGGGGTATCATTGAGAAGGAGACCAATAAGCATGCCCAAAATAAAAGAGACTTGAAGTCTGTCATCGGGGACATTATGGCCAATGTGAATAGAGATCACAGGATCAATACACGTAGTCATTTCAGAGGCTGATGGTGGTTTTATTGAATAACCTTTTGTTATAAATATGTAAGAATATGAGTATTAAATTCAATGAAAAACAATGGTTTTTCTACTGAATATTTGTCTTCTCAAATTCTTGGATAGCAGACACACCCTGTAAGTGTGCATATATAAATATATATATATAAAATAAATTTAGTCTCTTAGTTATGAAATCTTCACATAATTTCAGCAATACAGTCAAAATGTAATCTTGTCTTGTATCATGACACAAATTGAACATCCTTTACAGTAGCCATTAAAAATCTTGGAAAACAGAATCATGTTAATTGGCGTGATGTTAACTCACTTACCGAGTTTTCAATTGTTGTTCTGAAAATATGAGAGAGCAATGGTTTGAATACTTGAGGCCCTTCCAGAGGGAATGATTTGAAGACAAGTTCAACAACCTGGAAATGAAGGTTAAACAATGTTTAGTCAAAAATCAGAAAATAAAATGCAATGTTCATAAAATCAATGATTTGATAATAAAATTTAAAAGATTTGATGCTCACATTAACAAAATATCTACACGTACAATTTGGTGGGGTCTGTCTGTTACGCCACGGAAACCACCTAAATATGGGCCCAAACCAACCAAACATGGCAAGCATATTCTATGAGCCCAAGGGAAGATTTTAAAATGAGTTTTGAGGAAAAAACTTCTTTCAATGTTTCAGAGAGAAAGCTGTATTTTAAATATAAGTATAATGCAAAACTGGACCCTTACTTTCAGTTCAAGATACATATATATATTTAATGCATATATTATCTTGTAGATTTACATATAATTCTTCAAGGTCAAAATGAAGGTGAACTTTTTTACCCCAGGGAAGAGAAACTTCCCTCTCCTTCAAGGTGTCAAAAGTGATAGGAAATTTCTTTCCCCTCAAAGGAATCAAAGGGATTTTTTCCCCCCCTGTGAGGGCTCAAAAGTGAAGGGAGACTTCTTTCCCTTTTTTGGTATCAAAAGAGAAGGGATAATATTGATTCAAATCCATTTATCTACCAATGAATGTAATCCAAGAGTTAATGATGCTGAAGATTTTGAAATGAGGTATGATTCAATAAATACATAGTTCAAATCCATGATCTCTTATTGGGCCAAAGGCCCCACCTAGGTTTTCCACTTACTGAAACTCCTGTCTGGGTTTTCCATCTAGAGAAGAAACAAATCATGCATAATTCTCCTTATATTCTTTGCTAGTCTTGCTGCCAATTAGAAAGTTCTCCTTTCCCCCCTCATTTTGAAATTCTTAAGATCTCATGCACAAATGTATGAAAGAACTATATTGGATATCATATCAGATATGTTTTGGCTGAGAATGTTTTAAATATACTTCAGTCTATGATAGTCAAGGTAAAGTATTACAGTAGGGTCTTACCTTAGCATATGGAAAACAGGACATTGTTTAGTAAAACTGAATCCTGTATGCTATCAAATAGGGTACTTACCAAGAGAATGTATCTCATTCTTAGATGTAGACGTGCATTCTTTATCAAGTCTATAACTATTTTCAGATAATTCATGAATTTATACACAAAATCAAAATTATTTTTCATCTTAATTTCAGTTGCTTTCTATCACAACTACTTAGATCAATCTTCAGCTGTTAGTAAAAAAAACACCGATGGGAAAGAGAGGATAAGCTTTCAGTGAGACTGACTTACATCCCTTTTGCCTCAAGAAGCCTGGTTATCCATACGAGCTGCTCTGCCACTTGAGCTAACAGAGTTTTTACGGCTGTCATTTTTTCGATTAGTTATTCTTATAGTAGTAATATTAGTTGTAATATTAGCTTCATTTCACTTTTTCATAAAATCGAGTATTGTTAACTATTTCTTTCATTTTAATTTAATTGCTTCTCAAAGCGAAACGATCTTTAGTTCAAGTTTCGCTGAGAGATTATACTTCATTTCTAATCTGCGCTGTAATTTCCGCCTTGATTGGTGCTGTTAATTCTATCTAAAATTTTCCACTGTTCAAGGTCTTATAATTTAAAGGGATTTTTCTTTTTAGCTTGAACCTAATTACATTAATTTGTACAGCAATAGCTTAACCATACTACATCAAAAACCTCACTAACCAAGGTATTCCTATATATTGAAAAAAAAAAAAAAATTGAAATAATAATCTATTCATTCATACATCTGTTCTTCATTTTATATTTATTTTGGGGAGGTATTTAATTTCAAACTATTTAGAATAACTTCAAAATAACTGTAGGATTTTCACAGGTCTCATTTGTAAGTATTATAAAATAAAGAAATTAAGAGATACTGACCCTTAGAATCATAAGAATGCCTTCTGTCCTAAGGTCTGTGATTAAGTTGGACAGTGAGAGAACAAGTTCATTTGAAAATCTCTGAAATAAAAATGTACAATGCTGATAAGATGAAAAAAAGGAAAAAAATTCAGTTTCAAAAACAAAAATTTATGAAAAAATTATCAACAAATGTAGACATCAAAGGTTCTATCCATTTTTTATACATGTGTGAGTGTTTGTTCACTTGCTTGTTTTATGCCATTCAGTGTATAGACTTGAAAATTTGCAGGAGTTCTCCTCTACACCTCTTCTACAATTTTTTTTTAATTTTCAGGAAAAAAAGCCTTTTGGTACTTTACTTTACTAAGCTATTGGCCCTAGAGCCAATTTTGACGATGTACAAGTGAATACCCAGGTTTCAAACTAGAGACGAATCAATATAAATGTTACATCATATAGATTGCTTCCAGGTACAAGATAGATAATACTAATGGAATCAATAGTTATCTGCCAGGCTGAAACATGGGGGAGGGGGGTGGAATGATGATCCAGAGAAAAAAAAATATTGCAAAAACAGCACAGGATGGCAAATTTGGCTGTTCACAAAAGATTTCTTTAAACTTCTTAGATAATACTAATTCATTTTTCCAGTAGTGTATCAATAGAAAAAACACCCTCCTAAGCACAACATGTAAAAACAGCCAAAAGCACAATTTGATAGGCAGACAAATAAGAGTCAAAAGTACGCCATCCTGAACTTGTCTTGAAAAAGTAACCATTGGATGTACGCCTTTGAAACTTTGAAGTTTTACTACTTTTTGGATGAAGAATTAAATAGAATACTTTTTCTCTGTAATATCAATATTTTTTAACCACAGGTATACTTAATTTTTGACAATTTTGTAAAATTATGCAATTTTTGATAAGCCAAAAAAAAAAAAAAAAAATGGAGAGTAATGCCTACAAAACCTAGAAACTTGTTTTCCTTAAGGAATTATCAGTCAATCTTTTTAACAAATGTTTTTTTTTTGAGCTCTAAACTCATTTATGTTCAAACTGAACAGAAAAATTGGAAGAAGTAAAAGTACATTAGTGGGAACTGATAAGAATGACTGTTCAGGTTATCATAGAAGAGCAGTTTCTGTCATCCTAAGAATGACAGTTTTGTTTCTTTTCCTGTGCTTCCTTCAATAAACCTTCGCAATGGCTGATACGTTTGGAACACACATATTGTACAGCAATTTCTAAAGCCTCATGATCAAGCACAAAGTGCATTGGAAAGAAAACTCAAGTTTAGCAGATGGAATTTTTTGTGAGCGTGTATGAACAAAGGCTTCCAGAGTTGCCAAATTAGCCTTTATTTTGCTACATCTGGCTAATTTTTTTCCTAGTTAATGAAAATCTACATTAAATTTTCAACATACTTTTTCAAAACAGTGGATGTATCTAAATGAAATAATAATTTTGTTTCTTTTGTTTTTAGGTAAGAATTACATTCAATTATTTTATTTTTGCAACATTTCAAAATAACTGAACAGGTTAACAAGGTTTCATTTAACAAATTCATACATAAATAATTTCATCTTTTTTACTGGTACCATACTAGCATGGCTGCCAGCTCAGTGTTTTCAAGACCCAGAGCAGGATTTGTTTTTGTTCACTTTAAAATTTGATGAAATCTAGGTTATCTGTTCACTAGATCTCAATTTTTTTTTTAATACTTGAATTTATAGAGTAACAAACATTTGTTCAGTCAAATTCATTTCATCTCACATTATGAAAAAAAACGTCCAGTTATCAATTTCATTTTTTGATCTTTTCAAGGGTGAGGGTTGTACAAAGACAAGGAAAGCAACACAGGTGCAGGAATTGAAAATATTTAAGTATGAATTATGAACAGCAACACTGATGAGTTGTTTTCTTTGCTGGAGGGGGGGTGCACTTCCAAATCTTTTTTTTCTTTCTTGCTTCCCCCTTATTTCCCTTTCAGGTGAATAAGCTCTCAGCTACTTTCTGTTAAAAAGTAGACCCATTTTAAATGGGACGTGCTGCAAGTTGTGTGGGGCACAGTGATAAGAAACCAACTGAATAATAGAGATAAGAAATTGCACTACATAGTGATGTAATTTTTAATTCAAGAGCTGAATTTCACTGAAATTTCTTCCTTTGAAGTTTTCAACTCACAAATCTTTTGTGAAAAACTGGGACTATTTTGTTTTTGCCTAGGGATATACATCTGTTTAAAGTCATTCAGAATTCCTATGGAAAATTACATGTTTAGAGATAACACTAGCAATTATATAATTAACAAAAGTATTCAACTACGCCATGAATAACATTGATCTCAATCTCTGGTAAGCAAGTAAAAACCAAGAACCAACTCACCAGCATGAATTCTTTGGGTCCCAGCAGCACGTAGGCCTCAATAATTTTGAGACAAACTTTAAGGTTCTCAGTTCCTAGCTCTTTAAAACAAAAAAAATAATTTTACAAACAATCAAACCAAGATACAAATTCATTTTCATCATTATTTTTTTTACAGGCAAATTCATTTTTTTAAAACCTTGAAAAAAATTTTTTTAAATCTAGTTAACATAAAACTAAGAATAGGAAATATTCCAAAATTTGTTAAAACTTAAAACTATACATAGAATTAACTCACTATCATCTTCAGAAAAAATGTCAAGTGAAACTTAAGACATTAAGAGATGGATAAAGAGGCTTTGAAATAATGCTGCCTAAAGTTGAACATCTACATCAATAGATCCCTTTCTTTTGCAGAGACAAAAAGCTACCTTATACTAATTCTGAAAAAATAGAAGAGTATGGCTTATAGTCTATAGAATCAATCTCTTGAAACTTCAGATGACCTGACCCCTGAAAAGGTCTTTGAAGGAATCAGTAGAAATGGCAATACTAATATTAGACTCAACAAACAATTATATTCTTCAGACTTTATTCTTTCATCTGGTTTAAATGAAAAGTTGTTGCTCAAGAGACAATATTCTTTCATAATAAATCTTGTTAGCCACAATATCAAAGTTCAAAGATGGGCCTGAACAGCTCAAAACACTGGTAATGTTAATATCTATGATAAACCTGTAAGTCACACAATCACTTCTTCAGTCAACATAAGATGATCAAATGATCAATTTAAGCAATAGGAAAACAATCCTAAATGCAAAAGTATATGAAAACTATACAAAATAGTGTGAATGCAACTGCTGTGAGTGCTGATAAAATATAAGTATTTAATGCATAACTTTTGAATGACTGGAATGATGTTAATATAGGCATCAAAAGCCATTAATCTTTACAATTAAATGCCTCAAAAGAGAAATTCAATAATTTCCTAAAGAAAGTGTCTACTTGAAAAACTGTCTAAGTATTCTGGTGCAAAAGAGGCAAAACAAAAGAAAAATAAAGCTTTCTAAAAAGCGATTATTACACAATAAAGCTGATATCGTAATTCTTACCATGTTCACCTGCATACACTACTCCAACAGTACTGGTGAGTTTTTTTTAACTTCCTATTATATTCTGGATGTACTCCAACAAAAGTTTATTTTATACCAAGCATAAATAACCTGTCAGAATGGATAATCTGCACAATTAAAATTATCTTTAATCTTAATATCACAGAGCTTTAGAAAAAAACATTTTTGAGATTATTAAACATTTGAAAGTTGAGATTACACATGATTTAGCATACAATTTCTTCTACGAGGCAGATTATCTTGTGAAACTATCTATGAAAAAACATTAAACCTACACATATATCCCTACAAATACTTCAAGGTATAAAGTGTTCAAACAGCCAACATATAAAAGGAAATACATACTTGCATTTTACAGAGAATTTGCTCATGTTATAGTTGATTAATGGCTATGCAATGTGCCAGTGAATTAAAAACAAATGCTACAATTCATTCTCTATACATCAAGTTTAGAGATTACAACAGACAAATAAATGGATATTAAATGAATGCTCTAACAACAAGTGCTGAATTAGTAAGAAATACTCAAGTAACATCTGCTGCAAAACTCAAGTTAGAAATAATTGGAGAAACAAATTTTCCTTAATAAATACATCTTACAGATAAGCAACCACTGATTTCAAAGCCTTGAATATAAGAGCTACCAATAAATAACTAGTTTAATAAAGAGCAAATTATCCAGACTGTGTTCTAACAAATACTAATGATCAATTGAAGTGCAAGCAAGATGAAAGTGACAACAAACAGAAGATAAGGAAACCAACTGAAATGTTGTGAAAATCTTCATTAATAGAAGCAGATAGATTGAATAATTACTCTATATAGACATAGAATCACAGTAGCCCCACAAGGCCTGACTAACCAGACAAGTGGGCTACAGATTCTTCTCGCGTTCAGTCTCTGTCTATTTGTGTGTCTCCAGGTGCTCCCGGTTACAATTTAAAACGTTTGCATCATTACACCACTAGGCATCATATAAAAAGGTTTTGATTTTTTTTTTTTTTTTTTTCAGAGAAGTGTTTTTTGGGGTCTCTCTGGTCATTTTGGATGAATATTATCCAAATCTTGTGCTGGTATTTTTTTTTTCAAACAATTTTAGATAAAAGATGCATTTTTAAAGATAATTTAAGATCATTTTTCAGATAATTACATATGTCAGTTATGGCGATTCATTTATACAAGGTACTTATAATTTACTTATTTCATTTTTTTAAAATATACTTGGGAAAATTGCATGTATGACCTATAATATAAGATTTGGAGAAATTCAACAGACATAATGCAAAATATTTCAATGTCATTTTAACATTGATTTTTGAAATTTTTCTTTGCTACATTTTTATAATATCAAATTGAAAGAATAATGATTAAATTGAATGCAA
Organism: Thysanoteuthis rhombus; assembly: GCA_963457665.1. Classification (NCBI taxonomy): domain Eukaryota; kingdom Metazoa; phylum Mollusca; class Cephalopoda; order Oegopsida; family Thysanoteuthidae; genus Thysanoteuthis; species Thysanoteuthis major. Next base: position 70,353,697 of record OY735199.1, on the reverse strand, counting down.
AATTTTTTGTATTAATTTGACAACCCTTAACTAGGTGAAATTCCTGCTTTTCTAGTGAAAGATTTCATTAAAAAAGAAAAAAAACTTTTTTGTCAATCAGTGAAATTTGAATAATTTATAAGTAACATTGAAGATATTAAAATATTACAAAACTATTCAAATAATCAAATTTTACAGTTTAGCCATCTTGAAAAAAAATAAATTTATATTGATTCAAACAGTATTATTTAGCCATTTTTTCAATCTATTTTAATACCGAAGTTATATAAACAATAAGGAATTTCTTGAAACTTGAGTCAAAAATGACTTTAGGTATTCAAGGTAAAAGACAATCCTTTAAACGAATTCAGGTTTTGGGTTAATAAGGAAATAATAGACTTGAGTAAAGGAATCAAATTAATTGAAGTCTTATAAAACATTTTCACAACCACAAAAAATATATAGTTTTAGCTTAAAAATCAAGTGATCAACAAAAAGAAACTTTACTTAAATTTCTCAAGCAAAACCAAAGTTAATCCTTTTTTAGTAAATACCCTTACTTCAATCACTTATGTGAATTTTTTTTTATGTAAACAAATAAACAAAACTAGACAAATAGTCATACAAGAAATAAACCAACCAAACTTATTTAATTATTATACTTGTATATTGCTATAACAATTTTTTCATTTAACACTTTAGCAATCAGTCACAAAATTATTTCCTAGTCTGCAGAAAAACAATTATATTAGAGCAGAATAATTTCAAGGCTGTCTTACATGTCAGTGAGATTGGGTATCGGCACTGATCTCATCTCAGGACCTAACGGGGCTGCATTTTTTTCTTCAGGTATCTTTATATTAAATTGGATTCTTCATTTTTTTTTTTTCTTTCAGATATAAAAGTATAATCTAAATGGGTATGACCAACATTTTCTCTTTTTCCACGACAAATGATACAATTTGGGGGGTGGGGATATCTCAACATAAGACTAGACAAAAATATCAAACTCATCCGGTGAAGTATTTTTGTTCGGATAATTTTCCCCTCAATTTTTCTACCATACAATGCGTAATTTTTAGCATCTTTACCAAATTTCAGATCATACTTGTCACTAGACATTACTGGTTCTAATATGAGTTTATATGTTATACATTTAACATCTATAATTCTATAATCTATAATTTAACAAGGAATCAATACCTATTCAAGATATTTTTTAAACTCCTGATAATGAAGATATTGAATAAAAGAAAAAAGAGAAAAGAAACAAAGCAGCCAGAGTAGGCCATTGATGCTATTTAAAGAGATGGACAAGACAATATTATAAAGTTTGCGGATTCTGATCTTAAAAACGATCAATGCCACACCAAATATTGTCTTTCCTAGTCACCAACATCTAAGACATACCTAACATTCTCTTCCCAGTCACTGACATCTGGGACATACCTAATAATGCTGGCATAGCAGTGAACAATTCAAGGAGGTCAGGTGTGAGAACTGGCGAATTGTGGAGGGTCTCAAGCCAAAGATCGAGACCATCTTCTTTCAAATAAACATGGAACTGCTGTGTCACATCAGTGCTAAGGCGAATCACAGGAATCAAAAAATTATACAGCGTGTTGCAATTTGTGCCAAGACCCTAAAAAGACAAAAAAAAAAAAAAGCAATGCATTTATTTCAAGAAATTACAGTAATCTTTTATGAGCTGAAATTCTGTTCCTTATTTTGAAGGACTAAACTGATACTCAACACAATCCATAGCCTAATCAATCTCCCTTCTTATCAATGCACTTGACCCAACACTTCGTCAAATTGATTGAACATTATACAGTGGAAATTTCAACAAATTACTGTGTCAGGATACAGACCTATTGACTCACTCTTATAGATTTGAATATAGAATTTCTGCTCAGTAAACATGATATTAGTAGTGGCTACTATTAGTGTACCTATCCATAGTCATGAAGTATGGCATCATTGAAATCCATTGTTGCAGTATTTTTAACCCTTATTGCAGGAGTCATACAAATGATGTCACCCTTATTCACCAAAAATACACACAAAAATTTTTTCAGGTCAAATACATAGTCAAATAGAAGGTCAGTTCATCACTAAAAGAAAAAAAAATTCTCCCTAAATTAGATTTCTACATTTGTCAAGAGAAACTAGAACCTTTCCTTTTTTTTACCCAAGTAACAGACACTCAAAGATTACAGTTGCAAAATATGAAAAGCAAGATATAGAGAATAGAAAAGTTCATTAAAGTGAAACTGAACTGCATAACCCATCATCTTTTGGAATCCTTTGTATTAACCCATAGATTGCCACTAGATTTTCCCATGCCTTGTGACTGGGAAAGTTTTGACCAGATTCAAAAATTCACACTTCTACTATTTTCTTATCCTCATGATTACTAATGTATCAATGCTAGACCCATAAACGCACTCTGAGGAAAAAGTTTCCTTAGAAGTATGACTGATTTTTTTGCTAATTATTTCAACTAAAATTACACTGAAAAACTGAATTTTATATCTGTGGTAGCAATCAGAATTTCAAAAGATTTTGTAAAAATATTTCATAAAATTATTCTTGTTTATCTTTTTTGGTCGGCACACGAAGAAAATACAGTAAAGATGAAGATGAATTATTCAATAAAGACTATTTTAGGTCTCATTGGTTTGTTGACACAAGCATTTTCTCCACAAATTAAGATTAAAAGGGATTACAATAATAGTCTACATAATGATCTCTTTAATGAATTTAACAGTTTACATTCATATAGATATCTTGAAATAAATTCATTACAAGGAATTGTTTTTTTTCTTACTACTTAAACCAAGATGGATCCTTCGCCATGATTTTTTGGGGACTTCAAGGATTTATCATATCACTACATGCGCTTTCTGCTATCAACCATACAATATCGTAATAAGATCTGTCAGCCTAACATTGGTTGCAGCCAGACCTAGAGGAGAGCATGGAAGGAATATTCAGCTCCAGAGATGTTTCAAATACATTCTTATATTATTGAATTAATACTTAGGTTAATCATATCTTTAAAAAAAGAAAGTAAATTTAAAGAAAATCTTTCAAAAGGGAAATTCATTAAATCAATAAACATACAAACCTTGACCAGCCGAATAAGAGTTGTAAGTATAGCACAACGCAACATGTTGTGGTCAGAAGCATGTTCCCACAGAAGTGGTAAATATAATATAAGCTGGTCAGCATATGGACGGATCTGGCAACCAACACGTTCAATCACAAATGATATCACATAAAGAACATGCATCTGGAAAGAAAGAAAATTAAAATTAAATAATGGCATAATTATATATTGAACATTGTAGAATACATATCAATGAATTTGTTTTTGCATAAAATGTATGAATAACAGATCTGAGCAGAGGAAAAAAAATCAAAATCTGATTCAAGTTTTATTATTACTATTCTTTTTTGGCAAATTTTTTCTTCAACTTATTGTTACTTTTTATCACAATTTTCAAGTCAAATACATTCTGACCATTAAAGTAACGTGAAGAAGGAACCGAGTAGCTTCCAACAAGAGCTCACATCCCACATGCCAGGAAATTGTCTTTCATGGGTGATGCCCTAACTAGTTCTTATTCACACTATTTAGATAATAAGAGAATTCAACCTAAAAAATCATGATGAAAAAAAAAGCAATAAAATGAAAAAAAGGGTTTGGAAAAATGTGGATTTATTCAAATATAAAACTTGGACAAATTCTAGGAGCCAAAAAGGATGTTCTTACCTTATGAGTTATTTATTTTTTTTTTTTATATCAATACTTTTAAAAAAACAGAGAGGATTTTCTATTTTAGTATAATACATGTATAATTTACAAAATAATTTGAGAACCCTCTCAGAAGATCCACTCACCAAAATAAAATGAAAAATTGAAAAGTAGTCATAAAACTGACCTTAGTATCACATTCCTTGACTTCCCTCAGCAGTTGGAAAAGAAGGCTAAATGAGGGGCTCAGATACTGAAAAGAGAATTTCATTGAAAAAGGTTTAGCTTATAACCAAAGAAATTACCAGTTTTAGTCAGAGTAAAATTCTTTCAAAGTCACTACTAGAGCCATTACACAGTATCTAAGTCAATAAGTGAAATTGATTTTCCCTGTAGTATTATAACATATCTTAACCAGCAGAGAATATACTTTCTCCACATCCATAACAGATAATCTAATTCAAAACCCAACTTCCTTCAAACTTGAACATTTTATTTTTTTCTTCACCCAAAATAAAAATATACGCCTTTTGCTCTCAGGAAAATACACATACATGCAAGCACACACATATGTACAAATATTTCTATGAATTGGACTAATTTCCACAGATCATTTAATTTGAAGCCCATAAAGTTTTCTTTCCTTTTCCTCATGTTTCACATTTCTAGAATACTACATTTCAGTACTTGCAATAAAACCTAAAGATTAAATTTAGAATCTCAACACTTTCACGTTGGTAGGTTTTGTATACATTTCAAGTAAATGATTTTCCAAGTATGTTTAAATAATACTGAGAATTCCATTTAGAATATAAAATTGAAAATTCAATAGATACTTACCGGCAAAAACTGTTCAGTATTAAATTCAAAATCATCAACAGGTGAGAAAAGTTAAGGATATAATTTGTAAACATTATGCATTCATAATCTGATCTTACATTATGTGAATATTCAATGGAATAAATATATTGAATAATTTTCAAACTGGAATACCAAAAGGAATAATTATTTGTTGACAGTCAACTAAACGCTGTAAATTCAAGTTTTTTTGTCTTCAGATGATTTATTACAGAATAAGTCACTTTTGTGACGACTGAAATAAATTTTACAGATTTAATTACATTAGATCATAACTAAATGACAGCACAATACCTGGACAATGAATAACAAAATGCGAGCTTAAAGATCCCTTAATTTTTCTTCTTTGTTTCAATTAATCTCAGTATTGACAGAAGGCCACTAAGAATACCCTAAGTATAATTAATTACATGATACTGTTAACTAACCATTTGGATGATTAATTTCAGTTATATATTGCAGTTTTAATAGATAAACCCAGAAGATATTCGTAATGTTTACCCTTATTCAGAAAAGTGCTCTGGTTTGCTCGAACTTAGAGTCATGCTTTAGGAATTAAAAAATAGGAAAATAAAATTAAGCATTTATCTCCTTGGCAATTTTTTCAGTTTTATTCAATTAATTATAATTGAGGCTTCTGATCTAGAAATAACTTTTTTCACACAATATTTTTTTTTTTTTAAATTTTCATCAATTACTCCCAGTTTGAGCAGTTCCAAACCAGTTTTCAGAAATAGATAAATATAATATCTTGGGGGGGTTCATCTGTTAAATGCATAAAAATCAATGAAAACCGCAATGCATGAAATAATGCATCAAAATAAAAGGTGGGGTAGGAATCATGGTGGGGGAAAAAAAAAAAAAAAAAAAAAAAAATTCTTCTGACAGTATAGAATCCCCCCCTTAACTTCAATTTTATTAAAATCAAATACACCGATTTGGGCTAGTTTTTTTTTGTTTTTTTCTCAGGTGTCGACTTTCCGGAGAAAATAGTATACATATTATTTACACCCATTTTTAAATGTGCAGAGTAACTGACCAGAAAAGAAATTCATAATCGTAAACTAGAAACTCTTCAATGTTTTCATTTGGAAAAAAATATTTGAAATTTCATCTTTTTCACTACTTTTCTGCAACAAAATTAGATATTTCTTCATAGGTTCCTATCAATTATCTCCCTTGACTTCCAGTCCTTAGAATTATCTCAATTTAGATGGCAACATAGAAAAGTTATATGACTATTATTGTAGGTGGCTCCACGCACCAAAAAGCAGATTCCATCAAAACATGTATCTTCGGAACAGGTACTGCCCTAGTAAAAGACTTCTAAATGATCTCCATTTCCTGCAAACCAAAATATAGGTAAATTTGACAAATTAAACAATTGGCTATACAAAAAGCATACATCAACATTATTGTGTTCCTGGAATTATTTTCTTTGTGAAAAAAACCAAGTTTTATAGAAAGGATATCAGTCCTCAAAGTGTTGGCAGCTTCAAGCCGTACCACCAGATCTTCATCTTCTTGTAATAAAGGAAGAATGGCCTCGTACAAGGTTGGTCTCAATGTCACAGACAATTTAACACCAACCCACTGACTGACCAACCATATCACACGTCGACGCATAATTCGATAACTGGAAAACAAAAATTTCTATTGTTAACAAGAAATCTCAAAAAAATAAAAATAAAGTCAAAAGCAACAAGAGGCTTGTTCTATTTTTTCATCTTCCTAAAAGAATGGAAAAATTATCCTCACAAAAAGCAGTTTTCACTATATTCAGATGCAGATCCTTACAAATGAAAAAAATTGGAAAACTAAACTATTATTTAAGGAGAAAATTTTGTAAATAGGGCTTTCCCAAAAAGTAAAAGAAAGAAAAGTATGTGTGTATTAAGTCTGTATATGAAAATTTCATTCATGACAGTCATTTTAATTTCATAACATTTTCACTAATTGTATTTCTATAATTTGGATTGAAATGGGCAAAGTAAAATCATTCTAAATAGCAAGAAAACCTTTAGTTACATGATAAATACATTGCAAAAACTTGTGAATCTGAAATAAGGAACTTATTAGTTTCATAGCTTTTCTAAGAAATAACTTGGTACTTACTTTGTATGTTTGTTCTGTAATTCTGGTATCAAGTGACTTGTGAACCATTGGTCAAAGTCTATATCATCAAAAAGGTCAAAAGATGCCAAACCAACAGCATTATAGACTGCAAAAGAAATCACAAATATATCAAAATCTCTTTAGTCTAAAAACTACAAGTATTCAGCTATCTTATGTGAAAATTGTACAAGCCTATATCCTTTATACAAAAAGATATTACCGTGAAACCTTTTGTTTTCTTTTTTTTTCTCTCATTCATAGAAAGAAAAATTACAATACTGAAGAAGGCAATTTCCAAAATCCAGTCTATGTGTGAATATACTTAGAACAATTATGTCTAAATGAATGACTTCTGAAAATTATTAATTCCAGCATTGTTAATCAAAAAAACTAGACATCAATAAAATGAGCAAAGAGATATTTAGGCATGTATTCTATGTAAGAAATAAGACAATTCTTACTGGAGGGTGGTAACTGTACACTTAAGAATGAGACAGACCACCAACTTCTGAACATGGATAATAAAATACCAATCTATTATAAAAATAATAAACCTGGACCTAATGTAACAAAACTTTTTATTTAAAGTATACAAATAGGATGAAGACTAACTAGATCATACAAGTATTCTTTTGTTGTTTCTCATGAGCTTTACTCCAAACTAAATATTCCTTCTTACATATCTCACAAGAGAAATCTAGCAATTTAAAAGATAAGACTACTTCATCTAAATAGAAAGGAACAGACAAGTGTCTTCGTAGCAGCTTACCAGCATCTTTGCGAAGTATTGCTGCCATATCTTCAACATCACAGGGACCTTGGACATTACGGACCATTTCAAGAAGCACAGGAGCAAGTGTACTATGGAAGCATTTGAACAATGACAAAAATAATACTTCCGTGCATGGCTGAAACAAATAAAAGAACGATATTTGTTTAACTAGGTGTTTGGCAAAGAGAAACCAATCATTCAAAGCTATCTCAATTATGTTGTTTACTGAATAGAAAAATAGGTTAAATTATATTTCAAGATGTTGAATAATAAGGCAAATGTGTAAGAGATGAGCAATATCATTAAAACTATCAATTTCTGTCAATTTAATAATAAAAAAATAAATAAAAAAGAGTAACGGTTCAAAGTTCAATCAAATTCATGCTAATGATTGGCAAAAAAAAAAAAATCAATATTAACCTGTAGAACTCAAATGACCAAGCTTTCTGCCAGGAAATACTCAACCCAATTCACTGAGCCTTTGTTAAAACTAAGTTTCTGCTTTTTGCAACATAAAATTTGACAAAATAGCCAGGAATTTAACCCGACTCTGGACGAAGTTTTTGATACAGTTATGAATTCAAACAGTGAATTGGTTGGGGATTCCCAAGACAAAATATTGGCCGCTCTGGTATATATACTTCTTGGTAATGTAAATACAAGGAGCGTAATAGGATTGGGTGGGGGATTGAAAGCATATTTGATTAAATATTCAATCTTTATTTTTAATTGATACTTTTGTTAAAAAGAGAAGAGATTATATATGAAATTTACAAAATATGACTTTGTATGCTTCAGCATGATTACACGAATTCCTCCAAATACTTTTCTGAAACTTTTTTCCGCATAAAAGATAACTTGATACGTGCATAAATTTCCCAAGTTTTCCAAACCTGAAATCATTTACTAACCTTTAATGAGAATTTATAAGAATCTCCACCTTCATCTTGACCTGCAGAAGAAAAAGTTTAAATAAAATTCAATTACTTTGCTCAATTTATTCCTTGAACTAAGCCTCATTCAAAATTATGATACAAATTTCACCATTTGAAAACTAATAAGTTTGAAAAGAAAAATTATTGCAAAGATGTCAATAGATTACACATGCACAATTCCAGCTCATCAATACTACATCCATTGATAGAGTATCTAACTACAATTGAAGAAAGCTGAGCATTTGTATGCACTGTGATGACTCAACAACTGGCCATTGTATAAAGATAACACTCTCAACACACAAGGCATTGCTGTGTTGAGTTTGAAGTTTTTTGATCAGTGGTTCTCAAAAAATTCAATTGAACAAATCATAGATCTTACATAGTTTCTATAAATCCCTTGACTTCCATTGTTTAGAATTATCAAAATTTAGACTTTTTTTTCGATCTAAATTGGCAATACTGATAAGTAGTAAACAAAATACTTTGAAGCCGTGGTTTTGTACAATGGACAGAAAATTATTCTACATGACAATTATGGTCGCTCAACATGCCATAAAGTCCAAATATGCACCTTCGGATCAAGTACTGCTCTAGGATGATCAAAATTCTAGGAGATTCATACAGGCCACAATTCCAGACAAGAAAACAAAAGTATTACAAACTAGTAATTAAAAGTCATAACAAGAACAACTTTACTACTGGTCAACTTCAGGAGCAGGTGCCGTCTGCCAACAGAGTTTTCTGAATATAAATGGCGAAGGCTAGACAAGACTTTTACACACAGAACAATAAGACAATTGAGTTGGTTTTAAGTGGTTTTTGCAGGGGACCAAACTCAGAATTAGTCTCCTCTTGCTTTGGCCTTTAGATGATAAACCTGTTTCACTGAGCTCAACACAAAATAAGTAATGTCAAAGAAATACATCTTTCAATATCTCATAAATGAATCAATACCAAATGGATGATCAGTGTGAACTCCTCCCATATTGTTTTTATAATAGCTCTTTACTAATTGATGATAATCAGTCAATTCGGTTAACCTCAGGGTTGTAATACTTATGAATCTGGTTTCAGCTTCTCAACCTTGCGAGCAATAAAGAAAAAATTTTCAAATGTTATGATGATAATTATGGAAGCTCTAGATCACCAACTAGTTTTGTCAGCACAGTCTGACAATTCTTTGAAGGATTCTATAATAAACCCTTCTTAGGCCAACCTAGACTCAAACACCTGCACATGTGGTCTCTCCCACGATAACCAAAGGTCATAATAGTATTACACAAGTTAAATAAATATAAATGTAACTTATAGTAAATAACCAAGATGTTTGAATGCTAGAATCATAACTATTTTTTGAACAGTAAATTTTACCTACTAAACAGAAAATTAAAGGCAGCAGTAAAAAAAAGAAAGAAATAATCAAGAGAAAATAGAAAGATTTAAAATTTAGAGATAAGAGTTATAAAAAGAAGCTAATAGGATGTACAACATTTACAATGATTGACTGAATTATAGTAAATTCATTTACACATATAAAATCTTTAGATTTATTGATACTTACAGAATATTTCAGGATCTGATTCCCATGCTTGAAGATCATCAGAAGACAGCAGAAAATAACGGTTAATGAGATGATGACAGATTTCTGTCAGTGTGCTAGGTGTGAAAAACTCCATCTTTAATTTGTGCGCTTCAACTGTGGCAGGATTTACTTTGTCAGCTTAACAAAGAAAGAAATAAAGACAGTATAAAAACAATGAAAAGAATTGCCAAAATTATGATTTGCACCCTTATGTCAAGTAAAAATTATAGTTTTCAAATTAATGATTTAATGTTACTTGCTAAAATAGGTCACTCATAATTCGAATGCTCTTGAATAGGATCCATTAATTCAGATGTAAAATCTTCCTCGGAAACAAAATTCCAAATCTAAAATTGTCAATTCATAATACACTTGATGTGAATCTTTACAATATTTGAAAATTATTCACTCTTGAATAAATGCTTTGCTAATTAAAGATATCAAAATTTAATGAGACATATTCATTTCCAAAATAAAGTAAAACTGCTAAAATAAGTTCCTAGCAAAAGAATCTTCCAGACCATATAGTCATCAGGAGGATAGGAATGAATTACAGGTTGATTTCAAGCTATGTAATTCTTTCATTTTCCATGAAGAAACAATTTTATCAAAACTTTTCTCAGTATCTAAAATGACCTAGAAATGAACCGCTCTGGTTCCCTTTTTGTCAAAGAGTAATAAACATTAATAAATTAGTCACTAATGAAATAGTGACTAGTAATTCAAAGAGTTTGTGTTCAATCTCCCACACAGCCAGTATAAGAATAAAACTATTTGTGTGGAGAGTAAAAGGAGGAACATTTTATTTCTGAGCATTTACCATAGTACAGGCTTATTCCTTTTATAAGAAAAGGTTTTTGAAAGAGTGAAGTGAAATTCAAAATATTATAAAAAATGAGATATGTTGAGTCACACAATCATTTTTTTAACACATCAGCACAAATTTTAAAGAACCAATTATTTTCTTTTGCATTAAGTGATTTTTGTTGTTTAAACAATTGGTCTCTTACCTTTCCGAGAATCTATTTTGTAGCTATCACTATGAATGATACCTTTCAAAAGATTCAAACAATTCACAATGAAATGAGGGAAGAGAAGACCTAGAAAAAAAGAGCAGAAAGATAAAGATTTAAATTTAAAAACAAAAATTTGATCAATAATCATTTTCATTAAAGCTGATAAATATTTCATAGAAAAAAATTCAATACTTCAACTTTCCAAGATAAATGCTAGAAATTGGGCATTTAAAAAAATAAATTTGCCAAAAATTAAGTACATTTTCAATGAATTACCAATGAATTCATTTCTGTAATTTAACTAAAAGCATTTATTATAGTTGTAATAAAAATAAACTACATTATTAAATCTTCGAGTAAAACATTGTATTACTGGAGACTCTTTAAAACTGACAATATCCTTAAACTTATTTCCTTAACCTTTCAAACCCTAGAGTACCCTCAACTATTCAAAATATCACTCAAACAATAAACCTGGTACTGGGTGGCATCATTCAACTAGCAACAGATAGTCATGTCAAATTTGAAAAAACAATTAGGTATGGGCTATTATTGTTGCACTGATAAGAGAAGGATTTTACTGAATGTTTGTCTTTCGGGGGGGGGGGGCAACCACTCCAACCAAATGATCAACTTACCTTTCCCAGTTTCGGTAAAATTATAACGAGCCACAAACTGTAGCGCAGTCGGGATGAACTGAATGAAGGAGAATGGATGGACTTCCAACACATCTAACAGCTGAAAATGATAAGAGAGAAAAATATTCAAAGATTCAAATACATAACTACCAACTAAGCATTTTTAAAACAAGTTACAATTAATAACACTGATCAGATAGATGGTTGAATTCTAAACTGAGTATTGTTATGAACCAATGCAATTACATAATGAAAATATTTCCATCTTTGGAATAAACTAAATTCACAAGAGAAGACATTTCATGAATAAGAAAAAATCTGAAACAAAACAGAATTTCTGAGATACATCAGTAGGGAAACTATGTAAAAGTTTTGGCTCGTGTAACCATTTCATTAATTTTTTTTCCAAATATTTCTCTGAACTTTTTCTTTCCAGACTTCTTTTTATATTTTGATGCTATCAATAACCTCAGAAAGGCATGTACGGTTAAATGTTTTAAATTAGTGTTAAAACTGTTCAGTAAAAAGAGTTTCCTTCCATTAGTCTTACACCATAGAATATTTTATGGCTAAAATTCTAAGAAAACATATTCACTTATTTAGAAAAAAAAATTAATCAGACACAAGATTTCACCTTTGTGATCTATATTAAATTTTTTTTAAATTTATTGAATGAAAGGTCAAGAATCAAACACAACATACCACTTTGCTCATCAGCAGAATTAATTTCTCACACTTATCCACCATTTGTCGATTTCCCCACAGACTACGCCCTGAATAAAAAGATAAAAATTTGTCAATGACCATCAAGTTTGCTATGAATGACTGATTCTCTCATGTTTATCAAGCAAAATAAACAGAAATTCAATTAATCACTCCTCTGCCTCTATAGATTTATATCAGTGTGACAAACTATTCATTTAGAGTACTGATAAATTCATAGGGAACCTTTTTCTGTTTGATTCTCATTGCAAAGATTGTTACTCATAAAGAAGTGGTCTAGATATTGAGAGAGGGAATCTGTCAAATATATCTTGAGTGAATAAGCAAGGTATAAATAAATCTCCATTTTTAAGAGATTCAACTTTAATAATGTTTTTGCAACACGAGAGCAGGTATTATCATGCAGCAGAATTATACCCTTTCTACTCACTAAAGTGGGTGCTGTTTGAGTTTTAATTGTACTATTTCATACAGGTTTACATATCTACATGCATCAATTGTTCAAGCTATGTTTCAAACCGCTTTTATTCCCCATTCGTCCAGACAAGATACCATGGTATCAGTTGAGGTTTTGTCTATTCATTTGCCACCAACTATTGTGCATATCTCTGCATATCATAATGATGCAAGTGATGATACAATGAAAAGCGGATACTTTTTTCAACACAGAAGATAATCAATACAGGTCCCCATGTGTCTTGAATTCTTGCTCATCCTATTCAAATGACACTCATTTAGAGAACTTTTTTTTTTTGGCCAATGATTTGAAAGGATATCAAACTGGTACACTGAAGTTTGACAAGTTCTGAGATTCTCAGATTATTCCCTATCTCAGCTTTCAAATCATAGACGGGTTTTGGCTGATAACCCTGCAAGTTTTAAAAAAACTGAAATTTCCACTTGCCAATTGTTTACAACAAAATCTCGCTGTTCACTTACAAACAGCATTCTTTTCAATGATGGAATTTATATTCCTCGCAGTTTCAGACACATTATAGCTCAAACTTAAACACATTTGTGCAAAAACAAAACTTTCTATGATTACCTAAAAATGTAATAAAAGTTAAGATAATGAATAATCAATAATTTACCAAAAAACAATTGTAAACCTTCAATTTACTGGACCCCAACATAACTGACACTTCAACAGCTACCTTTTTTTCTGGAGCTACTAGACATATTTGGATTTCTTTTGCCTCAATTTTGGATATAAATTTTCACCGTTGGCAACACTGACTTTTGACTTGGTCATCTTGTTATCTGTAATTTCTGAATATTTACTTTATTCATTGAATAATTTCACTATCTTCACAACTTAAAATGGCATCAACTGATACAGAAATTAAAAAAAACATGTGTACTTGCAATTGTCAAAGATGCAAATAAATACAAGAGCAAAATCACATCAGATATGAACAAGTCAAAATGCTTCATAAATCTAAGGTTATCCACTGGGGACTTATTTACAAGTACAGGACTAGAACTTACTGTATGCTCAAATATTATACATATAGTCAACCAATCTAGTATTACATATTACAAAAATATTTCATGAGTGAATATCTGAATGTAAAGCTTTATCCAAGTGAATTAGGGTAAGATAGGTACCACTGACTCACCAGATAAGAGGTGAATTGGCTTTAAACCAGGACAAAATTCTTCTTTAATTCCAAAATTCTAAATACAATTAATAGATTTATCTAAAATATATTGAATACCAAGGCAAGAAAATACAAAGCATTTTTATAATTGGTTTTGAAAATAAATGGAAATTCAACTTACGGCATTCAAGAAGGGTCTCAACCCGAGTAAAAACCAAGTTGATGAATAAAATTGCATCGGAATGAAGCTGCTGATCCCTAAATCCAAAACAAACCAATTTCCTTAACACTGAAAAGAAAAAACAACAATTCATGTAGACCATTTCAAGTGGAGCAAGAAAAAAGAAAAATCACTAACAATATAAATTAAAAATCTCAAACATGGGAGAGAGAATTAAAAATTACCTTTGAGAATCAAAATGCACCTATCAATAGCTTCTAACATCCCTTCCTCGTACTTTGAGGCAAGCTGCAGAAAGGTCTCCATGTGCGTATTCCACAAGTTCAACACAAATGAGAATAAATTGTCTGATACCTGTAATAGTAGTAAAGTAATATTTACTAAACAATGATTAAGTGGATGATATTCAAACAAGGAAAACATCAAGATAAAAATGCTGTAGATAAATAATAAATGCAGAGTTAGTTTTTATTGATGAAGTCCATTTGTAATATTCAAAGCTTTGAGAACACTATGAGATGAAAATCAAAATCAGGAAAAATATCTTACAACTAAGTATCACAAAATTATCTCGTTACAAAATTAAGATTTTGAAAATGTTTTAATAATATGAGGTAAAACTTTCAGGTCATTTTATAGCAATTTTGCTGAATGATTTTCAAATACAAGTTATGTAACAAGTCATCATTTACTTCTGAATTAATGTATAGTAAACAAATGTCAAGTCTTATCTTGCAAACCAGTCAGCAAAACACAAGTATGTATTAATTCCACATTGTCATTTACCTAGAGTTATCATTCATAAATTTAGGTGAAGGAGAAATTTGAAAATAAAATGGACTCATCGATAGTCTTAACACATCAGAAAGCTTTCATGACCTTAACATTTGGATAAATTTGATTCAACTTCCAATTCACTATGATCATAACTTGATATTGATAAAAACTTCCAAAAAATATATTGTATCTGATAAATATATAATTTCTTAATTCAAAAATTTTGCTGATTAAAAGGCAGACAAGAGCTATTACTACCACATGTCAACCAGTTTACACAAGACAACATTAAAAATTCAAGACATGAAAAAGAAAAAGAAATTATCAAACAAAAACTCACTTCTTCAAAGAGCTTGCGGTCTGCCATGAGACGTTTTGAAGCCAACGACTTAATAACATGATGCAGTACGAGGAGAGATCGCTCTTGCAGTAATCGATCATTGCAGCGTACTACCTGCAACAAAGTGGGGATCAGCTCAGGCCAGTACCGCGGACAGTCCATGCGAGCAATCTTGCCAATCAGCACAGCCAGTTGGGTGGCCACCTGAAAAAAAAAAAAAGGAAAAAAAACATTAAATGGTCCATTCTTGTTGATTATTCATCATTTTATTAACTTTAAGTACATCTTTGGACAATTATAGAAATCTATAAGCATACATTAATAGCAAAAAAAAATCGGTCAAAAGAATAATAAAGCAGAAATAAGAGAAAATATAATCATCAACTCGCTTATCAAAGTATACAATTAACCCTGAAAAACATTCTTGTAAAATGAACCTCTGTCTGTGATTAAATCAGACAGCAAAAAAGAAAAACCTCAGCTTAGGAAGAAAGCAGAGACCTATTTTGTATGCAACTTTTGTCTCTCAAATTTTTCATACTTAGAATTCTAATCAGTCAATGAGCTGAAATTTGCAACTTGAAAGAGTCTTAAGAAAAACAAGTCAAGAAGGGGAGAGCACCAAGTAACACATTTATCCTTGGGTGCCAGCCCCAAAATTCTATACTTTCACGATGTATTATCAAATGCGACACTAGGTTGATTCAAGTATATCCATGATGTTAATTATCATTTTACATCTCAATACGTAAGCTAAACTGCACTTATCAATTGCAATATGTATACTACCACCAAATATGGACTCAGCAATAAAAATTTTAAAAAGCGGGGGGGGGGCATTTGTTACATTTTCAAGGGAAAAACTAAAGAAACAAAACTTATCATGCAATGAACATACAAAAAATTTCAGCCAAATATCTTAGTTATTGATCACTCCACAAGTAGTACCATACAGCCTAATATTACTCTGCAGCTTCTATCATCTCGTATCATATATACATGCTTTCAATTACCTTCGATAATTCAAAGTCAAGCAAAAAATGCTAAGATTAATAATAATAGTTATAAACTACTGGCCAAAATAAAATTTAGGGCTAAAACTACTTGTCCATGTATACAAACATAATACCAATGTAATACAGTTTGCTACTCTAGACTGGTCAATCTCACCAGTTCACTCAAGTATTAGCCAATGAAAGTCCAATAATAAAACTAATCACTCCTGATAGTCCTTACTGTGCCAAATCTCAAAGCAGTTTTTGTCAGCAGTACAATGAAAGTAGGCCTGACACTGTGGTGCACCACAGAAAGAGAACCTCTGGTTCCTTTTTTGATGTAGCATAAATTTTGCAG
This sequence comes from Thysanoteuthis rhombus, assembly GCA_963457665.1. Classification (NCBI taxonomy): domain Eukaryota; kingdom Metazoa; phylum Mollusca; class Cephalopoda; order Oegopsida; family Thysanoteuthidae; genus Thysanoteuthis; species Thysanoteuthis major. The sequence continues at coordinate 70,337,064 of OY735199.1, read as the reverse complement.
TTCCTCTTTGATTTTCTAAACTTTGGCAGGTGAACAGATTCATATAATCCAAGCGCCTTCTTTGTTGGTCAGTAGACACTGGTAGATAACCATAATCCTCCAGTCCAACTGACTCCTCTTGTAACTCACCAAAGGACTATTTCTGTGATGTGTCTCGGAGCTCTGCACAATACAGCTCAAAAAGAATGACAATTCTATAGCAAACAGCTTTGATCATGTGAGAAAATGATGTCTTCTATTACCCCACGTTTTTCAGAGGACATCGTTCTTAGATGTAAGCTGAACTGAACTTATCGACTTCATTCATATTCTGGTTGTAGCTTTGAATAGCTTTTGTCTGTTCCACGTGAATATTGTGACAATCTTTTTCTTCCTTTTTACCATGAAATGATTGGCAAACAGATACTATCCCTTTCCTATAGCATACTGCCACGTTCTTTGCACCTTGCCCATTCTTTCCCTTTTTTTCATACTTTCTGAAGACCCTTTTCTATTTTCTGCTGCTGTTCGAGTGGAAGTAACATCCAATGCAAAGGGATCATTCACAAGATATACTGAAGTAAAAATGATATCAGAGTATAAGTGGTAGTCTTAGTTGATCAAAGGAAAAACAAGCTTCATAACCCTATTGTACCCATGTCTGTTTGCTGTGGATAACTGACAACTTAACATACTATATACACATCAAAGTCAACAGTGTAGCCATTTGCACTATCAGCTAAGATCCATGATCTGATGCCCAATTCAGTTGGCTTCTTTTTTTATGGATAGTCTGGTATCAGACCGATGCCTTAATTCAAAATTCATTTGTCAACAGCAACATTCTGAAATGGCGGTTATAGCAGCTTGCATCTACTCTGGTCAAGCAAGCTGTTTACTTTGCAGAGTTTATCATTCTTGTTCACAGATACTGGTCAACCAACATGACCATCAGTGCCTTGAATCTTTCTCATGACATGATGCTCCTAGCCCACAGACCATGATACAAAATCTTTGTACTCCAACAATGACGGATGGAGCTATCATTGACAAGGCCACAATGCATGGTCAGTCCAGTCAACTTATTCAGTGCTGTTTCTATCCAAGCACTATACTTATCTTAATAGATGACTCAGTTCCAATAGAAGCACATGCATATGACTTGATGTGAGCTCTAATCTTATGCATTAGCACCACTGTTATAAAATAGTCTAAAGGAATCCAATGCCAGGGTCAAAGCTCCTCTTCTAAATGAAATCTCTAAAAGCAAACCTGGTGGTCAACATTGAGTAAATCATGTATGTGTTTGCCTACTTGAAGACAACATAATGGAACTGACTGAAGTTTAGCGTTACTTACTGATAAAAGGCAACTAATCAAAAGGAAAGATTTTTTGTGTCAGAACCTGATCGGCTGTGGTATAAGTATTGTATGACAATTTTTCATTTTTTAATTATTTTGAATGCATTATTTTATTGTCATAGCAACCAATACATCATCATCCATGGAGGAACAATTTTTAAAGGGTTAACATCAGAAACATTTAGCAACTAAAACCGAGTATTACCAATTTTATACATACCTTTCATTCATATACATGAAAGAATTTTTAATCAAAACTGCAACAATGGGATATTATTGAGCAAATTGTCATCAGGAATAGCCAGTAATGGTCAATGGATATGGGTTTTTTCATGGCCAATGTTGATGTTTAAGAGAGCAAGTCAGGTGACGGTCTAGATATAATGCTGATATTTCTTTTTTTTTTTTTTGCATCTTAAAAAATACAATTTGATAACGAGACACAAAAGCCGAACTTGAATCAATATTTAATAATATTATCAAATGACTGCATTGTCTCTGGAAGTAGATCTGCTATCAGTAACTGCAGTGCACTTATTTTTTCAAATGCATCAATCAAATAGTGGCAGACAAGTTTTCTGTTTATCACTGGCTTCCAAAGGAAACAGTTCGGCTCTCCAGTGATGTCCTCACTCTTTAGCAGAAGTTCTATAAGTGTGTTCCCCAGGAATGTTTGCAAACATTCTGTCAACAAGACCAGACATTCATTTAGGATCTGATTCTTGATCTCCACTGATGACTTGTTCCTCTTTTAACCATTGTTTGGCCATGTTCAGAGTTTCTTCTGCTCCAAAGACAAGGCCCTTGTATCCAGCAGTGTTGCCAGCAACAAACATTTAATCTCCAGCATTGTCTCCCCTAGTAGTTGGACCCTCTCCCCCTTTTCTTTAGAGGTTTTAAAAACATGGGAGCTGTATATTATGCCTCTTCATACCACAGCCTTGATAATTTACATTAGTAGTCTAGTATGCACCTTCTGAAAACATTTTTTTTTTTTTTTAAATTATCCCTCATGTAGGTTTTTTTTTAAGGAAAAGGGGAATAATTTTCTGATCAATTCCATGATATCCAATTCCTTTTTTTTTCTCTAATATACTGAGTTGTCTTGTGATCTCTCCAATATATCATCTAGACGATTCATCCATCTAACAGCCAGTACCTTCTAGTTCAGGTAAAAACTACATGCAGGAAGAATTCTCCTCAATAGACCAAACACACGCTAAGGTATGTAAGATTTTTAAAAAATAATTGAAGCAACAGACAAAAAGACTAAATCCTACGTCAGCAATATCAAGTGATTGTAAATTTTACACGCGTATAGTTTTCAATAAAAATTTGAGAATCATCAACAGTTGGGTTTTTGCTCTACTATAGAGAGAAAGAGAGGAATGACCAAAATAATAATTCTGGTAGATAGAGGCACATATTTATCTTCTTCCAGTGATATTTTTGGTATGTACAGAAAATATGGCCAAAGATCATTTTTTTTCTGCAAAAATCTTATTCAATGCTAATGTTTAAGAGCAAATAATCAGTACTGCTAATTGTTAAGATTTTTGATAATTTTACCATCACAAAAAAACTTTTCTTCAAATAGAAACCAATGAATTCCCAAGTAAGGCATTTCATTTTACACTTCCTTATATAACTAAAACCTGCTTACACATATTAGTCTTCATCATTGGGATTAGACCTTCCCGATATCTCTCTATCATGGACGTTGCAGAGCCAGTACTTTCTAAACTTGTCTGGTTAGTCAAGCCATCTCATTTTCACATATGATTTCTAAGGATCCATGTGATGTCCAGCCCATTGCTATATGAATTTTCTAATCAATTCTACGATACCTCTGACTCCTGTTTTTTCTCTACTATATTGTGCTGTCTAGTGATCTCTTCGTACAATACTGAGTCAGATTCTCTCCTGTGCATGTTGCACGGTTCTCAGTTCGAGAGCCAATCTTATGATAATGTCCAATGTTTCTGTCATATGTGACTATTGGGAGAATGCATTGGTTGTATACTCTTCTTTTCAGGACTAAATACTTGATATTAAAACTATCAATACAACTTACCTGTGGCACCGGTTCATTAAAGCTATCAACAAGGCGTTTCTTCAACGCATCTTTTTCTTCTTCAGCAATGGCACTGAAATGAACACAAGAAAGAAGTGTAAGTGTACACAACAGACAGCAAATTAATATCCCAACAATATTCCTGAGTTATTAGACAAGCAAAAATACTAAACAATGAATACCACTTCCATATCATGAATGGTTTATTATCGATCATAAAAATGATAAATACAGTCTAGAGTGATATTTTACAAGTAAGCTTTGTTAACCTGACCATTTGTAAATCCAATATATGAAGTCAAACAGACGTTCAAGGTCACAATAACTTGGCTTATTATGATAACCAGATTTCCAAGTGTCATTAAAAAAGCTGCCCCCATTCCAAAACCCCTTTTGTCAAATTTTTTTGTCTAATACGAAATGAGAAAAGTTCAATACATTCAATTATAAATAAGATAGCAAGTACGTTTACTTTATGAGTATAAATTGTAAATGATAGCAACTATTAAATAGTAGTAAGGTTAACAGTATTGCAAAACATATCCAAAAGCAGGATCATTTCAAATGCAGGATCTGGCACTTGAAACAAACAAATTCAATATAGGATTTATATGCAAGTTATGTTTTTTTTTAAAATATGGACACATCTTCAAGAAACGTAAAGAAAATTAAACCAGTTCAAAATTTTGGACTAACACCTTTAACTCCAATAAAGTAATCTAAATAAAAACCATTGCCACTCATTTGCTTTTTAAAGACTGTTTCAAGTTATTGACTTTAATGGCTTACACATCCAGTATTCATACAAGACAAGGGGTCTAATGATGAAAAAAGTTATCCCCCTTCATAATTTTCTTTTCAATTTTAAAGGCTACACATACACGAAAACAAACCCTTACGAAAGGGATTATTCTTTTTATTCTCCTCTGCCCTTATTTACATTTTCTTCTCTTCATATGTTTAAAGCTTACATGAGTACCCACAGATAAACCAAGAGTCAAAAATTTCTTTAAGACATCAAAACTCAATAAGATAAATATAGTTGGAATTCACATAAATGAATCACTGTAGCCTGCACATGTACCAAAATCAATTATCTGAAAAATTACCAAAAATTTATGTTTGAAAAGAAAAAATAAATAAATAAATAAATAAAAGTAAGGGGTTTTATATATGTTATATACCAGAACAAGATTTGGGCATTGTTAGTCCAAAATGACCATAGAAATCCCAAAAATCATTTTTTGGGAAAAAAAATAAAATGAACATTTTTAGATGGTGCCTTGGGGTGTACCCTAATGTTCAAGGTGATAACCCCAAAAATGTGACCAGGAGCGCCCAGAGGCATACGCGCACACGAGCTAAGAGAGAAGAATCTGTAGCCCATGTGGCTAGTCCGTCAAGCCAGCCACTAGTAGGGCTACTGTGAAATGAGGTTCATACAAGAAAAACATCTTATTCAGTCCTCAATGTATTTCTCCAGCATTCTATGACCTTATTTCACCTTTCAGATAGAATTGTGTATTTCATCATGAAAGAAAAAATTCAGCTTTTGATATCTTGTAATTGTTGGAACTGGAGGAGAGTTGCATGGAACGGAACAAATGATAGTCTGGATGCAATAGGACTAGAGAATATGCTGGACGTGAAAGAACTTTCCATTTGACATTTTTTATCACTTGCTAAACAAGGTCAGGCATATAGATGCAGAAAAATCATTGATTGACTTCTTTCCCCAGAAAAAAGGTATTTCCTGTTATGTTGCTTCATTCAAATGAGCCAATTGCTCATTATATTGCACAGTAATAGTTTGTTCAGGTTCCAACAATTCACAATAAATTCCCCTTGAATCCCAACAGGAAGAATATTTTCCTCCCAGGAGATTCTTTTTAGGTTAAGGTGTTAAAGGCAGTCCTGGATCCAACCACCATTTTCCTAATTTAGGATTTCCATAATGAATAGACTTTTTGAACTCTAGTATCCAAAACTTCTATGTAAAGTGAGAAGAGACAGACAATTGTTCAAGTGTTGTCAGATATTTCTTCTCATGAATTCACAATGAACCCATTTTCCTTGCTTCTGATTTTTTCCTGCATTGTCCGCTCACTCTGCTTCCCCAGATTTAAGATGAACCTGTAAACAGTGTCAAATGTGCATTTCATATTCACTGTGATTTTTATCAAAATGAGATTATCACTTTTCAACAAACAATCCTTGAATAATATGCATCCACAAGCAATAAAGAGCTGAGTAAACATCAGAGATACTCGTAATATTCCGCAAAAGATAACACTGGGAACTTGTCAACTTGATACTAGATTTTGTACATTATGCAGATTATAAAAAAAAAAAATTCCTGATCTTTCAAAAATCTGAAAATATTTACAATCCAAAAAAGAAACAGCCATTTTTTGAATAAATAAAAAGAATATTAATAAAGAAGAAAAATGCTGTAAGGCACATTTACTTACTTTGGAGCGTTCCTACGCCAGTAACGCTCAATGCCGTTTTTAAAATATAACACAGCCAACCATCGGACATTGAAATCAATGTCATGATTCTGGAAGATGGTCTGAAAAAAGAAAAAGAGATGAAAAACATTAAGATTGAGTTTTTATATCCAAATGATAATCAATGATTAATTCTGTTTGAAATAAGTATCTTTGAATACATGCTCCCACTGGCACACACAAGCGTTGATGGATTTGAATAAATATAATCTTTTGACATGTATCTAAAAATTAAAAAGCAGCAAGTATCATATTCTTTCACCTTGACAATAATTAAGGAACAATATAATCCTTTGTTTCCTTTCATCTATGCACAAGATGTAAAACATATTCTTGCCAGAACTTGCTTTAATCAAGCTACTCATAGCAGGCAAATATGACCAACTTCTTAGCTCTGCTGCAAGTGAAGATGTTAATTTAAGAATTACCTGAAAACCTTATAGAGACAATTTTTTTTAAAAATAAAAGGATGAAAATACCAAAACATCAATGGGAAAAAAAAAGCATTAAATTTTGCAGGTAGTTTGATGTTTATTTCCACACAGCATATTATGGCTGGAAATTATTTACTTATTTAAATAACCACAGTTGAGTGAAAGCTACAAGACAGTAGATAAAAGATGATTAATGTGGCAGTTCTGAGTAGAACCAAAAGCTGATATAGGTATGTACTTAAAAGTTCCAAAGCAACTACATCACTATCACTCACCTTTATAATCAGATAAGAGAAGTAGATACTTAAGATATAAAATCTTGTGGTGAATCCTGCAAAGCTTAACAAAAAGTGAGACAATTGCACCAAAATCTAATCAATACCATTAGAAACACGGGGATAAATATGTTTGCGAAAAATCCAAGTAGAATAGTTTAATCTATTTCTGAAATTACTTGTAGAAATAAAGACCTAATTGTCAACATACACCAAACAAATAACACATCTTAACAATCAAAATACTTTTTTTCAATTCATAAATACATAATAGATTTCATATGCATTCAGAATGTACCGAGATGTATAAATTCAATAAGTTAAAAGTGAGGATAGAAAACCAAGAGACGTCCAATGAGCATATTTTAAAGGGGTCAGAAATCTATTGACAGATGTTCTATAACTTTACAATAACTATTCAAGTTACAACAGTTCCTGGACCTGGTTTTACTCAAAACTCCCTCATTAATCACATATCAGCTATTTGTCTTTATATATCTTACCCACTGCCTCTTTGAATCCATTTTTTTATGAATATCTTTTATTTTTACTATTGTTCATTTTACAAAATTACCAGAGAAAAATTCCCCCTCCAATAAGAGTCTGAAATTATAAATTTTCTGTCCTTGAAGAATTTTGTAAATATCATTTGAATAACAATGGGAATTTAATCTTGATATCTCTGCCTCCAGTCTCATGTTCTGCTACTGAAATGTAACTAAAATTAATGCTATAATTTGGGAATTTTTTTTCAAACAAGACCTAGCTGATGTCAGATTGATTTTTGCAAAAACATTGTGATGTTCATAAATCATACACTTTGGGTCTCAGAAATTGTAACAAATAAATTATTTCTCATTTGTATTACAATATACAAAAGAGACATTGCAGTTCTAGCACAAATAAGAAAAATTGCCACAGAATTTTCACCAACCCAGCAATGCTGATAATTCAAACAAGCAGCAGGCAACACTAACCAACAATTTAAAACTGCACCACAGGATATCAATCAGCTGGTGCCTATGTACTCAGGTAAACATTCCACTCACTACATTCCTTTACAGATTACAATTGTATCAGTAGTAGCATACTTATCATTCTCCTAGCCATAATTTAAGTAAAATTCAACTATGCAAGGAAACTTCACTAGAGTTATGGAGAAAAAAAATAATACTTGAAAATAAAATTTAAAAAATGAAGTGGTGGTTACATTCTTAATTTTCAGTAAGCTTGGCACTAAACCAGAAACTAAAAGGTTGTTTGCATTCCTACATATTATTAGTAGCAGAGTTATCAAAGGGGGGAGGGTGATTATATCAAAGACGAAGTAATAGTCTCTTCCACATTTTGTCATTATCTGAATGCATTTCAATGCTTTTATCATTACAGATTTTTCTCTGCTCAAGTTAGAAAAAAATTCAGTTGAATAATCTGTCAATGCAGCAAAAAAAAAATTCTGGTGACCTTTGCTAAAACATATTTTTACACATACACAAACTTGGACAATGAGTGACCTTTGTGCTATTCATTCTGTATTGGATATCAACTTTCTGTATATACTAACATTTTTTTTTCAAGATGATTTACTATGTGCAAACGGGTTACAGCTCTTCATATTCATAATTCGGAACATTAAAGCTCAAGACTATGCTGTAGTTTCCAACCAGTGTCAAGTTCTACAAATGCTTATATTTGACAATGAACTGTATAATGTATCAACTAAATCCTCAGTCATGAATAGTTCAACACATCTCTAGTAAATACATAATGAAAATAACTTTTCATGTAAGGCACAAAATCTCAAAAAGTTGATTTTTACCACCGAGCTGTACGAGTAAATTACTTCTAATAATTGAACTAAATATTTTAGTAGGTAGAAAAATCAGGGTTACTAATGGCTTTTGATGATTGAAGCAATCGTTAATTTGTCAAAGCAAATGAAATTATATCTTGTTAGAAGTAAAAAAACAAAAATAAATGTAAAATTGTAGTGTGGTAGTTCTACATCGTCTGTAATTAAGAATTGCCTCCCCTTGAGAAATGAAGCTTTTTACCATCAAATACAATTGCTTTCCCTTGCAAATCCTTAAATTTAGTATCATAAACCCTTTGATGAACAGAACTTTACTATTTCTAAATAGCAAATATACAAATAGATAAATGAATACAATAAAGCACGCAGTGGAAATTCTAAAACTCAGCTCCATTTTTTCCACTGACATATCCGTTGATTATGGTGGAATCAATGTTTTTAATCAAAAAAGTAAACAGCTCTAATCAGCTCAGAAATCCTCCGTGAGTACACTAGTATTTTTTTCTCTTTGTAAAATCAACTTTATGCTATTTTCTTACAGCTATAACTAAAAATTTCTCGCAGATATTTCATTAGTGCAATAGGTTTTAAAAGAGCATTAAAACGTACAAGGTAGATGCCAGTAAAAAGAACTTAAATATATAAGTTAATCAATGAAAACTATAAATTTCTAAAAATTAGTGCAGCGATTAGTAATTTCCCCCCCTTTTTATGCTACTATTTAGTCATGATGTTTTTGTTGCTTTTTTTTTTTTAAATTTATCCAATCTGAGAAAAGTTGAAAAAAAAAAAGAATTAAGATTAAGGTAAACAGCAGAGAAATGAAAATTGTTAATGATTTCTAGTACTTCATGAACTACAAAATAAATGAATTTGTTTACAGTCCAGTGAATTGGAAAAAAAATTTTATGTCAAAAATACCATTCAACAGGTTTGGTTCAAAAGTGTAAGCAAATTTAAGCTTTCAACCAGGTTTATATAGCCGCCAAAGGATTCTAAATGTACGTGCATTTGCATTCCCCAGCACTCCTGGCCATACCGTTTTGTCCACAGATTTAATAATTAGCATCATTACTCCACCACACATCATTTTTTTTTGTTGTTTTTTTTCAAAAGCTTCAATTTTTCAAAGGCATAGTTTATTAATAACATTCTAGATTCTCCGGAATGTAGATATTTCTTTACTATATTTTAGATGTTTTCCAGTGGAAAACGCCCGTGATGTTGTAAATAGGATTTATTCTAGTCATATTTATTCTTTGATGTGATTTTATCAACAGGACTTCAAATTTTGATGTGATGGTTAAGTCTTTCTTCCAATCAAAAACAAAGATTATTATGATGCATAATTGATTTCCTAAACTTCCCACATTTTTTTTTTATACTACAGCAGGTTTTCTATGATGCAGTTCTTCACGGTAAACCAAAAAACAATTCCATTAGATTATTCAAGCAAGATTGAACCAAAAAATATCAAAAACTCACGATGGCAAAAAACAACGGTTTTTATGACATTTTGATAAAAAATGTTATTGTAGTCACATAATGGAAACTAAGGCAAAAAAAATATCTTACAACAAACTATATCAAATTACTCATCCAATTTACGTGGAATTTTTTTTTATCAATGAAATATTACCAAAACGCAATTTTTTTTAAAGTTGACAAAATTTGCATCAACCCTCACCAACAAAAACAATTCTATCAATAAATAGGAAGAACAATTTTTTTTTTTAAATCACATTAAAAAATCATTTGCTTTGAGGAAAATCAGTGTAAATATTGGGTTGGCAAAAAAATAATTGCTGTTTTTCCACATCAACTTTGTACAAAAAGTTATAAATGAAAACCTTCAGAATCTACACATTTTTGCCAACTAAAAACAAGTCAATTCTTTCTGGGAGCATAGAAGTTTGGGATCCTAGAACCAATGAATTCTTTGAAGGCATTTTGAGCTTCAGCTTGGTTGTCCTTTGCTAGAAGTGGTTGAAATGCTAGAAAAAGTTGGTTAGAGACAAGTCTGGTGAGAAAGCTGGGAGAGGTAGAGTTTCATAGCCCAGTTCATTCAATTTTTGCAGGGTCATTCACACAAGTGGTTAAATGTTGTCAGGGAGAATAATTGGTCCTTTTTTTTTTATCAATATTCTTTTGCTGTGATGGTTTCACCAGGACTTAAGAAGTTGTAGTGGATGACCCCGCCCCCTTGCCAACCAACTAACAGTGACTTATTTCCTTATTTCCATGCAGGTTTGGTTTGGAGAAGTGTTTACCAGCTTCATCTCTGTCTAGCCACTATGTCGAATGCCGTTGATTATGTTCAGAATCCATTTTTCATCACGTCATGATGTAATCAAGAAATGGATCGTTTTCGTGTTGCAAAAGAAGCACTGAACAAATTTTGTAATGGCGAATTTCTTCATTTTCATTCAGCACCCATACATTGAGCTTTTTTGCTTTTCCAATTTGGTGCCAATGTCGAACAACTGTTGAATGGTCTACGTTTAGTTCCTCTGCAACCTCCAGAGTTGTTTTGCATCGGTTAACCTCCTTTGGATATCATCAATCACAGGATGTTCACAACCTTCATCTTCGAAGTTCTCATTTCCATTTCAAAATTTTTGGAACAAAATACTCGGTCAATATTGCAAGCAGTATCCACTGCTTTATGTCTCATAACAAAATAAGCCAGAAATAGTGAACAGCAAACCTCAGGCTTCAATAAATTGAGTAAAATTCATGCTTCCAAAATAATCATCAGTTTGAAATAAAATTCACAATTATTTATGCATCAACCCATTGCTAACTGGTTAGAATTTACAAAAAAAGAAATTTTAAATCTGGTCCACCGTAAATGAAATAACAAATAAACTAATATAATATCCTTAAGACTGTGGCAAGTCAACATGGGTTTGATATTTGAAAAGTTATTAAACATCAATACAACTCAAGAACTGTCAGAGCAAGTACCAAAATTAAATGCAATATGAGAGTAGGCATCAATATTCATTGAACAGCTACCTTTTATAAACATAAGTTATATATAATTAATTTATACTCCTGCATCGAGCCAGTTTAATCTGTAGCCTTTGCGACAGTTATCTCCCTTGTCTTCAATGCACGTATCCAATTTAAGAATGGATTACTTGAAAAGTTCTATGTAAGATTAATGCAATAAGGAAATGATAGTTATTGAACTTAGACCCTGACCATTTTCACAACAGATTTTCCCCAATCACCTTCAAATGCTCTGAGCTAAATAGCATATAAAGACAGACAGTGAGACAACCGATATACACAATAGCCAAGTACTAAGAGAAATTTATCCACAAAAAGAACATTAATGATGAAGCTCAATGATATAAGTATAGTTTATATAACTTCATATGCTCCTTCGTGTACAAACAGAGAGAGAGAGAGAGAGAGACACAAACATACAGGTAAAAATGTTTAAGCATTGTACTGTTATCAAGTCAGTAAACAGGTAAAAGACTACAAAATACAATAATCAACAAATTGTGCCATTTCTGGATTTATCCAGAAATATTCTACCAACCAAATATCCAAGTCACCTTATCCAAACCTGCCAGCCCCGATTTCTGTAGTCATAATAGTAACTGGGACACTTTATACTTAATAAAATGGAATAAAACTTCTAATCAAATGTTCTTGCTTTATATAGTAGAAATCAAAATAGAATGGTTATAACTCAAAAGAGAACATTCATATTATAACAAGGAAAATAAAGAAAGCAACCATGCAGATGAAATAATTACATATGATTAAGTTTAAAGGTCAATCATCACAAGGTTTCAGAAAAACATTTCTATTGGACTAATCTCTCACCAAGCAGCAAGACAATGGTCACAGATCTTAACATTGATGTTACTTAGCTGCAAAAATCATTTCATTGAAATGTGACATTACAAAATGAAATACAAACCAGACCAAGCGGTTAATCTGACTATAAATGTTTATCCTACAAATACTGTGTCATAGTTGTTAGTCAATATTCTGTTTGAGGTGCTCACAGCAACAGTTTTATATCTCCTTGTTCTCACTTTCAGTGTCAGCCTTTCAATAACTACCATTTTTTCTTGCCAACACATGAAGAAGGTAGGAGAATGCACAGGCCAAAACAGTGATTAAATTAAAAGATGATGATGGTCTAAGTAATTCATTTAATAAGAGTCATGAGGATAATTCTTAGTATTATACTTCAGTAGTAGCTTCTGAACTACAAAAAATGCCTAGAAATAGTCACTTTCAATTTCTACATACTGGGCAAACTATCTTTCCTAGTTATCAGTCTATGCTCATAAGTTTATTTAGACTCCTCACACTTCGATTTTAAATATATTCTTAAATTATCACCAACTTCTCAGACCCAGGCTAATTATGATTGAGCTAAATTGGTTATTCCAGATGGGTAGAAAGTTTGAAAAACAAAATCTTATACCATTCGGTTCAATTCTTTCAATTTAGGTCTACAAAATATAGTAATATTAGACTGTGGAAGAATTTTTCACACTATTTTTACACTATTAATTAGAGTCTGACATCAACATCAGATGGATTTTCACCAGTCCAGACAAATGTAAAAATGAATATCAAGAATAATTTTAAACTTATGAATACAAACAATGCCATAATCTGATTAATAAGCCAAATTTCCATACTTCTATAACCATCCAACAAGTTTATGGTCCTAGATTCTAAATATATACAAACCATATTTGCTGAACTTGGTAAAGAGAGGGCTATAAATATCAATTTGTTTTCTTTGTGCTCAAATTAGTAATAAACAGTCAAAGTATATGTGTCCCATTCATGTTAAAATGAAATTGGACATGAAATTTCAAAGTGCATGAAATCATTTTTCAATTTTCTATTTAACTTTGATATTTAAAGTTTGAAAAAAAAAAATGGTGGTTTGTATAAATGTTTAAGCATAATCACATTTTTTCCTACTTTTAAAAATATGCACAGAGCAAAGAGAAATAAGTCTCAATTTGATATAAATGAGGGAAAGTTCAAGATAAAATCAGTCGTAAAAAAATAAGGCCATCTTGTGTGAGTCTGGAACCGATTTTAGGAAAAAAAAATAAAGTATCAATTTGATGGGACATTGCTTTTTAAAAGGATTTATGAACTACTTTATACCCTCAAAACTGATGTGACGCACATAAAAATATCACTAAGTCTAACTCACTAAGACACTCTTTGACCAATAAAGTTACAAATTTATATTCAAAGTTAATGTTGCCTGCGATCAATGCTTGCAAAGTTTAAGTGACCAGACAGCAACAATAAAAGAGCAATATAAAGCGTGACACATGTAACAGAGGGTACGGTGACACGCTTAATACATAACATGTTTATCAGTTCTTTGGATTATCAAAATAATCTTAGAAGTGGTCCGCAAACTTGAATTGCCTTCTAGAACCTGATGAAGCAGGAGGGGAGATTTTTCTGACTATATCAGACTGCTTGTAGAATATTTGATCAGATTTGTCTAGCCACTTCAAATTCTGATTAAAAATTCAGTGCCTTATCAAAATCTCAATGTCTGAGCACACAATGGCCCTGACTTCTCTTGGGTACATTTTTTTAATACTACATCTCCTGTCTTTACATCATTAACAGTGAGGATTGTAGAATGGAAGTCACCAAAAGGTGAATCCATTGACTGCTTCAAGATTGAGTGTGAACTCTATATTTGTATGAAACAGATCCAAGCCATTCTTTTGAAGAAATACAATAGACTCTCCTGCACACTAGACAATGGCACCATTTTTACTGATTATTCTCTTTCTCATTGCAGATATCACAGCATCTCCAATCCCATCAACTACCCCCAAAGAATTGCAACCCTTCTTCACATTTCAAAATTCTTCCAATCTAACATAAACTCTTGAGACAGTATTGGTTTTTGGATTAAGAGGCAGGGCTATCTGTAGACAAGATAAAACAGTCACCAAGGTCAGAACATTTCAGTAAATCTACACACTTCATCAGGAATGTAAAAACTTCATATTTTCCTTTATCTGTTGCCAAGAGCATTGACTTGCATGGAATATCTTTCTGATAAAGAGCCACAGAAAATAAGTTTACACAAGCTCTAGACTAGAGAGCACCTTGGATTTCATATTGGTAGGAGCAGCTGTACACTACTGCTAAATCCCACAGTTACATTTGGATTGTTCTTATCATGCAGGAAAGAATCTGAGTGAATGCACTAAATTCACATGCTCTTGGAATTTTGCCCATTCTTCAAAAATTGCCTCCAAGCAACTGACCCTTACAATCTTGTGTGAACTCTACATGGATTCTTCCTGGGCTCCCATCCTTCTTTATTCCTCCCAAATCACAGCTTCACTAAGATCAATCCCTTCCAGTCCCTCTCTAAACAACTGACCACATTTACACATCTCACAGACCTTTCTAGCAATCATCTTCAAGATATGCATCCTCACAAAGGTACTTAGGCCAAAACTCAAAGTTATCAAAATTCAAGGCTTTCAATTTCAGAAAAGTTTTCATGATTTTCACATAGATCCTCAGGTTGATCTTTCAGTGATAAGACATTTTGACATCTCACGGATGCAAATTTACTGAAACCGATTTTGACTGCCGGGTTTGCTCTTTTAAACATATGAAATACTCCTTTCAAATACATGACAAGGTAATGATTCTTTAATTTCAGTTTCTCCCCACACTGTCACTTCATCTTTTATTCCAGGCATGGTATAGACAATATCTAAAAATAAAAGTCTTTTACAAGTTTGATGGTCCCATCTGCCAAGGAACACTGGACGAATCTATCCATTTTATCTTTTATTCAAGGCAGTATACTCTAATCATCTTCTAGATACTTCTGTTAATTACAATGACCTCAGATGTGAATCAGGACCTCAAAGTCTTAAAGCATTAAATGAGATAAGAAACAAATGGCAACACACATAACACGGGTACTTTGCAGTTTTCATAGAGAATCATTATGATCACTTCAAATCAATCAAGGTATATCAATAGATACAATCCCTCTGCTAAACAGAAATTATAGAATCTTGCACGAATAAATCACAGAAAATGCAGTGTAAAGACAGGGGGTCTAATTTCTGCTGTGACACACATAACACTCAACAACTGTTCAATATACAACTGACAATTGAATTGATTAATGAGCTTCATTCCTGAACATCTTGGATGTTATTTTGAGTTATAGCATTGAATATAGCAATCAATATGGGGTGGCAAGTGTCCAAAAGTAGAGGTTGTATGGTGACACATGGAACAGGACCTGCGTTGAATGACCTTGTTCGATCAATTCACTTTCATGAACTCAATTTCTTAATATGGAGTCAGGAAAATATTTTCACTTTCCATTCACCACATTTAGGATTAGATTAAGTTACTGAACTTGTCCTGGGCTAAACTAAGTTATCCATCTTGTCATAGTCAAAATTATTGCATAATCACAAATTCATAACAGATGCTTTCTTAGCTGAAAGATGATGTCATAGGTATTTTTATTATTTGTAAAATTTGAATTCATACTTTTGAATTGCTCATGAGAATTACATGGGGGTCAGCAATTACAGAAACGTTGAAATTACCGTTCTCTGTAAACACTCAACTACTAATCAGTCAGCAAGAACATAATTTAATAAAGCAATTCATTCATGAAGAATAGACTAACAAAACAATTACAAGCGTTGGCAAAAAACTTGAATTACTCAGAAGAGCCTCTTGACAAGAGCCATACACAATCTTCACCTCTAATAATGGCTACAGAGATCTGAATTGTTTATACTCCATTAATAAGATTACCTTGATTTTATTTTAGATATTCAACTTATATTGTCAATCAGATTAGAATTAGTGAATTTTTTTTCTTCCAAGTACCCATATTATTTTTAATCCAGCTATTTTCACAATAACATATCGCAATTCTGAAAAGGGCCATTTCTACATTAGCAATTTTAAAAGGCTAAAAATGGCTATGTCTTCACCCTTATTCAAAAATAACATTAATTTCATTCTAAAACACCATTTTTTGGCACTATTGGTTAAACCAATGAAAAGTAAAAGCCATTAACTTGTTTTTTTTTAGTTTTATTTCGTAAAATATAAATTGAATCAACATTTTGAAATATTTTACTTAAATTAAATTTTAAAAAAAATTAAAAAAAGATTGTGACCCCTACATAATTTTTATTGGTCACATTTAACATTAAGACAGAGTGATTGAACTTATAATCTACCCTATAGAGATTTTTAATCTAGCCATTCCAAATTGCCAAAATGAGAATGGCCTACATCAAAATGGCGATATGAAGCGTTATTGCAAAAAAATAGCTTCCAATTCTTAATGGCTAAAAATGGCCAGATTTTTACCTTAGATTATATCAATTTTTTTTAAACCATGTGCATCATAAATGTGACCCTTAAATAATTTTATTGGTCAATTCTAAAATTCGAAATTGACAGACCTTAAAATCAACCTGGCAAATGAATCTACCCAATAGCCATTTTTTTATTGTAGCTACTTTTAGCCATAAAAAATGGCCTATATCAACATGATGTGTCTTCACAAAGATAACCTAATTATATTGTCAAAATCTTTGTGCTGTAATGAAAAAAATATTATCTAATAAGAAATTTGATTTTACTGGGTAAAATAATTCAGTTCGACTCAACTTTTTGAATCTAAATTTTAGCAAACTTCAATGACAATTTTTATAGTTAAGTTCAAATCATTAAAAGCGATTCATTCAAAATCAATAATCTCAAGTCCATAGAAGACATGAGAAGATGCAGATGCATACCTATTCCGTTTTTCAACAATCAAAAAGACGTAATTTACCAAATGAGCCGCGGAAACAACTTCTTGCCTTTGGTTCGAGTAATATTTATTTAAACACCAGTAAGCATACATTTATCACAATTTTTCAATAGCATACCGAGTTATTTTTAAAATAAATATAATTCCAAAACGTTTGTTACAGCATACACTTGCAATGTTCATCTACCGTATTCAGATTGTACACTTGAATCGACACCCGGAAAAAAAGCCTCAAACATGGATAAAAGTTTATTGTATCGTCAAAATGTATTGGTTGTATCAGTTTTCTATCAGAGAAAAATTTTTTAGAAATTGGAGATTTACAGAAAATTAACAGCGTGAGAGTTGTCGATTTATAAACATTAAAATAACGTGAATTTGATATTCGGAGATTTTCTAAAATTTCTGTTATGAAAAAGATTTTTTAACAGTGCTTCAAAAATACGAGAATTTAAAAAAAATGATTTCACCCGGTATATTTTGGTTCATTTTATTGGATTCTACGATTTCCAGTGTGTTAATATAAGCATAAGAATTGAAAAAAATAATGCCCTGCGTATTGAGAAAGAATATCTTATTGAATTCTGCAAATTCCAGTATTTTTTTACACAAAATAAGATTTATAGTACTTAGTTTGGACAACCTGGGTATCGACAAACTGCGCTCGAACCATTTAGACTTCTCGGAACGAAATGAGTATTTCCGAGAAGGTATTACCTACGTCCTTAATTCAAGTAAATGGATCTCTTCACTTCGTATATCTACAAGGATAACGATCAACCGAATAAGACAAATCGTAATCAACGATCATGAATGAAATTTCCACCTCAAAAAAAAGAAGACAATTTTTTGCGTCATATATTTGAGCCATCCGTTTAACATATGTCAGAAATAAATGTGAAAACTTCTGAAACATCAGAGAAAAAAAAAACATTTTGATAACGAAAATGATCTTCGTCGAGATGATTTTATATGTGACGTTAAGCGATGAATGATTATAAAAATTTAACCCAAAATTGTGGCAGAGAGCCAAGTATTCCACATAACGGTGAAAAATGGCTGTAATTTTTCCAGAGATCCGCAAAAAAGGGTCCAAGATACATTGTTTAAAATGTACGTAAAAATAAGCTCCGAGTAATTAAGAAAGATTTTTCTTGAATTTTAATCCAAGTTCGTCAACAGATTTAAAAGTCTTACGAGTGTTCTTAGTTGATGAGGAGTTAAAATTGCTTTGATTTATTTTTTTTTTTTAGTCAATAACAAAAATGGAGGGAAAAATCCAATCAATTTATTTTTTTCATCTAGTGGTACATACCAAATTTTATGAATTATATTATATAACCTTAAACCATAACGTAGTTAATTATCAAGTCAAAAAAACAAAAATTGAACACATCGATTTGATTTGGGAACGTTAATTTTTACGGTGAGAATAATACGGAGAAGAACGTGTGGAGTTTCTGTTTCAATTAATCTGAATGAGTTTCCAACGCGAAAACTACCTGAAACGTTGAGTTGAATGCATCCACAACCACACGTGACCACAAAATGACTTGGATTTGTTTTGGGGGTGTTTTGCTTAGCATTTTAAAGGGACGAGTGTAAAAAAAAAACTTTCAAATTAATTAAAAATGAATTACAATTTATGATTTCGGTTTTTTTCCAATTCAAGCACGAACATGAAAGTTCCGAGACAATTGACGACTCGTACCTTGAAAGAGTCTAAAAAGACAAGAACAATCAACCCAGGAATAATTAAACTACTAGTACAACCAACAACAAACTTACAGAATTGCGATACGCACGATGATGGGTTAAAATATTCATCATTGGACATCTGCCAGACTATATCTCTCGAGATTTTAATTTCTCTCCGAGTGCTAAGATAACTTGAATGTAAGCAAAATACTAATTTAGTTATTGTTTTTAGTGTATAAACCAGCTTGAGTGCTTTGGACTGAGTTTTTAAAATGAAGACAATCCACTGGATAATCCATGTCAAGCAAACTGAAAACATAATTAATTGGAGGGAAGAATCACCGTGGAGCTTGGAGTGAAAAGATTTAATGTCTTTTTTTTTCAAATGAAAAGATCTTTTATTTTTAAAACATTTTCTAACTATCGGACAGAGTATGAATTTAATAAAACTAAGGAAGAGTACCATATTGTTTTCAAACGGGTGATTATTTTAAAATGTTAACGCTTAAAAATAATTAGGAGATCAACATTCAAAGCAACAACAAAAAATGTGTACTAATACTTGGTGGTGTAATAATTGCTACAGAATAGATTAGAAAAAAAGTACCAAAGAGATTCCCTTGTAAAACATCAACTTTTGCTGAGGTATGAATTATTATGCCTCTGAGAATGAGTGTAATGCAATAAACACACGTGAGACGAGAGAAATCGTAAAATAGTTAGAGCCAAACCCATCACGCATAGAAAATTGGCTACATTTTTACTCGTAATTTCAGACACGAACTTAACGGTATTCTTTGATTTCTCCCGTGATACAAAAATTATTTAATTCCATAAAATCTACTTTGTAGCAACTCTTCCAGAAATAAATGATGACTTCATCATACTTATGTGCGCAGGAGAATTTAAAGTGAATTATACATTTTAGGTCGTTATGACTTGAAATCTAAAAAAATAACAAGTCCAGATTCGATAAAGTTTAATAACTACTTCTAAACCAAACAAACCAATCCTTAACATCAAGTTGAAAAAATCTGGCTAAAAAGCTAAGAACAAAAAAAAACAGCCAATAGGTTTATATCTGCTTCAACATGGCTTCGTTCACTCTCAAAAATAATGGTCGTTACTAACTTAACGAGGAAAATATGGCAAATCATTAAATAAATAAAAGCCGAAAGTCAATTTTTATTAGAAGTAAAGATACTTACTGATAAAATAGTATAAAATCCAGGACTAGTTTCCCACTGTTTCAACTGGTGTACAGCCGGTTTAAGAATGTCAGCATTCTGGCTGCAAGCACTGGTAAGGGTGTGTAAGACGATGGGACCAGCACTAGCCAAGTCCATTTTTTTACAGCAATCCCACTCTACCAATTAGTATCAAGAATTTATCAGACATGAAATGTTGGTAAAATAAAATCGGTGCATTGATACAGAATCTGGCTTCACAAACTCTGGAACATCATTCTTTTAAAATATTTTTACACATATACACACTATAGACATGACACCATACTACCATAGACATAACCGAATTCCTTCATGTTCTTTTCGCAAAAAGAGAGATATATTGCAAACGAACAATATTAACACAAATTCATACAACGTCCGAATGTCTCAAGTTTAAAAAAGAAAAGGAAAACTGTTTTGAAGTGAACAGAAAAAATATTATGCAGTCAAAAGATTTAGTGTAGAAAATCTCTTTATGAAATAAGGTAGTAGTGTTGTCAGACCATTGGATATGTCTTTTTTTTACGTAGAAGGGAGAAATGCATTTTTAAAACCCGTTATTGTTCAGGACAGTTCCAAGTAACATTAAAAGGCAGATGAAACTGTCTGCTGTCTCTTTTTGTTCAAAATATATTTTGTCGCATCAAGTTCAACAATTACACTAATCGTGCCATTTTGAGTTCATTCATTTTTACCAAATCCGGTGAATGATAGGACCGACTACTCGACATCCAGAATTCGCTATCAACCAGTGCACGACAACACAATAAAAGTGACGATGTAAATATCAAAATCTGTCCCCCTGGTTGTATATTCGTCTGTTGTTGTTTTTTTCGCTACGATTTTTTTAATCCCTCCAAGTTATTTTTTTTCACATGCTGCAACATATCTCAGTTGAGTAATTCAGAGGAACACATGGTGGGTTTTCCATGAGACTTCCGGTTCTCAGCAGTAATAATAGCGTGCGATCTGATCGAACAAACATTTCACAGGTCTTTACCCGAACACCAAGTATTCAACCCCATGATTATACTTCTGTTAATGTTGATTATGATGATGACTTCTATTAATATTCAAAAATTAGATTTTACCATGCTTAAAGATTTTATTAAAAACGTCAAATTAAATTTATGAATTTCAACATTTTTAAGGAGACAAAAGTTATTACTTTGAAATGTTTACCAAGAAATAAGTGAAATAAATCAAGTTTCCATTCTCAGGTAAGCAAAATATATGAATGGATTTTTATTAGAAAAAAATATAAGATTTTCAAGAGCAAAAAAAAGAAAAATGAAATATAAAAACCCAGTGAATCATCTTCAAGACAAAGATCCAATCTAGTATGAAAACTTTAGGCATTTTTTTATTCTTTGGCACGAAGGTTCACACAACACTTTTTTTGTCACTGAACCAAACAAACATTCTTCTGGTTAAAAATTAATGACAGAGTATGAAAAGAAAACAAGGGAATACCATGATTTTGTTGTGTATTCAAATGCTTTCGAACTACATCTATGAATAAAGATAAATAGTCATAAAAAGAAAAATGATAATGACATGATCTACTAACATGAGGAAGACTTTAATGCTGCTGATTAATGAACCAGAAAAATTGACAACAAATTTAGTATAAAAAATTGTAAAAGTTTCTTTTAATACTTTTGGTTTTTTTATTTAATGTTTTTTATCAGTATACCTATATTACCAACTTTGAACATCTATCAAAAATCCTACAAATTCTAGAGTTCTTAACAGTACAATGCAACATTACAATATTAGAACAGATCTATATTACAAATTTTGGAATGACTACACTAAAACTATAAATTCGCTTAAACAAAAAAGCAGAAATTCATGCACAAATCATACTATTAATATGCTTATCACAATCTATGTCCGTTGAACACTAATTGGTCCGTTGGCAAAAAACAACCCAATCACAAAAGAGAATTTGGAATTCAGAAATTTGAATATAGCAGATGACAGAAACTGTTCGTTTCTTTGTTACAGTATGGATTTTACAATTTGTAAAAAATCTAGGTTAAGATTCCGTTTAGCCAACCACAGAATTTTTTTTGAAAATGTACTACTTATATTTTTATATAGATATTCTTATTTCATTAAAAATATTATTCTATTGCTGTAAATTATATTAATCAAGATATACTTATTTTATTTGAAATATTCCTTATTTTATTGAGAAAAAAACAGAAGAAAAGGGAATTAGTTTGTTTACTGAAGAGATACAAAAAGGGAAGGTGAAAGAGAGTTTGGTAGTCAAATAAGAGGAAAGGAAAGAAAGTTAAAAAATGTGCTTTTTAGCTTAAAAAATCATGGAATTCTCCATAAATTATACTCTAAAAAACATCAAGAGTGAGATATTTGAAGCCTACCTCTGTTTGGGGTGGGACAGGTAAAACACAATTTTCAGCACAAATTCCTGGACAGGCCTGCACAGACTAGCATACATTCTGCATACTCACCCTTAAAACCTTAAAAATTGATTTCTCTCAAAACTGAAATTCATGTTCTCACTTTTGGTGTTAGAGGTTTGCGTATGAAAGCAGGAAGGGCTGGATTTAGACCTTGGGGAACTTGGAAGCACTTCAGGTCCAGGAGGCCCCACATACAAATTGGAACTGACAAGTTATACGTACATAGAAAGGTTAAATGAGTTATATATCTGAAGTGAGTATATGTATACCTGTAAGTGCTAGCCAGCAAAGCTCCAAGTAGATCTTTAGGTATTTATTTTTGTAACTCGAATTACAGGCAGTAATTTCATTAACTTAAAACAATTGAATTGTTAAAATGAAATGAATTCCAAGAAGTAATTCTCAATTTATCCCTTATTAAAAAAAAACAATTTTTTAATTATTATCTTTTTGTATATAGAGGGCCTTTTGCCCCCTTATAAATCTGGCACTGGCTAGAATAATAGGCTCTACAACTTCATTTAAAGCAAAAATTTTCTATGGATATCTCACCTGAAGGTGAAATCTTTCACACATTACAAAAATATGAAGGAAATGGTTGGTAACAGAGACTCTGAGTTATCACTATATATAATCTACCTTCAGTTGTTTCAGTAGCAAATGGTCACATTTTTATTAAATCTTTTTACTTGACACATAAGTATAACAGCCATAATTACAGTCACTGGATGACTCATTCAAATAAAAGCAGAAGATCTGGAAGGAAAAATTTTGGAAATTATGTTGTGTAAAAATCATTTGTAGCAGACGAGAACTTTTGAAGTTTGCTTGTGAGACAAAAAGTTCCTTTCCTAAAGAATGCAGCTTACAAGATAAAATCCTTGTTCAGATCCACCAACCTTTGCAAATGACTGTTTCCGACTATGATTATCATTAAATCAAAATACAGAATTCATCTCACTGATGAGGATCAAGATTTTCAACCAACAGCAATATCATCCTACTCTCCTAACAATGAGGCATTGGTCAATGAAGTTTAATACCAAATATCATATTGACTGCAAGATTATTTGGAATTTTTGTTGCAAAAAAATATAAATTTTCTAATTTTTTAATGGAAGAAAATATCTTATTTGTACAGAATGATAATCAGCAACCTTCAACCAAATTGGTCACCAAGATTGTCAACAGAAATTTCTTCAGTTTTCAAGTTTTATGTAAGAATAAATTTATTTCATGTTATGTTCATGTTATGTTCATCATCAAGTCCAACTATAAATTTGCCTTGAAATTACTAGAGACATTTGCATAAGAATTGATAATCATAATTGTTGAGACTTGTTTAGTATCACTTTTTACGAGAGCCATGATGAGAGGGTGCAGGGCAGAAGGACTCCCACTTCCAACTTTTCACCAAAAAATATATTTTATCATCTCAGATTGCTACAATGCAAGGAATTTGGGTTCTGAGATACTACGAAATTCAAAATTTTCCGGGTATTCAACCCTGGTCCCCATAGGGGGACTTACTGCATCACCGAACCCCATTTACATTTAGGTTGGTTAGCTCTTTCCCTCCAACTCCCGTACAACATTTTTCCCTTGTTATGACCCTGTTTATACATTATTTTACATAGGAATTTTGTTTTTGGTTTATTGGTTTTGTTCTTAGTTTATATTGAATTATAGAAGAACTACATGTTGAATTGGTCATTATTAAGTAAAGCTAGAAACTTGCATCGATTTTTTCCCAAATAATACAGAACAATTTCTAAAAATTTGCTGTTTCACAGTAATTTGTTTTGTGCATTATCCTAGGTAGTATCTAAATGTTATTATAAATGTTTTCATTTTTAAGACCAGGTATAGATTCGAATTGAAAAGTTATTGGTGCTTGCCATACTACTGGTAGTCATGAAAGAGCTCTTCAACACAAAAAGGATTGGGACCCATGATTTAAAGGAATGCATGTCTTGTATAGAAGCTTCTTATAGAACTAAAGTATAAAGTTTGGCAACATACTTGTATAAAACTATGAATACCGAACCATAATTCCTAAACCTAGGTGATATAACAGACACAATTTTTCACAACTTTCACACATGTAAAAATAGCTTAAAATCAAGAACATAGCTATGAATGAAGGTGCAAAGTTAAATAGTGTGGTCTCCTGGAAGAAGCGCAGTTTTTCCTACTGAACAAGCAGTATTGCTTTATTTTCATAACCCATACTTCAACTACTGTGGAGCCAAATTACAAGCAGTAATAAATCTGGTCAGTCCCTTTTACCAAATGTATGATTCACAAAACTGCCTCATATCTTAGGAACTATGAAAGATAAAAGCATGTGGCTTTTGCTATTTCATAAGACATTTTCTGGATTCTTTAGATTCAAAAAGACGACCTGACCTGACCTGCCCCGTTGGTTATGCTTTCTGAAGATTAATTTCTCGGATACTAACAAAAATAGAAATGTGGGATATTCACCAACCAATAGCCCATTATTCTAAAATTGATTACATATGCAGCAAGTGTGGTTGTCTATAATAGGTTTTTCTGAAGCAAATCATTTTAGGTTTTTCTTGCTTTCATGGATGTAAAATTCAGTAACTAAACACATCATACAGAGAACATTATTTACATCTGGGTAAGCAAGGATTTTTAGAGTATCTTGGGAATATATAAAGATTTTCTGATCATGTTTTTCTTACGTTGATTGTGTTAGCGGGACAAGTTTGCCAGACTGGGCTACAAGTAGCAGATTGGGCAACTTTTGAAAGGTGTTGGCTACTTTTTTTAAATCATTAAAATCAGTTTTCAACATTATTTTATCTTGAAAGTATATAACTCAATCTATAAAAGAAAATGCAGAGGGTAACTTTTTTTTCTTTGTATTTCAGAGACAAAACTTGGTTAAAGAAACCTAAAAGCAATTTGGTCAAGCTCCAGTCCAAGTTGGAGTAGACTTTCCCAAGTATAAGAACAATCCTCACCTAATTTAGTAGAATATACTCTCCACTGATTATCCATTCTGTCAAGTTAGACCAAACTGATATAGGAAAGAAGCATTTCCCTACTTTACTTTGAAATCATGACCAAGTGATTGCTGTCATACCTACTGGACCAAACCAACATATCTTATGTACAAATTTATTTATCATGTATACAATACAAAAGCTGCAGTAATCAACTTTAGTTGGAATAGAAGTAGGAGCATTCAATCCATTAGATTTCCTGAAGTTAAAAAGTGAAAGGAAATAAAGGAGTTCATACAAAATAAAACCGGATCAAAGGGAAGATAATTCATATAAGCCTTACTTCCATCAGTAATCTCTTAAAAATGGCAAACATCTAGTCCCTAGTTTAACATTATTGTAGTTACATAGTAAATAGATCCTCCTGGTGAAACCATTAAATTTTTTTTCTTAAATTCAACAAATTTCTGGCTGGTTCAAAGATCTAATGGACTGGAAGTACTTAAATTGGAAAAAAATTCCTCTTGTGGGAGTATTACCAAAAATTTCAAACAGAATAATTCATTTAGTTGTGTTAAATAAATGAAATTTGAACAGAAACACTGACAAAAAAATAATAGACATGTGAACAGTGGTCAATGAGAGTTTTTACCACAAAACAAAACAATTAACATTTTTTAACTAAAACACCAGATAAGAGGTATGCATGCCCAGGGGTACAAATGGAGATTTGGGTTTTTAGGGGGCTTTGCTCATCGAGGGGCCACTCCATTCAACATTTATTGCATTAGATCCCAACCTGGTAGCCACTGACCCCTGAGTGTCCACAAAATTACAGGGAGTCAGTGAGCAGACCTTTGAAAAGCATGGTGTCTGTGAGTTTGTCGAGTTGCCAGACCTTTCAAAAGCCTAGCTGGAGATTTGAGGGCCCAGGCAAAGGGAGAGAGGGAATTGGTCCTTGGGGGAAGGGAGGTCCTCCCAGGATTTAGTGAGATTTGTTATTGTGTAATGTTAATAGAAATGCAGTAAGTAAACTTCCATTCATAAAGCTCCATTGACTTGAAATCCATCCCGCCTCCTCCCTTACCAACACCCCTGTGTAGGCCAAAATGATGATCGGAATAGAACATATGGATACAGATAAATCCCATGTATCAGATCAATACATACACAACACAAAAAATTGAAGCACTCAAGATTAAGTAAAATAACATGGTATATGATTTGTTAACTAATACAAAATCAATACTGATGAAAATAGTTAACATATATCTTAATTATGGCTAATTTTTAAGCAAAATCTCCAACTCTTTAAAAACCTTCCTTTTCACATAATGTGATTTGTCCCTGGTAACCCTGAAAAGAAGGAGTATTATTTTGTCAATTTTAGTAAGGATATCCTAACTAATTTTACTTATCAATTTAAAACAATTGAAATGAATTCCAAGCTGTAATTATCAATTTATTTGTTACTGAAGAAGAAATTTTTTTAACTACGATATTTTGTAGAGAGGGGCGCTCTGAGCTAGTGAGAGCATGAGGGCAATAGCCCCCTTCTAAATCCGTTCCTGAAAGTGGAGTATTGAATTTAAATCATGCCCATCTTTTATTGTTATGTTTGAGTTTGGATTAGAGTTAGAGGTATGGTTAGTATTTTTGCACTGAAAAAATGTTTTATCGTCTGTTTACAGTTAGATTCCTTAAAAACTACTGCCTAACTGGTATATGAACTGAGAGAAAGAGAAATTCACATCCATAGTTACTTATGATGAATGGAAAGTAAGGGGACAGTTTAGCACAATAACTAAATTGTAAATAGATCCCCCTCTAATAAAACCTTTGAATATTTTCTTCCTCACAACTGACAAATTTTTCTAGAAAGTGAAAAATTAAAAAGAAAAAAAGTAAAATTTTCTCTATCAGGTTTTGAACTCTGTCTGCTTATTGTATTTACCTTGTTTCTATGCACTGGTGTATTGTTGCTCTCACTGATTTCTTTAACAATAAATTAGCTTTTTCAGAAACCATAACATTTTTGCTATAAAATTCAACCCCCTAATTAGGTAAATTGAGAAGTGTTGATTTCAAATATGCTTCAGGTTTCCCTATGTGATGCATAGTCCTTGACTTGTAAGAGTACAAACAATACTGCCAAAATTACATCAGCACTGACAGAAAGGGAAATTCACTCTTGCAGTTATCCTCTAACTAATGGAAAGTGAGGGTCTAGTCTAGCATTGTAACTACATTGTAAATAAAACTCCACCTAAAACCTGAAAAAATTATTTTTATCCAAGCTGACATATTTCAGAAAAGTTTGAAGGTCAAATAGATCTTGATATAAGATTGAAAGAAGAAGAATAGAACTTTTTCAGTCAGTGTTTGAATTCGGTCTACCGAGCATTTCCCATGCCTCTAACCATTCAGCTCTGAAGCCTACATGATTTTGAAGCCTATAAATTAGTGATCCCCTTCCTGATACCCCAAAAGTGGTTATAGGCTTCAGATATTTCACTCTAGTTGGTTCAAGATTATAAATTTCAAAGAATTCTATGATGTTGAAAGCACAATATCATTTTAAGAGCTAAACAAGAAGTTACATTTGGAATTTTAAAGAACGGAAGCTTAAAATAGCTACCCCTATTTTATCATAAGTTTTTTGTTCACATAAGTAGAACTAAGCAAGACAATATCATCATTCAACTTTTTTTACATTCACTGCATTTATTTCAATAAGGGTTGAATACTTTTTTTTATGAACCTATAAACATCACTGTTTATGCCTTTGTAAAGCTAAATTTGTCCAACTAAATTCATGTTCATTTATAAGTTACAAATCAGCAACAACTTTCATCTGTTGCGTACATAGCCCAAACATACATCCAAATATAATGCTATCAAAAATAAGATTTGCATACTTAAAACAGATATAAGTTTTTGTTTTTTTTAAAGTCTGTACGTGTAGTGGCTAATCAATAAAGTTGGGGTTGGTTTTCTGTTCTTATGAAGTAATGAACTGATCCCTCCATGATTGATATATCTTGGCATAAGGTGACTCAGGACATAAGGGGAGCGGGGTCAGTTTTCTACTGATGTTTGGTGATAAAATGATCCCACCATGATTAATACATCCATATCTATGGCTTTACATAACAATTCTGTATACCAAGTACACATTTCATATTTTGTTTACAAAATCCCAAATTATATCTAAATGATATGAAAAAATAATTATTTCTGCATATTTAAAATCAAACTACAATTTTCTTTCACCAGGTCTTACTAACAGTACAATTACTCATTTTTGCTAAACACTTCATTATATAGTTCTGTTAATATCAAACGGTGGAGTCAAGTGATTTATAAATTCAATTGTTAGCACCCATGAAAATTTAAAAAGATATACATAGATACATTATACATTCAAATATTTTAGCATACTTGAAGCAGGTTTTACAGTCTCTGTACTTGAAGTGGGGGTCCAATATGATGGAGGATCCGTTTTCTATTGTTATCAATTAATAAACTGAACCTTCCAATAATTAATGAATTATTCATATTTTCTAATACATATATGTATGTATAATAAAAATTTGTCCAACCCCTTTGAAAAAACATTTCTCCCACACAAATATGTTTTACCTCTTGCCAAAAAGGTTGTAGGCTTCAGATATTTCGCTCTTGTTGATTATAGACTGAAATTTCCAATGAATTTTGAAAGTAAAGAAACACATTTTAAGAGCCTAACAAAAAGTAACATTCAGAATTTTAAAGTATGGTAGCTTAAAACAGCTATCCTTATTGTATAATATGTTTTCTGTTTACATAACTATAACTGAGCAAGTCAAGATTATTATTCATTTTTTTGAATTACATTAACTGCATTTATTTTGATAGGGAGTTATATTTGTTCTAATATTCATCGATTATTACACCAACGGTAAATAAAAAGTTTTTTTTCTATGAAAATTGCTATGTATGTAAACTAATCCATTTGCCATTCAACTATTATGATTTATGCCATTGCACAAAAACTGAATCTTAATTGTTTGTTTTTTCTAAAAAAAAAAAAAGGTTTCATTTAATTTGTGAAATATTTGTAAACAATGTTGCAGCTAATACAAACTCAAAAGGTTACTCTAATAAAAGCTACGATTTTTATTTGAATTTTGTCATCAATTTTTCTATTGAAACTAACCAAAAAAGAAATATCAGGTGGGTGGTTATCTCCAGCTATATGGAGAATATGGCTGTAAAACATTAAATTATTACTTAACTAGAGGTTTCACAACTGTAGGCTCCATAGAGTTCTGGATAACCGCCCATGGGGCCAGTATTTTCAGCTAGTTATGATAATCACAGAAGCTCTTAATGATATGCTTTCAAGTTGATTAATGAAACTATTTTAGCATTCATGTCACTTGGCTATTGCAATACATAAACTGAACAGACTGCAAGGCTAAAAGAAATATTATGAAATGCCAGCTCATCCCTCACAACATATACACTTGGGGAGTCTACTGCCCTTTAAAATCAATATTTGGAATCTATTTTTTTTCTCGGATTCACATACCAACAGAAAATTTTAAAGTGAAATTGTAATCATTTTGTTTATATTGGATACACTTGAAATAGGCTTTTTGTGACTGTGGTTAATTGAATCATAAAGCCAGCTTCAGTTTAGTTGAGGCAGAATTAAACTAATAAAAAAATTGATTGTTAAATTTGGTATGACCAATATCAGAATAAAGGTTATTTTTTAAAATATTGATATTCTCAGATATGAATGTCTTCTCACTCAAGCTGCTCATTGCATTTACTATTCT
Source organism: Thysanoteuthis rhombus (assembly GCA_963457665.1). Taxonomy (NCBI): domain Eukaryota; kingdom Metazoa; phylum Mollusca; class Cephalopoda; order Oegopsida; family Thysanoteuthidae; genus Thysanoteuthis; species Thysanoteuthis major. Next base: position 70,306,609 of record OY735199.1, on the reverse strand, counting down.
TACTGAGAAGAATTTTTTTCTAATACCAGTGGAGGTCCGAATTTGTTATTAATAGCTGTATTTTTTTTTCGTTTTACTTTGGAGGGATAAAGTCAGCATTTTGAACAATTAATATCAATGTCCACTATACACATATTGTTGACGCACAAAACCTTTCTAACATGTTCTTATCTTACTTGGACTGTCAGAAAATCAAGAATACAATTTCTCATATGCTGACAGTTCTCCATCAGGGGTACATTTAACCCCACCCAGCCCAAACATTGGCGAAAATGTTTTTTCATAATATATGGTCATGTTGTATATCAATAGACAAAGAATTTTATGCTGATTATTATTCTCTTAGAATCATGCTCTGAAAGTCAATAAATATTTAATTATGTACAAAATACCGTAAAACCTCAAAAATAAGCTTGCCATTTATAAACCAGCCAAATATATGCCTTCTACCGTCTTTGAACCCTAAAATCTTTCATAGAATGGGTATCTGATTATACTGCATAAATATGCTTCCTTTCTTATAGTTATTACATAGCATGACAATAACACAGGTTTTTGAGATGTTATTTCCATAAAAAGAAACCTTTTTCTTGTATGAGCCCATGGACTTATTTGGGGGGTTTCATAATACTCTTTGCAAAACAATCATGCAAATGGTGCACTCATAAATGAAACAATGTAAGCATGAGAATAAACCCTTTTCTGAATTCATAATAACTTGTATCAATGTAGAGTAATCCGTTTTTTCCTCAAAAGTTACTCTCCCATTTGTATATTTTCCATTGCAGCAATGGAAGTCTGTGTGAACTCTGTTTATTGCACATTTACCACGCCATCAACATTTTGCTTCATATCTGCATCTATTTGCATAGTATGAGGTCATTAAAGCTCTGCATTTATCTGGGAAAAGGCATCCCTCTCCTTCAAATCAACAGAATAACAGAATTCACAAAGATTTCCCATGAACAATTCATTGAGCAAGTGAGTATTCTAGCAAACTACTAAGTGACAATTAGTGTCCAACGATGGACTGTGATGTTGTTGGAGACTCCATGATTGATAATTGCTTGTCAACATACTGCTCAAATCTCAATTCATTGAATGTTTTGGCTTTGCTGGTACTTTTGAAAACTTTCACCAAATATTCTTTGACTTCTGTGCTGAGGCATTTCTGTTTAGTTCTTCTCTTCTCCAAACTCTGTTAAATAATTTTCTGGCGTACAATGCAATGATGCATACTGTGTGCCTATTTTATTTGCTCCATCATATCCAGTTGGAATGTTTGCTTTCATTACAACAGGTCATAATTCATCTCCAAGCAGCTCAGCAAGAGTGTGGATCAGTATAAACCTTGCACTTTCACCAGTACCAAAATGAATCCATAATTCAGTGAGACATTGACTTGTAAGTGTTGGCGTGTAAGGAAGGAGCAAAGCAACAACCTCAGAATCGTTTGATATTGCAACAAAGCAATTAAACCCATTTTTTGCTGCATATGAGGAATCATTCTTGTATCAGCTTTCTCAAACTGGGAGTATAGTTCGCTTTGACATTTTGAGAGCTTCGCAAAAGATTTTTTTCGATGCATTTTTTCAAACTGCTGTCAGAGTCAACATAACCACTTAGAACTATCCTTACTGCACTCTAACTTTGGATGCCAGACTGATGTTGAAGAAATCAAGTGGATTGACTGCTTTGACACTAGCACTCTGACACCTTTAGGGACTCATCAATGTAGCTATTGTAGACAACATGTAGTTGATTAAATGGACACAATGGCTTGATCTTGTACTATGCTGCTTGAAATAGTCCTTTGAAGGTCCTGATTTCTTTGGCAGGAAGGCATTGATTAAGTGACATGAAATCAAACACAAGGACAATGTTCTGCTCTGGAATTTTACTGAATTTCAAATCAGCCACAAGAATTTTTTGAAGTTCTGTTACAAGCACATTTTGCTGTCTATTTTAGAAAATCACCATCAAATGAAGATGAATTAAACAGAGCAAAATTTAAAATATTGCATGCTCTTGTAACATCCATTGTCTTCTATGCTTGAGCAACCTCCTCAGCAGAAGACTGTTCATCTTTTGGAGCCTTGGATCAGCTTCCAGTGATCTACCAGAATGTGGAAAGGTGGCTTTTTTTTTTATTGTTTTAGACAGCTTTTTTGATCTGCCAATGACGTGTTCTCTCTTGCAGCTTTTGTATTTGGCGTTTTTCTTAAAACTGAAAATTCTCTCAGCAACTTGTTCAATGACAGAGGGAACCATGATGAAGTTGTGCAGCTTTATTATGCTAACTGCAGATGAGAAAGGATTTCCATGAGCTCTGACAAATTCTACTATCCTAATGACTTAGGAGTTAAAAACTGCACTGTAACCTCCCTGCAGTCAATGATGAAGATTCTAGCCTCTATTGAACATATTTGATTTGGTCAAGCTTTGAAATGCATTGACAATGACTAGCATTTTGTGATAGACTCCAAGACATGATTTAGTTGACCTGCTTGTCATATAATTCTGCTTGCACTTTTACATGAATCAAACTTTCTAATGATTTGAGTCCAAGAATGCTTCCCATATAATACTCTTTCTTGCTTCAGAAATGATCAGTAATCCACATAGTGACCTGACAGAGTGGGTTCCCCCAATAACCGCAACAATAATCTTCAGACCAAAGGTTTCTGTCTCCAGTAATGTATCTTGAAAACCTCTTCCTTTCAAAAACTTTCCTATCCAATGATCTACAACTTTAGCATGTTGAAAGTTGCCTAACATAGGTACATTGTTGCTGAGTTTGATAGGATTTACAATATTATCTCCACAAGAATGTGGAAAACACATTCATCATAAATGACTGGATGGGACGTTTGCCATGGCTGTTTCAGGACAGACTGAAAACTGTACAATACTGTGAAAACTTTGAGTGTTTAGTGACTGGATATGGCAGATGCTGCAGAAATGCTACCTGAATAATTGGGAAAATGACTGAAAACCTGCCCATGTTGGTCAACCATCTTTATCTTCCATAATTATATTGTCTTTGACACGGAATGATGATGGCAATGGCAGATCCTCCCTCTTTCTGAAGTAATTCCTCAAGTTTTTACATGGAAGTTCTCCAAATTCAGATGATCTATTTCTTTGCAAGTTGAAATCTCCTAAATCTGACTTTGATAGAAGTCTGTCTGGTTTTAATTGAGTTAGAGCTATGATAGTATCATGATTGGTGCTGGTTCTGGACAGTGATGATCAAAGTTATCCATTTGAGCTAACATGAATTCATCATATAATCTAATAAAAATACAATCATTTTCTTACACAACTAAGGATTTTCAATCATTAACACATAATACAAGACACATGAAATACTTATATTGCAGCTCAGTTATCACATTTGAATCAGAGCTGTACTTTCATCAAGAAGAGAACACATAATCTAATGATAATCAGCATAAAATTTCCTTTCAATTAATATGCAACATGATCATAAATAATGAAAAAACATTTTTGTCAAGTTTTGGCCTTTCAAATGCTCCCACTTCCATCCCTGTAGAGAATGGACAGTACATGAAAATTTGTATTCTTGATGTTCCCACAGTCTAAATAACCTAGAAACATGTCAAAAAGTTTAGGTTTTTTTTGCATCAATATTGCAATTTCTATAGGTTCCTACTGCAGGGCTTGTGATAATTCTTTTACAACACCTTTCCATGTTATGACATTCATATTACTTTCAATTCTGTTCAACTTTCTCTAACCCCTATCATTCGATGAATAAATGTTATTTGTCATAGAAAGTTTTAGCAACTTGTTACATATAAAAAGTTGGTGACTGCTTAGGATGATAGTATTTTTTATAATCAAGTGAATATGAATTTATAGATAGCCTAGCTATCATTTCAAAACTCTAAATTATATATTTTTTCCATGTTATCAGAATATCTAAGTTAGTGTTCTATTCCATATTAGCAAAAAAGCAATAGGGATTTTTCACAGGCTGTATGAGTGAAAAATCCAGTTATAATTATACTCCTAAATTATCTTTCTTTCCAATTGCAAAGGGGGTTACTCAGTCTTGCATGTAGGCAGAAGTATATTTGTCAGTTGCATTTACACCCAGTGGATTGGATCAAATTAGAAAAGGTCAATGGATCAGAGAAATACTTTAATCCACTAAGCAAGCTCAAATGGAGGCTCAGTCAACAAATAAAAAAGAACAAATGATTTGTGACATTATTTTCTATCAATAATGGATTTGCGCAAAAAATATCAATTACTGTATTTAGTTGACATTCACTCCAGCAAAATCATATGGATACCAGGAGAATAACATTTGCATACACCAAATATGGAAATTAAACGATCATAACTCTTCTTGTTGTTCTCCTCTTTCGGTCTTTTTGTCTATCTATCTATCTATCTATCTATCTATCTATCTATCTATCTGTTTATTCCAGTCTGTTTATATCTATCTATCAATCTATCTATTTTATATCTTTTCATTCATAGCTAACATAGAAAAGATTTATCAGATTTCAATTGAATTTATCCCAAAGATGTATCTAAAAAGAATTTAATATCGTATTCTTGATATTCTTAAATGACTTACTTTTTGTCAAGCCTATAAACATTTATCCCAAGATGCCCATATTACAGAGGAAAAAACTTATTGGCCAAACAGATGCAATCACATGAATATCCTTAGAAAAATGAATAACCTTGTCCATGACGTTTTGTTTGAAATAGTATCTGTCTGCCCTGTACATTCTGTTACAAGCAGTTGTCACAATCTTTTCACGGATGAATGAAGTCTTTGATAATGAAGAGTCTTCATCCTCCTTCTTTTCGCTTCACATAGAGACAGTATTATCTCTGGCACATTATGCTTTGTGCATAGTCAATTATTTCCTAGTCATTTCAAGCCACAGATTTGAGTTTTTTAGTTGTTCAGGTTGGTCTGTGTGTTTTTCATAAATCATCGTCGTCATCATCATCATCATCATCATCATCATCATCATCATCTACTACATCTACTACTACTACTACTTCATCATCATCATGATCATCATCTACTACTACATCTACTACTACTACTACTTCATCATCATCATCATCATCTACTACATCTACTACTACTACTACTACTTCATCATCATCATCATCATCATCTACTACATCTACTACTACTACTACTACTTCATCATCATCATCTACTACTACTTCATCATCATCATCATCTTATTGTTATTATTATTGTTGTTGTTGCTGTTGATGATGAGGATGATGATGATACAGGTTCATTGCTGGAGATTGAGTGACTGCAACTCTCCTCAAGTCCGCAGACCTCTTCTCAGTATTCCCACATTCCTCAGCAATGCTTTGGTTTGTACTTTCTCACAAATGTCTGGCAGTCAACACTGAATGCTGAGTGGCAGTAAGTCTCCTCAGGTTTTGAGCCCTCCTCTCATGATCCTCACATATCACAGTAGCACTGTGGTTTGTACTGTAGCTACCTCCCCCAGTTACACTTAAACAGGCCTTTTTCATTCTAGCTGTTAGGCCATTGCTAATGACAAGAAGTCGTCTCACATTTCAAATACTCTTCTCAGTATTTGTGCAGATCCAAATAGTGCTGTGGTCTACGTGATCTCAATACTTCATCTTATCTCCAGCTCCTCCAATCTTGTTTTTGATGTCTTTGAGACATTTCCTAGTGTGCTTTCTACTACTGGTACTACCCTGACCTTCATCTTCCAAGCTCTTTTCCAGCTCCCTTGCCAAGTCTACGCTGCTCACTTGCACTTTTGTAATCCCGTTTTTGCCTTTAGGACACAGTCTTCCATGCTGATGAGTCTTTTGCCGCCTTCTTTCCCCATCAAATACAGTCTGTTTATGTCATCTCTGGGATGTAGAGCCTTGTGTGTCATCATAAGTTTCCAAGTTTGCCGGTCAATTGATTGGAGCTCTTCCTTTGTCTATCCAAGAAATGGATCTGTATATCTTACAACTAATACTGCCCATGTGTTCATTCCTTTTATCAAATTTCTGCAGTTTAATTTAGTCCTTAATGTTTTTCTTATCCTCCTAAAATATTCCTTTTTTTAATTTTCTCTTTCGTTTCTTCCTGTTTTATTGTGTCACATTTGAGAATCCAGAGGTATATATATATATCGGTCCTGTTTAGTTATTGCTCTATTTTTTTGTTGTCTGATAGATCAATTCTTTCTGCCACTACAAGCTTTCCCCTATGCCATTAGCACACATTCTTTGATTCAGAACACCATCCCAATGTTATAGCTGTATTCTTCAACTTTGTTGAACAACATTTAAAACCCTTGTGTGTCTGCATGTTCACACCAGATATCTGGTGGGTATCACAGGAGATTGAGTCACATCAAGTTTCCTCAAGTTTTCAGCCTTCTTCTCAGCATTCCTGCAGTCTACAGCAGTGTTGTGGTTTGTACTTTCTCACCAAACATCCGGTGGTCGAGGCTGAAGGCTGAATGACGGTAAATCTCTCCAGCCGGCCTCTTGGAATCCTCATATATCACAATGTAGTTAGTAATTTAATCCTTAGAAACAAAAACTGTCACTAAATCTGTCAATGTAGGTTTCTTCGGTTTTCAAGTTGGTTTGGCTGGCTGACTGGCTTGTTGGCTATGTATGTATCATGCATACAGACTGCACCAATGGAGCTAGAGGGCTGACGTTTTCAATATTTACTCTTTATTGTGTCTAGGAAACACTCTTTTTAAGTTTTCTGAAAATTTTCCTCTAAAATTGGATTTCAAGTGGGGAGGGTTCAATTTACAATGTAACTTTATGCTAAATTGATCCCTTAGTTTGTGTCCATGTTTCTTTTTGAAACATCAGACTTTTTAAGTGATCATGGTCTAAAAGTTGAGAGAAGTAACTTATTCATTGATCACCCCTTTTATCAATTTTTAATTGATCACCCCAGCATGCAACCAAAAAATGTTGGTCACATGACAGTTTCTATTAAGTGACTAACCAGACCTATCATTATTACTTGTTTTTGCAGTTATAATACTAGTATTTATTTTTTTATACAATTCTGGTATTTTGTAAAAAGAAATAATGAATAAAACTAGAAATAACACTTTTTTCTATTTAGATTTGAAGTCTTACTTGTTAGATTATTCCATAAGTCATTCAAACTAGTATCCTCATGTTTGCTTTTTTGTCAAAAGGTTTCAGATAATGTACTCTGTGACCTTCCTCAGGTTTATAAATCATTCTGGAGATTTTTTTAATATTTTTTAGATCTGGATACTAAAGACTTTTATAGTCAGCAGTGATCCACAAGTCAGTTTGAAAAATTCAGTTATATGCGATGAGTAGATCAATGCATTGCAGACACCAAGGTTAGTTTGTACATTTTTCACTTTCTGTAACTGTCTGTAACTTCCTGCAAAATTAATTCATTAAAGCATTAATATGACATAAAGTTACTTTTGGAAAAAAGACTTCCTTTGGCTTAGTCTTTTGAATTTTAAACATTAGTTTAGTTTATAATATCATCATTCAGACATTTGGGGAAAAGTGTACCGACCTACCCTCACAGCAGTAAAATCTAATCAGACAAGTTAGATCTCTTGCTAGTAGGCACAAATGTGATAAATATATTGTTATAACTGAGAAATATGACATTTTTGGCCAGACAGAAGTATTAACAGTAATAGAGTAAATTGAATAAAAAGTCATATTTTAGGAATATAATGACCACCTTGTAGGACAAGTGTGAGTGGACCTTAATGATGCAATGTAATTAGATGAACGATGAAAAAAAGAATGAAAAGAAAAGAATGACAACAACAAACAGAACTTTATTGACACCCCTTTCTCAATGACATGGAAATAGATATCAAAACAACATAAGTAGAAAATCTTAGCCACAAAAGAGGGAATTATAAATTGGATTCCTTATACCAGACAATTAAGAGTCAAATCCAGGATCATCAGATGTACAGTTTTGACAAACTAAGTAATCTCTGTTATTTTCTGAAACGTAATCAACATGCTCCCACATTTGATAAAATGTGCTCCAGGCTTTGAATTGGAATAAGGTTATATACACACCAAACAAAAAGTTTCATCGTATGTGGATTAATCAGTGTTACTAATTTTCCCTTTTTTTTTTAATGTTTCTGAACCCTTTTTCACCTTTCTTTTTTTTCTGAATACTTTTTGACTTTTGCAAGTTTTTAGAAACAAAAATCGAAGCAAGTGATTCAACTTGCCCCATGTACCAATCAGCCCCAATGCTAATTGTTTGATATCATGAGACACTAAAAATACCATTTTTAGTAATTGGTTGTTTTTGTTCAACTAAACATAAGCATCAATACAGCATTGAATTTGATATTACCTTTGCTTATACAGCTTTTTTTCCAATTCATATACTAAGACCCTTCACTCTATACAGCTCTAATTAGGTTTCCTATCTATTATATGGGCCTCATTCCAAACAGGGCAATGTGTTCCTTTTTCTTTCCATGTATGTTTAGCCATACCTGACTCCAAAGAATCACCTCAAATGAAAGTTTTTCAATGTTCTTCAAGTTTAATTTTTAGAAATCATCTAGTTTTTCCTTTACTTTCCCTCAGCTTCACTTCACCACAGCCGTATTGGATAATATATATATAATTCTTGGTCATACTTTCTTTAAAATGAGTTATAACTTTTTTGAGGTGGTTACATACTGTAGCATTGCAGTAAAAGATCTACCCCTGTATTGACTTGATTTACAAGACTGTTTAATTTTTTTCAGCCACACCTTTTAGTTTGGGCTCATTGTAGTTTTATGATTGATTTTCTCCAAGATTGTCTTTCTATTTGCTATAGGATGATAGAAGAATATTATTCAAGTCAATGAATGATTAAAAGTCAGAATTCAAAATGTTGATTTTCAATCCAGTAGGTTTCCAACTCCAGAGAAATTAACATTACCTGCTGTTCATAGAACTTAATCACCAGTATATTTGTGCATTTGTAAAATTTTGGTACCATTTAGAAAAATAGTCTACTAATTTATCTATGTGTCAGTATTTCTTTGCAGTTTCAATTCCAGATTTTATTTTAGCAAGAACGAAAATCAGTCAAATTTTCTAACCTTCACATCTGATCTATAATCCTCAATGTGCATACATGAATAGACACTCTTCCCTGGGGTTACTCAGTTGGCAGGGGTATACCATTTAGAGAGCTTGTGTACTGTGTAGCCATCATGTTCACAATGACCGTGTGAGTCATCCTTCACGACCTGTGCAGGATTTTTTGACAAAATGTTGCATCCCCTGTCATGTCTGTCAGCCCTCCTTCCCAGTCCAGATAAGGTTCCTAGTAACTACTGGCTTTCCCGAAAAAGATTTCAGACCATGGACAAGATTAGGAAGAATAAGAAAAAGATGCTGATGACATAGGACTTCTCAGACTCTTTTGAAAAGTGGAAGGAGATATGACCTGTGAGGTCCCTAGGGAAGTACTTTGAAGGGGACTTGGTGTCATTGCCCTAGGAAGGCTATCTTTTTTTCATTAATATCTAATTGCTGGATACTTTCTGGACAGACCTTATACATACTATTAAAGAAAATGGCATTTTCATATTTGAAGATTTTTTTTCATAAGGCAAGGATTAATCATTCTTTGTCTAATCATTCCACTTCCATAATGGGATGAGACACTAGTTGTCACTGACAGCCACTGAAAGAATCTATCTGTTGACACTTCACATTTATCAATGAAGAGTGCATCAGGACACACCTACTATGAAGTCTGAAAGGGTGAGTGTTTGAGCTTATCCGTTGAAATATATCAGTTCTTTAACTGCTGCTATGATTTTAAGCTTGATTAAACTCTTACAGAAAACTAAATAGAGTTTAACTAAGCCTTTCCAATCCTATGTCCACTGTGTTGAATTCTTTTTGAAAATCTTTTCTAACAAAATGGTATATTCATCCACTCTTGGTATATGTGTTCACTGTTCAACTCTGGACTGATAATGTCAAGGATAGGAGATGAATAAATTGCTAAAAATATGGAGATTTATTGTTCATTAAAAATATCTTTTATGGAAATCAATTCTATGGGTGGAACCTGCCTCAGTTGTTTTAAATTTGGTTCAAACACTAACTTGAAAAACTCTTACAATGGATGGAGATAGATCTGAGCAATTCTTATCACCATATTGCAAGGTAAGGAATTGATTTTTTTTTTCTCAATCATTTTCTGTAAAGATCAATCAATATTTCTTGTTATTTTTTTGTAGCTGTAAACCGACGTAAGAATGGCGTGCTTTATTTTTTGTAAACATGTTAAAGCAAAGTATTTCACTCCATGAAAATATAAAGAGCCTGTATAACTACAAAAACAGTTGAATCAAGAAATAAATTCTATTTATGACATCTCTGATATTGTTCATAGGAAAACATCTGAATGAGTAGGAAAAACATCTAGAAATATTCAGATCCTGGAGAATCAAGATGTTTTTAATAAACCCATCAAAATAAGACCACAAAAAGGCAAAAAAATATTTTTTTCCCGAAATTAAATCAAATTTTTTAGAGAAGGTTTAGTCAAGCACTGATGCCAATCTTTAAATCGGTAGACAAAATGGTATGGCCACGAGCAATGGAACATACAAAATCACAAACACATAAAAAAAGGATAGAACCCTTCACCATCTTTGATGGCTACGGTTATTCAATTTCAGAATCTGTATCTGAATGATGCCTGCACATGTCTAAATAATTTCATGGCTTATGGAAAATGTAATGCCTTAGAAACTTTTAATCTGATATCTTGATTAGTATTTTGGGGCAAAAGTAAATAACTTATACCCTATTAGTACCAAAAATAGTCATTTGTTTTAAATTTTAAAGAAACCCTGTCTTATCAATAAAAATGTTACACCTTGCTAAAATCATGAGTGTAAGTGGAGTTCTTTTTGATTAAAATGTATTTCTGATTTATCATTGACTATCAATTTGATCGTTAACAAAATGTTTTCAAAAATCATTTAGAATTTACTCTTCACATTTACACTTTTTTTAGTACCACATAACATAACATAGGAGCAGAAGTAAATGTAATTTGCTTGTATTTGAAATCAGTTTCCACTCACTAAAGTAAATAGCTATTATTGAGATAGACTGAGGGTGACATGAGTGGCCATCTGTAAATATTTTTGAAAGATCATTTTTTATTGGAGAAAAACAATGTTGTGATCATTTTATTTTTTCTATAATATAGTTGAATGAAATATATGAAAATAAATGTCCTGAATAAAAAATATGTTTCTCTTGTTTCAAATTTATCAAAAATTATTGTATAATTATTGGGTAGATAAGTCATGTTTTTATTGAACCTAGTAAGATCTTAAATCATCAAAAATTCATTTGTAAATAATATTTTTTCTTTATCACTTTATTGTAGACTTGCTGAAACTCACTCTATCAGGTGGCTTCCAGCTAGTATAAATGAATATATTTATATATATCGCACAGAAAGTAAGAGTTCAGTGTAGCATTCAGGTTACATTATCAATAATCCCCCCACCCAAAACTCATTAAAATAATTTTTCTCAAAACTTTTTTACTTTGAAACATTATCCTAGATCCTTTGAGTATGCATGCTAAATTTGGTTGAGCTTCACCAAACCGAGCCACTGTTTTTATATAATACATTTTTCACTTTAATGAAAGTAAAACATGCTAGTAATCGAACATTTTTTTAAAATTGTGTATTAAGCATTGTCATTATTTTTGAAAGGACATAATTATTTTTATTTTGCTGTCAACTTAATTGTACAAACTCAAAGAAATGCTTCTTTAGATTTAGTGGCCGCGAATTCAGTTAAGCACATTATGGCTTCCTTATTATTGAACCTTCTATTATGGATATGAAGTTAAAAATTCTTGAAAAGATGATAATCTTGAACATTAATTGTCTGGAGTAATGTTGAATTGTACATTTTACTTACATAAAAGTTGTAAAAAATGATTGTCCTTTGAAAGTATCTATCTCAATGTTTGAAACTTATGTATCAAGTTGGCATAAAAGCCTTAAAACAATTTTTTCCAATGGTGTTCCAAAAGAAAACATACTTTACAGAAAAATCAATAATTTTGTCTTGCAGACTAACACATTAGAAATAAGCTTTTTTTTTCATTTCTATGAATTTACATCTTTTTCCCATAATTTGTGTTGTGTTTTGGGGGATATTTATTGTTTATGTTTTCTCTTTTTTATATGAGTATCACTGGAATGTTGTGTTAAAAACATTTCATTTCTCTTTTTCAAATACCATAAATTTATCACAACTTAAAATCATAATCCAAATTCTTATCTTTGAAGCAACACAAAAAAGCAAGATATTGAAGTAAAGGGAAGTGATGTTCTCACATTTGTTCTACAATAATTATGAAAATGATTTTATTTTTTTTAAAGAGATGCCAATCCAAGTTAAAGAATTTTTACCTTTGGGACTCACTGTCTTCATCATTACAAATATACAAATTTACAAATTAATATGCCTGTCTTCAAGTGGCAGAATTGATCAGTCTGAAAGTAGCTATATAAAATTGTAGCATACTATAAAAAATTGAAAAAAAAAGCAACAAATCAATGAATATTTCAACAGAATTTCTTTCATGTTTATAAATCTACCAATAAAATAGTTCAGCCTAGTTTTCATTGATCATGTTTGTAGCAGTTAGTATTTGTTACTGGCCTCAAATAATAAGCTCAACTACAGATATTAAGGCAGTATTTTATCAGTGGTTATTTTCCAGTTGAATTATCAGTAATAATGGTTCTAACAGAGATAATTTGCATGGGAGAAGCCATGTTTTTTGTTGGATTAGCTGTCTTTACACACTACTAGTAAACCATAGACAATAGCAAAAAATAGCAGGTAAGATAGTTCATATAAGCAACAAATGAAGTCAAATGAAATTAATCATTTGTGGTGATGTAATAGATAAAATCTCTTTCCGTACATATACAAATTGAAAAAAGTTGTGATTTTTGTGGTCTAAGTAAGTTAGTTTGTTTGGTGAGAATATAATGAAGCGTGTTTGTGTCTGTGCCTCTGGGCGACTGTTTTAGATTCTTTGAAAGCAATGAAGTCTTATTCTCTTTGTAGTGAAAATAGTTGATAGAAATTATTGTCCATTGGGGAATTGTGTTCCTAGTGTAATAAATAAATGTTCTTCCCTTGAAAGGAAAGGTTTCTCTCCAGTGGGTTGTATGTTTACCACGGTGAGATGTATGTGATGAGAATTGTGTTGGTGAGTGTAGAAATGAGTGTTTGTTCTGAGTGCTGGTGAATTCCAGTTGAGTCTGTACATTCAGTGTATGTGTACATATGTATGTGTACATGTGTGTGTAAGAGTGAAGTGGGGGGGGCAGGTAGAAATATGCTTGTTGTGAGCAATGATCTGTCCCCCAGATGCGGCAGATTTACTCTAAAGAACTGATTTTCTGTCGGTCTATTTAAACAAAAAAAGAGGCTCCCAGCGAAGGCTTTCTTGAAATGTTCAACTAGTCTAAAAAAATTATGTATGTAACCCATCGTAGTTTTTTTGCAAGATATTTTTTTTTCCGTTTGGAGACGATTAGGTCATATTCAAGGCTTGACTCTATTGCTGCTATTATTTGATATTTGTGATCAATGATGTGCACTTTAGGTGGCCACATATTTCTATTAGAAAATTCATGTGGTATATACATATAAGTGTTTTTTTAACAGAATCGGTGATGTGTTCCAATTTCCTGTGAACATCTAATCATATTCCATAAGAGGTTAATTTGGTTTGTTTTGAATTGTCAAATGCATTCCAAACTGTTTTGTTATGATTTCTCATGATTTTAGTTTTTCCTGAAGATAACAACTTATTCTCTCCTTGTTATCATTTCCCTTCTTAACAAAATGATATCAACTTTTTTCTTGTTTACATAACAACCGAAACTAAAATTGAATGTTTGCTACACACACACACACACACACACACACACATATATATATATATATATATATATATGTATATAGTTTGACTTTTGAATAAGTTTTAGGTAGATAGCAGTTTCCTTCATTTGAGTATAAATATTGATACATCTGTATGTAAGAGCAAGGAAGCTACCGCAAATTTAGTGAACAAAATGACTAAAACTAAACAGGAGAGTAGCAGTAAAATCACAGTGATAAGCAAAGCCCAAACTTTATTTACATATAATGTGTTTGAATGGAAATTGGGCTAAAACACAACCATTATTATTGGGTCATTTTTTTCCCTACTGCCAGAATATAATGTCAGTGCATATTATGATATGATTAGAGTGAATGGATCTTTTGATGTATTTGTTTCATAGATCCAGCCATTGTATCATTGGTTATATAAACAGCTAGTAAATATATCATATTTATACTCTAATACATATTTGCATGTATGTATACACCAGATAGAATAGACAGATAGATATGAAAATTGAAAAATAGTTTTCCTATTTATATGTATGGATGTAGTCAGAGTTTTTTGTGCTACATCCTCTAAATGATCTAACTTGAAGAATAAAACAAATCAGGGTTATTTTCAACTGTTACATTATGTTTTTGGAGGAGGTATTCAATTTTTTTATATATCTATAATGTGGAATTAGACTCTAATTTTGTGTTCACTAAGTATGATGTTGGAATTGAACATTTTGACTTTGTGATATGCAATGTTCATGTATTTTTGTATTCTTTTTCATCAAAATAAATGGAAAATCATCACCAATCATAGTATGTTGGATGCAAAACCATAAACCTTGAGTACTACTCACTCAGAGCAAACTGACCCACATGGTCCAATTTGTTAAAGCAAGCATCCCACCATTTCAAAAGACCAAAATAAGTACCTTTCCCCACTTCAGATCAACATGTGATGTCAGAATTTTTCGGCGATAATTTAGAATAGTTTCAATTCCTGACTGCCATTTACACACACACAAAAGAAGCCCTTTAAAAGACGCAGCTTTTTGGATATAAACAAAGAAAAAATCCAAACACTTTATTACATGAATTACATCCTTGAAAAAAAAATTTGAATGACAATACACAACCATGAATGAACCAGGCACATACAAGAAAAAAAAAATTTAAACAAACTTAACAGATTCATGCAAATGAATCATACAAATGAACAATACAAAAAAAAATTACGAATGAACTGAACGGACAAATTAATCATACAAATGAACAGTAAATTTGAAACAAAAAATATACACGTTCAGTAGATTAAAAAATTCAATTAAATCTTAAATTTAAAAAAAAGGTTGGTATAAAAATGAAGAACAAATAACCACCGATCGTAATATGCTGGAACTGAAACACAAGCTTTGTGACCAAAATGGAGGGAAGCAGTGGGGAGACCCATTTCAGTAGCCAGGATCAGTCTATTTAGCCAGTAACCGTCAGCTTAAACGATGCGTCTTTTTGTCATCTCCTTAATTTTCATTGCTGCTAACACAGTTTGAAACTAAACATGTTTTTTACCAGCAATAATAATAATCTAATTTATGACATTATGAGGAAATGCTTTGTTTTGATCACACTTTTTTTCAGAAAGTTGGCTTTTCCCTGACCTCTTTTCTTCAAGTTGGTCTCAAAAGTGAGGCAAACATTTTTCCCCCCTAAGGGGACAAAAGTAAGGCTAAACTTTTTTTTTATCTTTTAGGGATCAAAATTGAGTAGAACATTTTTTCCCTTTTAAAGGGTCAAAAGTGAGGGTATGCGTTTTTTTCTCTTTCGGGGGTTAACAGTGAGGGTGAGTTTTTTTCATTTTTAAGGGCTCAAAAGTGAAGTTAAACTTTTATTTAGGAGTCAAAAGTGAGGGTATATATTTTTTTCTCTGTTCGGGGTCAAAAGAGAGGATAAACTTTTTTTCTTTTTTGGAGTCGGAAGTCTGTGGGAACATTTTTTCTCCCTTTTAGGAGTCAAAACAGTAATTTTTTTTTTTTTCCCATTTAGGGGTGAAACGTACCGTGATGCATTTCTTTGTATGCATATGCACTACAGCTGCAATGCAGAAAGGAATGAAAGGCACAAGACTTGTGTTGGGATTCAAAATCAATCTTTTATTTCTTTTACGTCGGCTGACCAAAAATACATCAGTGGTCTTCGTTCAAAGATCAAACAAAAGAGAACAGGAAGGAAGTGAGAGAGAGAGAGAGAGATTGCTATGGGCCAGCGGCTACCTGTATATCTATTGCACTACCCTACTACTCTCTTGTGATCGATCTTTGATCCCCTAACTTATAAATGAGGGTCCTTTTTCTATCATAACTCTTTTACTAAATCAACTTACCTTCTTCTTTTACTAGATACCAAAGTTGAATGATCACCTACCCTTTTTTCCTCCTATTTTCCTCCTGCTTTCTTCCATTTCTTATTATCTTTCATGCGTCTGCTGTTAAAATCCTTATATATCTTTCCTTTTTACTCTCTTTCACCTAATGTCTTTTCAAGTGGCTGTGACTAGCTATCTATCTGAGGTGGGGGGTCCAAGCAATGTTTTAAGCACATTTTATAGTGTCATAATAAATCTACTACCATCCATTTGCCAACAGTTGAAAAGGGTAACTCTGTTACACCTGCATATATATGTATATATATATATATATATATATATATATATATATATATATATATATATAAGTAAATATATCATTGACCAAGTGTATAAGTATAGTTCAAATATACTCATGAAAAAAGTATTTTTAACAAAAGTGTTATTCAAAAATTAAATCAAATATTTGAGAATAAAAATGAAACGATAAATTGAACATCAGGTGAGACTCTATAGCTATCATGAAGGCAACCCACCTCAGAGAAGGTAATCTCTTATATAAAGGAAACGATAAAAAAGAAGAAACCGACTTTGCCGTGGATTCTTCTCCCCTCTCTACATCAGTGAACCTCCAGTAGAATGTTGGGTAAAGGTTGCTATCTGTATCAAATATGCAGTGCGTAACTCAGTTCAATAGTGCAGATGCTTGGCACGTGAACCCCTCAGGTCAACAGCCAGGATCAAATAGTTCCATCAGTGATTCACTACCAGTATGTATAGAAGTGGTGATCATAGATATCATTAGCTACCAAAAAGATTCTAAGAAGAAAAAACACATTTCTTCATCACCAATCACACAGTCAAACAAAGGCCGCTCTCTGCTTTGGCTCCAGCATTGGCTCCAGCTTTAGCCCAGTGTTTGAAAAATCAGCTACAGAGCCAACAGACAAACTCTCTCTCACCTAAATGTGAAATGAACAACAACAGTTTCTACATTCAATGTGTGAACTCCTAATACAATCAATAGGCTACATGAACTTGTAGCCTCTTCAGAAATCTAAATGTTGATATAATTTGTGTTCAAGAGCAATGCTTCTATCACGACAAACTAAACCTCAAATACCATGAAGTGGGTAAAGAAAGGTCCTTTATATCAGGGTCTGCTTGGAAGGATTCCAGAAACTCAAAAATCAGAGGTGTTGGCATGTGACTCAGTCCTTGAGTCTTGAAATCACTCAATAGCATTGAGAAAATCCTCTCAAGAGTGATAATTACCACTTTCAATAGCAATCCCTGTTCAAATTTTATATCTTGTTCAGCCCTACCAATGTAAGCAAAGAAGCAAACTCACATTGCTTGCTACATGGTACCAAAACACCACCTTTTAATCATTGGTGGTGATATGAACTTCAAACCAGATGAAATAGTGTTCACAGATTCGCTTTCCATGAGTCAACAAATTGCAATGGGAACTATTGTGAGACTTCACCCCAGAAAATGGCTTACTATGTTTAAACAACAAGTATTAGAAAAAAAAACATCCAAACTATGGATGCACTCTTGATCCAATATCAAAAAAAAGCCCATTTGACTACAAGTTTATCACCAAAAAATGAAAAAATGGTGCAATGAACTGTGAGGCTATTCGGAAGAGTCATTTTGGATCACCTTATTTTGTTTATCCGAACAAGACTCAGTCGACATGCCAACAAACAGAAAGTCTCCAAATTTCCCTGTTATGACTGGTCTCAAACTAAAAATCATGACACTGCTGAAATTATACCATTCCAGTTAGACTCAGATACGAAGCCCTACAGGCAGAGACAGATTTTAACTAACCAAACTCTACATATCACATCTTTGTTTCTGCACAAGAGAAAATGGCCAAGGACTGCATCCAAATAAGAACCAAAATTAAATTATGTGTACCATGGGAGACAGCAGCTACCACCAATGAAAGACTCAATTTAAAAGAAGTTGTCAGAGCAAAGACCATCAATTCAACACACTAAAACAATATTGAATTAAAGAATCACAGAAAAGCCTCATTAACTACTAAGAACTCTAACAACAATCATAAATCAACAACAAAATAGAGTCCATTGCAAATGTAAATGCCAACAAATAATCATTTTTAGCATGACAAACTGTCAATGAAATTAGTGGGATGAAAAGCACTAACAAGTCAAAACTGAAGGCCAGAAGTCAGCAAGATAGACTGGATAAATTGAAAAAACATTTTAAAAGCCTTCTCGGAAAAACACCCACAGTTTCTAACCAACTTATCAAAACCACCATCAATCATAAAATTAGGAGATTTCACACCCAATAAACTTGATGAAGTACTGAAGAAATTAAGAACAAAAAAGCCTCAAGATTAAATGGTGTCCTGTTTAAAGTCTGGAAAACAGATGCTTCCAATGATTTAATCACAAAATTTTGCACTGCCATCTACAACCAAAATCAAATTGTCAACTGGACTGAGGGATGCATCTTACTATCCCCGCCAAAAAGGAGATCTAATATCACCCAAAAACAACAGAAGAATCACCTTAACAGCAATAACAGAAAAAAAAGAGACAGTAAATGTAGTTATGATTCTCTACAAAAACACACGAGCCAAAGTAAGATCACCCGACAGTGATACCAATTTCTTGGATATAACTACTGAGGTACTGCAAGGGAATTTCCTTGCACCATCTCTATTCATCATCTGCACAAATTATGTTCTATGGACATTGATTGATCTCAACAGGACTGAGGGATGCATCTTACTATCCCCCCCAAAAGGGGATCTAGTATCACCCCAAAACAACAGAGGAATCACCTTAACAGCAATAACAGCAAAAATCTAAACAAAATGCTCTTGAATCAAATTCAACCAGAAATGGGGAAAATTCTTTAAAAGTATTTAAATGTATTCACAAAAACTGTTTGACCATCAGCCAGTCTTTGTCAATATATAATCATAGGGGTCAGGGCTAAAAACCAGTAGGCAGTCCTACTATTTGTAGATTTCTCCAGAGTTTCCAACTCAATCCACAGAGGTAAAATAAAGCAAAAACCTCTTGTGTATAGGATCCCAAAAGAGACACTAAATGTAGTTATGATGCTCTATAAAAACACACGAGCCAAAGTAAGATCACTCAACAGTGACAACAAATTTCTTTGATATAACTACTGGGGTACTGCAAGGGGATACCCTTGAACCATTCCTATCCATCATCTGCATAGATTATGTTCTACGCACATCGCTTGATCTAATTAAAGAAAGCAGCTTCACATAAAGTGAATCCATATTCCGCCACTGCCCAGCAGTAAAGATCACAGATGTAGATGATGCAGTTGACCTGGCTCTCTTGTCAGATACTATATGTCAAGCCACGAACATCCTTCATAGCCTTGAAAGAGTGGCAGAACACATTGGTCTATTTGTCAACGCCACCATAATGGAATATATCAGCTACAATCAAGAGGGAATATTTAACAAAATGGCTGATCTCTCAATAAAATTAGTAGACACATTTATCTATCTTAGAAGTAACATCGCCACCACAGACAAGGATGTAAATATACATTTGGCAAAAGCATGTGTATCTTGAAATCAACACTGGGTGATGATCTGAAGAGCTATTGCTATACAGATCCACAGCCTGGATTCTTACCATTCATTTTGAACGAGGTTCAACGGCGCTTACACACATATGCTACAAGCAGCACTCAATATCCCTTGTAAGCAACAGACTGAATGGAAAGCTTCTTGCAATATCAGTTGTCATTAGGGAGAGGCGCTTGCATTTTGCTGGACATAGCTGGAGAGCGAAACTAGAGCTCATCAACACAATGCTTCTTTGGACATCACCCAATGGACACAGAAGATATCTAGAACATACATAGACCAACTATGCAAAGACATAGGATGAGACCCTGTCTACCTACCAAATGCAATGCAGGACTGAGATAGATGACACATTAGAGTCAATGGGATCCAAGTAAGCTCAACCAGATGTTGATGATGATGAGGAGATAAAATCAAGACGGATGGGAGGGGTCACTTTTGGTGTTCTAAATTAAAGGGAAATTTTTTTCTCACTTTCTACGAGTCTAAAATTGATGGGGGAATTGAAGTATTTAATACATTTCTCTGTTTTCTATTTTTTTTTATTCGATAAAGTATTATGAATCATTATTATTTTAAGATTTATGACTCCTTTTCACTTGCATCTTAATTTCATTAGTTGCTTTTTATCACAACTTTTGTTCAGAACGATAACCCCCCTGCAGTGAGTAAGTACCATTTACTGTGACTACCAGAATGTAAACAAACATGGCTACAATTGGAATGAAGGCTAGGTAACTGTACATGGATCCACTCCAAAATTTAATTTCCTCTCCCGTAGCCGATTGTTGACCCTTCAATAAAATTCCATTTAAATTCATAGAGAACTTTTGGTGATATCGTGTGGACAGACAGACAAATAGACAGAAGGATGCAGATGAATACATTTACCTCTGCTAACAAAACTGTGAGAGGTATATGTCTTCACCTGTGCCATTCTGTCTATTGTCAAAACTTCCACAAAATTCCATTTAAATTCATTGAGACCTTCCGGATACATCATGTGGACAGACAGATGGATGGAGCGAGGGAGGAAGGGCACAGGTGAATACATTTTCATTGGCAGATGTATAAAAGGGAAATATTTTCAGTACCAATCAGAAATGCTGAAGGCAATTTCACTGGAAACCTCTCTGAGTCCTAAATACAGCACTTTCAGTTAGGTTTATTAGTAGTGAAACTGGTCACTGAGGTTGATGATATATTCCTCGCACCATTCACCCCCTCACTTCTCATACACCCAATGACACTATTCATGAACCTCTCAACATACATAAATGGGGCAATTCAATTTTCAAACACACTGCTACCAGCACTGAGGTTTTCGATGCCTGTCTTGGTTCCTGAGTGACTACCAGAAACAATTTTTTATTCTAAAAGTATTTAACATTATACTGACTCTGCACAATTACATATACAAAAATGTTTGTTAGATGTATATAGAATTTACATGTATTCATTTTTCACAATATGTGTTTCATCAAACGTATTTTCTCTCATGTCATGAAACAAACAACCTTTCTTCAAACGGTGTTTGATCTTCAACTGAAAACTATAAAGAGGACAAAGGTAGGTGAACTATAGACAATAAAATATTTTTTGCAATAATCCATAAGAAGAGTCACATATTCTATTGTCTAGACTACCACTAAAATCTCTCATTTAAGTTCAGGGGAATAGTAGGAGAATACATAATTTTTTTTGCTGCTATCTAACTTATCACTCAAACTCAAATGATTCTTACACCTGAGGAAATCTGCTACAAATCTCAATTTTTCTATGTGTCAAAAAATAGTGCCGAGTTTGTACAAACATACCAATTTTGGCAGCCCTCACATTGTATGCTCTGGGTCATTGTTACATTGTTAGTTGCATATGAACTTTTCTTTATTAACAACAATGAATAATAAGTCCTCATGTACAATCTTTCATAAATGAGTGATTATAGGAACCTGGATTTTGAAACTGGCTAAGATAACACTAATGAAAACAACAACTAAAGTCAATTGCATATAAAGCAGCTCACTGTAAAATCATTTCTTCCTGAAAATAAAATTGAATGGCCTTGATTATGAGTGGAGAAACTCTCAAATGCCAAATAACTTGTACAGCATTCCTGAAAACATGAAAATTCCAGAATACTGATATAAATCATAAGTAGACATCAACAAGACATTGATCAGCCAAAATACCAATTATTATCAGATTTTATGACCCACTCGAGAGTTCTACTAACTTGATAAATTTGTAGTCAAGCAAATAGTTGCAGAAAATAATAATACTTTCACAACATTGGAGCCAAAAAAAGAATTGGTAAGAGATACTCAGGAAGGTGTGGCTGGCCAAAGATATTCTGTAAGACTCAAAACAGCTAAGAATCATAAAAAAATGGTCTCAAACTATGAAGATTTTGATGGATAGTAATATAATCAAATGTCAATAACAATTATTTGTAATTCTATGTAGTAGCTTATTTATCATCATCATCAGCATTTTAGCATCCTTCATTGAACATAGACTATCCTCAAGCAGACCTCTCTATCATGGACATTGTGGAACCAACATTTTCTCAAATTATCTATTATCAAATTGCTATCCATATGATCTTTTCGGATCCACATTGTGAGTCTTGATGTTTAGCGGTTGTCTGACATTCTTGCAAAATGGCCAGCCCATTGCCATTTGAGTATTATAATGGAATTCTATATTATTTCTAATTCCTGTTATTCTCTTTAATATATTGTGCTGTTTTGCGATCTCTCCATGTGATGTTGAGCATAATTCTCTCCTCTGCATGTTGCATGGTTTGAGGGTCAATCTTTTCACTAGATTTCACTAGATTCCATGTTTCTGCTCCATAGGTGACTATCGAGAGGATACATTGGTTGTATACCCTTCTTTTCAGTGTTTTTTGTTATCTTGAAAGTTGAGCTTGCTCTTCTAAAAACTTGTTCATGCTCTATCAAAAGCTTGGCAACCTCAAGTGATTTTTTTGCTTGATTTCCTCTTCTTTCAAGGATTTCATAGAGATTAATTGTCCCAGGTAGATGTAGTGGTCTACTTTTTTCAGGTCTGCATTCCAATTAGTAACTGCTAATAAATAATCTTTATTAAAACAGCCTTAGTGAGTTTTATATTATTTGTGGTTTTTGCTTAGAATCTGGGTTTGAACACAGAATCTGTTTATTGCAAAATACAATCCATACTAAATTGAAGACTATATAAAATTGATTCAATTTATGGTTCTCAGTATCATATTGAAATAAAGCTGTTTCCTATTTTTAGCCATTTCAGACATTTTCATAACATTCTAGCCATTTTAGGAATTTCTCATGTCTCAAAATGGCCATAAAAAGGCTAATAGGGTCTATAGCACATTTTGAACCCTTTTTTTAGG
Organism: Thysanoteuthis rhombus; assembly: GCA_963457665.1. Taxonomy (NCBI): domain Eukaryota; kingdom Metazoa; phylum Mollusca; class Cephalopoda; order Oegopsida; family Thysanoteuthidae; genus Thysanoteuthis; species Thysanoteuthis major. The sequence continues at coordinate 70,283,240 of OY735199.1, read as the reverse complement.
GGTTTTTTCAGTGTGAAAAATTTTTTTGACTTAGCAACATTGGGGTTGGCAGCCTGAATTACTGCCCTGGGTGACACCAACCCTAGAAATGCCACTGAGTTAGTCCACTTTGTTATGTTCATTTTTTCTACATAATTTTTTTATTTGTGTGTGTGAATGTACATAAGGATCATCAGCACGTCAGTCTAGCACAATAACATGTGCCGGGGGGAACCTCAGTCTGGAGCATAATAAATACAACCTAGTTATTATTATTGATTATCATTCATATAATCTTTTAGTTTTTTAATCATTAACCGCCAAAAAACGGGAAAAAAAAAGGTGTACATTCTATTTCAGAAATAGAAATTTGATATGAAATATTTCTACATTTATTTCAACATCTAAACATTTAACATGAAAAATAGAATGTCAAAAGAATCATTGAAATACTGAAAAAATATCAGCCTCAAATATCAATTTTTAGATGTCTACTTTATATGGCTAAATAAAACATAGACAGAGGAGCCGTCAGACTGATGATCTATCATAAAGAGATTAACCATGTTCATAATACAGACTTGAATTTGAGTGCATATGTGCATGTGTGTCCGCTACCACTTTTTCAGGGAGAGGAGGGGCAAAAAGATATATTTGTAGGGGTGATGGGGGGCAAAATGATATATCTCAATGATGACCCTGTTATCAGCAAATGATAATACAGTCTTTTTATGTGGGAAAATCAAGTTACCGGTTACATAAAAATATCGCACTTCAACATTATCCTTTACTGACTATAAGTGTCCAACTTTCAAACACTTCTTACCCTCTGTGAAAAAGTCTGATCCAGGGGGGGGGGTGAAATGTCCTATTTGCCCTAATTAACAGATGTCCATGCATTTGCATAGTCACTGAACAGCTCTGGGGGGGAAAGGGGGCAGCCCACCTTGGGTGATACCATCAGAGGGAGTGACACCAAGATGACCGCCTAAAACTTTTCCATGTTGTCTCTCGGTAGTTTTTTATAATGAAACAGCTGTCTGTCCACACAATAGCTCCAAAAGTTCTCAATTGATTTCAATAGAATTTCATGGAAGGTTGGGAAATTGAGTAAGGGAGAGTTTGTTAAATTTTAGGGCAGATTCAGGAATTCCTTTTTTTTTTTCATATATTTATGTATATACTCACGACTGTCCCACATAATATTCCCAGAAGCTTTCTCTGTGGATTTCAATGAGATTTTGTGAGAGGATTGGGTTACAGACTACATAATAAGTGATCCCATTTCAGGGTGAATCACTGCACAATTATCTCCCCAACATCGTAATTATATGTCCGCACCAACAAATATCATCAGCTTTATGTCTGTCTACATAATACCTCCAAAGACTCTTGATGAATTTCAATGAAATTTCATGGACGGATGGTCAACAGGCTATGAAAGAAGTGATTAAATTTTAGGGCAGATCCATGCACAACTACTTCCCCTGACACTGCCATTGACAAAGGTATGTGCTCTCTGGGTGCTTCCTAGTTTTATTGAATAGTGTTTAAAAACTGAATAAAAACATTTTCATGGTATTCATACTTATTTTCTTCATATTATTTCACAAAGTCAGAACTGAAAAATTGAAAACTAAAGATGGATAGAATTATTGATAAATGTTGGCTTATGGCAGCACATTCAATAATATGGGAGAATCCTGATGAATAATGAATAGTATTAGTACAAAAAGATCACCAAAATTCTAGATATCCTGAGAAAAGAACAAGTTCTGGAAGAACAGGGGTGCCACCATGAGTTATTGCCCTGGATGAAATCAACCATAGGCCTGCCACTTCATTTGCATTCATGCATTTGTCTTTGTTTGTATGCATTCATCTTTTGTACATTTACATATGTGTTCTACTCTGTGAAAAAGAAAGAAATATCTCATTTTTAATTCATTAAAAATTCAACTCAATTTAACAAAGGATTTCAATTCTTCAAAACAAAGGGAAAAGTCGGCCACCTCCTGTAAATGGATGACAGGAAGTTATTCTCAAAGAACAGGGAAGGGCTTGGAATTTTGTCCATCAAAGTTGAAGAATATAGCGATATTCCGATGGAGTTTGAAGCACAAAGATTTATGCTTATCCTGATGCACAGGGGAAAGCTTATAGTAACAGTAGGGATTGACTCACCAAAAACAAAAAAATTAGTGCACCAACTACACAGGACTGATATAAATATGTAAGGGTTCTCAAATGCAACAATAAAACAGCAAGAAATGAAAGAGAAAAAAAGTAATACCTTTGAGAAGAGAAAAATATTAGAGTTTAAGCTAGGTAGCAGAAATTTGACAAAAGGAATAGACAGAGTATTGGTAGTGAGATACACAAGTCCATTTCTTTGATGAACAAAGGATGAACTCGAATCAATGGACTGGCAAACTAAGAAACATATGATGATGCACTAGGCTCTACACCCCAGAGATGACACAGATAGACTGTATGTGATAAGACTGTGTCCAAAGGGTAAAAATGGGATTAGAAAAGTATGTGCAAGCAAGCAGTGAAGATATTAGACAGAGCGCTCAGAGCAGTGCAACAAAAAAAACAAGGGAGTAGCAAAGATGACAATAAGAAAGAAAAAATTACACAGGGAATTCAAAGGACGGGGAGAAAATATTGCAGATAAATGATCATGGACATGGTTAAACAAAGGGAATTTGAAGAGGAAAACAGAAACCTTTATCATGGCAGCCCAAAACAAACATATCAGGACAAACTATGTCAACGCAAGAATTGACAGAACCCAAACAAACAGAAAATATGTAGAAAGGAATGGGACTGGAAACTATATAATCAGTGAGTGTAATAAACTAGTCCAAAAAGAGTATGAGAACAGGCACGATAGGGTAGCAACTTTTATACACTTAGAACTATGCCAACAACTAAGATTCAACCATATAGACGAATGGTACTAACACAAACCAGAAACTGTCCTGGAAAGTTGAAGTCATAAATTACTCTGGAGCTTTAAGATCCAAACTGACCATCCCATCCAAGAAGACCGAACCTGATAGTCATGGACAAAGGAAAGAGAACTTGCTAAATAATAGAAGTGAATATGAAAGTGATTGAAAAGCTAGGAAATTACCAGGACTTGGTAAGGGAGCTGGGAAAAGAGTGGAACATGAAGGTAAGGGTATTACTAATAGTAGAAAGCACACTTTGCCAAAGAGATTGAAAACAAAATAGGAGGAGCAGGAGATAAGAGGCAGGATTGAAACTATGCAGACCACAGCACTACTGGGATCTGCACAAATACTAAGGAGAGTGCTAGGAATGTGAGACAGCAACCGCTAGAATGTAAAAGGCATGTGTGAGTAAAACTTGGAATGGTTGGTACAATACAAACCACAGCACAGCTGTGATATACAAGGATGATGAGAGGAGGGCTGGAAATTTTACTGTCATTCAGCCCTCAACAGTGACCACCAGGCAGAAGAAAAATGATGATGATGATGATGATGATGATGATGATGATGATGATGATGATGATGATGATGATGATGATGATGATGATGACGATGACGACGATGATGATGATGATGATTTGGAAAATATCTCATACCTCGTTCTATCTCTGGGAATGATGTTAGGGCAACCATGTTTCCATCATCTCAGTTGTATAGCTGTTAACATGATAGCAGCAGACATTGCTGTAATATATTTCTATCACTCGATATACTTTTATATCAATTTATGTATTATAGGCATAGTTCTTATGTTATATGAGAGAGAGTAGTAATGGTAGTTGTTCTTTTGTAGCGGAAAGATGGCTTTGGTCGCTGGGAACAAAGGAATTTGTCCCCATGTGCTTGGAGTTTACTACCACATACTGACATCACTATAAGTGTTAATGAAGGAAGGTCATTGATAATTCCCATAACAGAAGAGAGAATTTCTGTGCTATGTATGAATATGGAAACAGAAATTGAACAGAGTTTGTAATCGTGATAAAGACACATACCAGTGTTTAGAAAAACAAATAGGATGTACATTTAATGATGAGACATTTATAACAATACAAATAAAACTGACAGGAAATACATATGAAGAAACATTAATAAGATCGATCATGATAGGAAAGGCCTGTTTAGATTGGATCACTATGTAATTAAAGAAGGAGATTGGATCCATAATAAAATGAATGTATAGTATAAGCTTGTAGCTAGGTAGAAGAGGAAGATAAGAGGTAAAAGTTAAGAGCTCTGTGTAAGTAGTCATAATAGCTGTGCATGGAGCCGGAGTTATGCCAAGTTGGGGACGATATACAACATCTGAATTTATGATTGCCGATGAGCAACTTAGGGTCTATTCTAATACACTGAGAAACAAATGACAGAGAGATTATTTCACTCGCAGAAAACACATGGGGTTCAACCCATATGTGCTTCCTGAATTAAGGAGAATTAGAAGACAGAAGATAATCATGACTGTTGTGTAGTAAATTTATTGTCATTTCATTCATGGGAGATCAAGAGGTGATCATGCGTTTGAGCTACTAACCTGTGTTTTGTAGCTGAGCGTATGAGAGCTATCTCAACATCTGTGAAAATGAAATAGGCAAGATTTAGAACAGTGATTGGTCACGGTGGAAAATAGTAAAGTTTGAATTGTCCAGTAAGCTGGTCATACAAGAACAATCCAAGATGGAAGGAAAGGAAGTAACCAACTGGGATAGTTTGGACTTCAAATGAGTGAGTAAACACGTATGTTTAGGGCTCTTAATAACAGTAGATAGAGGTAGTAACATTTTGCAAATGTGGCTTGATTGAAGATTTTGTATCTGAAGCTAATACTTATTTATTTTTGTAATAATTTTGACTAAAAAGTAAAGGAGTTGCCATAGTATGATGCCCAAACTTTTAAGACCAGAATTCATGTGTATCTTCTGATTTTTCTGATCCTGGCTATTTTACGAAGACTCAATTCCTTTATTTCAATCCTGTGGTTTAATAACTACTTTCCCAGTTCTCTGCTTGGCATCAGAGTGTGTATAAGTGCACTCCTCTCTTGATTGATAGTCTTGATAATACAATAGCACACATCAAGATTTCCTTTGAACATTTATTTAAATATCACTTCATCAGTGGGTCTCAAAACTTCATTATTGTAGCACACATATATTCGATTTACATGGCACACCAACTGTAAAAATGAAATGAATTAGACAACGACATTTCGTTAGTCAATGAACGATTCTTTGGTATTAGAATACTGTTCTAATAGACCACTCATCAATCCTTTTTCCATTCATCTGACACTAAAAAGATTCAGTTCTCACAAAATCTACTGATAAAACCAGGAGATTGGCAACTTTGTGGTAGATGTGAGACAGACTTAATACCTGTACATTTAATGCTCGGAATACATGTTTGCATACTGGTGAATATTCACGCTGCACACTTGGGAGATAGTTGTGGCACATTATTGTGCTGCAGCACACAGTTTGAGAACAACTACACTGCATCACTCAGAAGCTTCAAAACATGTTAAATCCTCTATTCTCGTGTATATCTACTCTCTCTTGCTAATGACTCGTTCACGTTAAAACCTGTCATTTGCTGCTACATGTAAGTTCTGAGTGTGCCTTCTAATCAAGGAATGCACTAAATGATCAGCAAGGTCACTTACATCAAATTCATTACACTTTAAAATCATTGAATCTATTAGAATTTTAAGTTGCAGCTAGAATATGCTATACAAGAAACTGTTCTGGAAGAAATGCCTCCACGAATAGCAGACACAGTGAAAAATCCATTCCAAGATTCTTCACATACTGAAACAAAGGAACTTAGTTTTGATTCAGAAAAAAATATCAACTTCATCATTCTCTAAAAAATATTCTCATGTAATAAATCCATCATTTAATAATGATCAGAAAACGGATGAATTCAAATATCTTGAATATAAAAAAAGGATTGTACTTATTAGGAACATTTTAATCTTAGAAATCAAATTTGATGAATTCCAGAAAATAATTCCCATGAGCTGTGTTAGAAGAAAATATAATACAATGCTGGTTAGTCACTCAATAGAAACAGTTACATGACCAACGTCATTTGGCACTATGCCCTGTTGGGGGTAATCAATTAGAAAATAGGAAATCAATAAGTCCCTCTTGCACCTTTTTTTTCGGGCAGTGATCTCTAAAAAGTCTGAAATTTCAAATAAACAAGCTTGAATGCTGCCAAACAAAAAGATCAATTCAGTATAAACTTACATTGCAAACCCAACTAAAAAAAGTGAAAAAAAATTTTTTCAGTCATAATAGGGAGTAAATGTTGAAATTTTTAGCCCTACAATTTCATTGGTATGGCTTATACATGTGATACATACCATCTTCAAAATTGAAGAATACGATGTTGACAATTTTACTGACAGTTTTGGTTGACGGTTTCTAATCATATAACGATAAGAAAACACGATACAAAGACAAGACAGACTGCCTCAGGGTCAAACTCCATTCTGACAGCTTTGGAGCACCCTGTGATACACTCAGAGGAAGACGAACATGACTGTTTCAGCCACTTGCCTAAATCTTCAAAAAACAAAAAAACGTTTTCTCTACACATTTAGGGGAATGTGTATGCAAAATTTCCAGTTTCTTATATGAACAATTAGGGCTGCATGCACGGCACATGAATAGATTTAGAAAAAAAAATGCAACCATTTCAGCCTCTAGGCAAAATTTTAAAAAAACAAATTGTTGTTTCCCCATTTATTGAGGGGAGCATGCATGCGAAATGCCAGGTTTCTACAATGAATGTTTAGGACTGTACGCACGACACATACATAGACAGAAAAATGCAATTATTTCAGCCACTATGCTGAATTTCCAAAAAACATGAGATCAGTCTTCCTCACTTATTGTGGAGAGTGTTCATGCAAAAAAAAGAAGAAAAAAGAAGAAATAATAGTGAGGATAAAAAAGAAATAAGAAAGGAATAAAGAAAGAAAGAACACAATACTAAAATATGTCTGAATGAAAGGGTAGAAAGAGAAAAAAAATAATTGCATACTTGAAGCAAGTTTCTTTTATTGTTTTTAAAGTCACTATATATGGAATGGAGAATCAATAAAGTGGGGAATCAGTTTTCTATTACTATCAAGTAATAAAATGATCCCTTCATAATTAATGCATTTTACCATAAGATGTCCTTGACCATAAAGTGGGGGATCGGTTTTCTATTAGTATTTAGTGACAAACAACCAACTCCATAATTATTACATCTCTATCTAATACTTCAAGTAATAAGTCTGTAGACCAGATACATATCTCATATTTTGTATACAGAACTCTTAATTACATCTGAGTAAATTGGTACAAAAAACCATATTTTTTTTGCATACTTAGAGCAGATTTTAGACTGTTTTAGAGTCTGCACAACTCAAGAATCAAATGATGAATTAAATCCCACCCACTCTTTTTCCACCAGGTTTTATATGCAACACAATCACTCATTTAAACCAAACACTTTATTATATACTAAGAGTTCTATCAAAATCACAAAAATGGTGTCAAATGATTTGTATGAATTTAATTTCTATCACCAATAATAAATGTTAAAGTAAATACATACAAACACATTATTCAACCAAACATAGTAGCCTATTTGTAGAAACTTTTACCCTGTTTAAGAGTCTCTGTATTTGAAGAAGGGATCAATATGAAAGGGGAGATGATTAATGAATTATTTGTGTATATATAATAGCCAATGCCTATGTCTTTGCAATGCTCAAAATATACTTCGCTTTGTACTTGATTTTTGTCTATTGAGAGAAAAATTTAAATTCTGCAATAACAAATCTTCCAAAAATTTAGTAGCATTTCTTTAATTAATATTTGATCAAAATCTCTCAAATTAATAATTACTCAATAAGATGTTGAAAGAAAATTTCCTATCTTTCCATATGAAATATCATGAAATATAGATTTGCTTACAGCAGGTTACTTATCAAATTGGTTCAGTGAAAAAGTGGGTTTCAAGTCACTTTTCTTTACCCATAAATGATGGAAGCCAGCTTGAATTTACAAGCTTTTACTGAACAGTTAAATATGGATGACAAGGTTGGTAAACCTTTGGCAGAGTAAGTTCAAGCTTTGAGAACAAAAAGATCCCATTAGATTTGAAAAAGAGGGTCTAAAACCTAAACCATTGAACTGAATCAAAAGATTGGCCTTCAAACTAAGAACTATACAATTTGGACAAGGATCATGCTTGACATCACAATAATTTATGCTGGGAGGTTATGTCAATATAACATTATATGTATGATAGCCTTCTTCTGTCAGTGACATTTGTATTAATTCCAGATACCTGACAATCCCTTTCTTTCTAAAATTTCAATGCACAAAATACAGACTGAGTATCGAAACTGAGAAATTTTTTTGGTAAAATATTACAAAATTCAGTGTTAAATCATTTTTGCTTTACCACTGAAAATATTCAGATTGTTAGTGCAGAAGATAACTAAAGCTGAAAAGGGAATGGTGTAGTAGACATAAAGTCAGTGAACAGTTATGAAAAAAAAAAGCCAAAACCTTACCTACATATACTAGATTCAAATGCAGTTGGGACTAAAATATTCCATACTGCCAGACTTTTCTTTGCCACAATATGAGACATCATTAGAGAGAATGAACATTTTGATGTATTTGTTTAATAGATTGAAAATGTCACAGGTTAAAAAATATCATAATGTAACAAAATATATTTTAATGCAATAAGATAATGATATCTATAAAACAATGACATGGTAAACAGGAAATGACAAGTTACAGTTATCAACATACCAAGCTTTGTTTGAACTATTGAATTTCTTCTTTGTGTTGCTAATGTGATTACTACACTGTTACAGTTGATCCATTCTATAGCCTCTTTCTGGTCTTTCATTTGAAAGGAAAGAGAAGGAGGTCTTTTATTTTTTACAACATACTGTGAAAAGCTGAAAATGTACTTTTTAAAATTGAAATATGATCATTGGGTCAAAAATCCAAATTTGAATGAGTGTGCCTCATCAAAAGAGTGTTTAACCTTAAGGAAAACAATGGCTATGCCCTTTATCATTTTAGAACAAAAATTTGTGTTGGGGGGCAGAACCATTCAATCATGCACGGATATTTTCATCACCTTCTTCTCCCTCAAGAATTCTTTCAAGGAACATTTTATTCTTAACATTTTACAATCAGAAAAGACACAGTGACATTTGACTCTCAAACTAACTTCTTTTTTTTCTCCTTTTGTTGATTATTGAAATAAATACACTTATTGTGTTATATATATTTGTTTTTGTAATTCTCTTTGACTTTTTTGTATATATGTTTGTTCTAATTTCAGCCTTACATAAAAAATATTTATTTATAGCAAGCTGGCTAAAGGCTGAAACTCTTCTCTTTATTTAGGTGGCACAGAAGTTAGCTTGGTTGGTAAATTCTAACATACATTTTATTTGAAAGCATATTTTATAGTTTGTGTTACTATCCATTAGAATAATTCAAGTTCATACTTATGAGGCCTACAAACTTAACATAATAATATCTTTCAAAATCAAAAATGAATGTGTTCTCTTAGAATGGAGACAAATATTATATAATCATGTTAATACTCTGAATAACCAATAAAAATTTTCAAGATGACATTATAATATGATCTAATAGACTAGAAGAATGCTTATAGAAATTGAAACTCATTTTTGATCAATTACATGAACACGGTCTGAAATTAAACAAATCCAAATTAATTTTTGCTCAGTCTCAAATCACATACTTGGGGCATCAGATCACTAACAAAGGATTAAAACCTGATCCATTCAAAGTTGGACTTATCCCAATGTCTAAATGCAAACAAAACTTGCAAAGATTTACAGGCATGACTAAGTATCTCTGTAAATTTCTCCCAAACTATTCTGAGGTGATGACACCCCTTCATCTACTCCTTCAGAATGACATCATCTGGACATTTGATGAACCTCAAATCAAAGCAGTTACAAAACTCAAACAGATGATTACTAATTATCTTGTTCTACAGTTTTACAGAACAACAACGGTAAATGACTACCCGTTACATTTTCTTCAGATGCATCAGACACTGAGCAAAACTATTCCCTACAGAAAGAGAAAGCATACTATTTGGTTGTAAAAAAATTAATGAATTCATCTATTGAATTCACTTCATGATCGAAAATGATCATAAACTGTTGAAACAAAGAAAAAAAAAATTCACAAATCTCCTACCAAAAAACAAAGATTCTAATTACCTTTACAACATTACGATTTCAAACTGAATAACACATCAGGTTGTGATACAATTGTTGTCAGCAGATTATCGCATGCTTATCTCTAGGATGACAACATTTAAATATCTGATACAGATTTGAAAACTTACATACATTCTATTGTTAAAGTATTTCCTATGAGTTACAATGAACTCAACATATAAAGGAAAGCCACTGATTACAATCCAATTCTGCAAATACTCATAGAAAACACAAAAGAAATTGGCTTTACAAAGAAAAATCCCTCCTTCTCTTAAACCATGTGTTTCTATCTGTGACGAAATCTCAGTCATACAAGAACTCATACCCCACATACATATTGAAAAATACCTAGCTAAAAAATGTGTTTACTGACTCAGGTTGAGTTTTCAAATAAAAAACAGATTAAGCTATTCTTCCATATGCCTCATTCACCATAATCAGCCACCAGCTAAATCACCACTCTTTCATGAAGTCCCTGTCTGGCCGTGGACAAAAGTTGGAGCAGATACACTCCATATATATTGCAAATCAAACCTCTTCATTGTGGATTATACCACAAGATATTTTGATTTCCTTTGAATTCAAGATTGCAAATTTGTCACAGTAAAAAAATGTTTAAAGAACACAAAAAAATTGCTTGTAATAGTGGACTGGAAATCATGTCACATGATTTTAAATCATTCGTTGATCATTGGGACTTCAAACACTTAAAATAAAGTCCAAATTACCCTCAAATGAATGGAACGATAGAAAGAGCCATTCAAACAATCAAGAAAAACTCTAAGCTATAAAGAACAACAATGATCTGAATTTGGAACTCTTAGTTTTAAGCACAACACTATTAAGAAATGGAACACCATCTCCTACCAAGCAACTCATGAAAAGAGACTTACACACCAATCTCCAAAACACAAAGCTTCATAAAAAATCATTTTTATTACAGGGAAAAAAAAATCATTTGGCACATGAATTGACAATACTCAAGCCAAATGATAGTGTGTGCGCAAGATTTAAAAATGATTGGAATAGAAAGGGTAGAATAATTAAGAAACTACAACAGTGTTCATGCTTAGTAATCACTGGACAAGGAAATTATATAAAAAGACATTGATATCATCTCTTCAAAACAAAGGAGCACCAAATAACTCCATACTTTAATTATGAAAACATCACACTAAACAATTGCTGACCCACAATCATATTGGCTATTCAATATCAACAAATCCAACCAAAAAATCAAGAAACCATAACAGGAAGTGGTCCGGCACCCCTCAAGATACTGTGGATAACTACCTTGAACTAAGGGCATAAAAGAGACTCTGTAAACAAGGCCCAAAGAAAAATGATTGCACAAAAAAAATTGTTATTTCCCCAACAACATTCAAAATTAGATATGAAAATTTGAATTTCTCAATACTCATAGCTCAAGGACAAAAACTCATTCAAAAATGGGGAATGTCATATAATCATGATACTCCGACTAACCAATAAAAGCTGCTGCTACTAATAAAAACTTATAATACTAAAGCTCAGAAACAATTACTCCCCTTTACTGTAACTTCACTTACCTATCCATGATGCAGTAATAACTTTTGACTGAACAAACGCTTATCTCTCATCTTAAATTTTATCTTTCATTTGGATTGAATCACAATTCTTCCATACACTGTCGGTCAACATATAAAAAGATAATTATTTGAAACTACATTAATTTGAAGAGTTTAACCCTTTGAAAATATTTTTGTATAAAAAAATTAAATCTTGAATAACTTTTTGATTAAGTAACTTTAGTGGATTGATTCGTGTTACAGAAAAAGGGAGGTAAAATTCATTGAAAAAAAAAAATAGAAAAACTAAAGAATTTAATATTTTGCATTTTTGAGTATGCAGAATAAATACTAACTGAATATACAAAATTACCAATGCATTACTATAATGTTAATTAATATAATTAGTCTGTCAAGTTGACGTGTTTTCCGAGTCAACACACACTACAGCCAGGAACCAATGCCGTGTATGTGGACTTGAGAGGATTGTTTGAGTCCCCGAGATGGTAAAGCTGTGAGCATCCAACTTTGTCCTGAAAAGCCAACAACGAAGTCATGGACACTGAAGACAAAGCCCTAATCAATGATAATATCAAGAAGAGAAATAGAGACATCATAGTCAACATCGACGGACTGTTTCAAGCAAACAAGGAAATATAATGAGGCAGAGTCTAAGGGACGCGACTCAACAATATCTTGACAATAAGAGTTATTCCCCTTACATCACAAATGTGAATTCATTTGTCACCATTTCATGGAATTCAAGTTAAATTTTTTTAATAAGATTTATAAAAATTTAGGTTTATTTTTTAAATATTAGTTAATGATGCTGTTTTACTCAAGTTTGAAAACAAAGAAACTATTCAATGAATTATGTGATATTTGTTATAATTCTTATCATGATACAAATCCAAGCATCCATCTTAAAAGAAATGTCAGGAATATTTGTAATCAAGAATAAAAATCAATTTAGGCCTACTTTCTGGCACATGTAATTGCATATTCCCCACTGGTGCAAATGGTTGATGGTGAAATACTAATATTCTGAATTCTGATTTTCAAGGCAGGAAGGCCATCCCCACCCAGAAGAGTAATGCATGATGCTTGTTAATATTAAATGGGAAGGGTAAAAACCAACACCACTGACAGAGCTTTAAAGCGACAATTGCAATAATTGCATCCATAAAATAATGATAAAAATCACTGGAAACAGAAGACAATGTCCATAAAAACAAACAATAAAAGGTGATAGATTGATAGATAGATAGATAGATAGATAGATAGATAGATAGATAGATAGATAGATAGATAGATAGATAGATAGATAGATAGATAGATAGATAGTTTTGGGAAGTAAATTTTGCTCAAACTGAAATATTTACTGTAGTGAGCAAAACAACGCCGATGATGGGAAAATAAAGGAATTATTTGAACCCACACCTATTACCGTGAGAGCACTAATCCTAGGTCTGTGTAAAACTTCTCTTCTCCTATCACTGGTAGGTTTTGTTTACATGTTCAGTTCTGTTAAGCTACATATTAATATCCGTTACTTATCATACTGTCAACATAGGAACAATAATATACACATAGAAATACATATATACCCATAGTTCTAAGACTAACAAAATACATATACAGAACTAGTCACCGTTGTTTCATCCACTACCAAAAATAATTCAGTTAGAGCAAAATTTATCAACTAAAACTGTCTTTCCTGACCTGATTCACATTGTCAGATACTAATATCCATTACTTATCATAGATTGATAGATTTTGACAATCTAACTAGTGGTGGTGGTGGTGGTGATCATGATGAAATTTTTATCAGAAGCCTTAGAATAATAATCTTCTCCACTAAATCAGCTTGCTTTGTCGTTCAAAATGTAACAGAAACAATTTGATCAAAATATTCTTAGTAACACATGTGATAAATTCTTTGATTCATTCAAAAATATATTTTCAATGAAAGCAAAAACAATAATGGCTGCAGCTCAGAATCAAACATATAACATTTATGAACATATTTGATATATGCATTGTGATTTTTTTTCTTCAATATTTTTTATTGAAAATGTCTGTTTCCAGGCGAATACAATCAATGAAAGAAAAATAGGGCAATAGGTTTTGAATGAATAAGACATTATAATCTTCCCTTGGATAGGAACATTTCAAGGTTATTGCTTAGTATTAACGCATAGAGCAACATATAATAAAAAATAACTATTTATTATTGGTCTCAAATAAGTAAGACGTTATAGTCTAGTTAGAAAAGTAGGTTCTCACATACCTTGGATTTTCTTTGCTACCAATTTTTTCTTTCCCCGAAAAGACAGAAAATCACATAACTTCAAAAAGAAGTAAACAACAATTAGAGATACATGAATACATTTAACCATGTAATTTTGACCCAACAAATTCAGTAAAATGGTTCTGATTGAAATTTAAAAACGTCTTGACTCTATTTCAGGACAAAAACAGAAAAAAAAAAGGGAAGAAAAAAATGTTGAGAAATCCAATGACATGTTTTCCTATATACTCTGGATATAAACTATTTGTCCTGTAATCTGTTCTTTCTTATTCCTTCAAGAGTCTATTATAGGATTCTGTCAGATAATAAGTTGAAATAACATCTGATGGGGGTTCATTTTAACCCTATATTTCACCTGTTGCAAACCTTAACCAAGACATTGAAAAATAGAAAATCACATAACTTTCAAAGTAAACAATATACAAATTAACAAATTTTCCCATACAACTTTGACCCAACAAATTCAGTAAATTTGTTATTGTTAAAATTCAAACAGACTGTACTGCAGGGCTATTTTGTATTTTGATCACAAGTTATTGTATTTATTTGCAATTAATATCTAAGAAAAAAACATTCTTAAATTTCACTTTTCACCTTCTAAAACTGCTGGCTATAAATTTCCAAAATTTTGATATGTTGTGATCTTATCTTTTGTTCAGTCTAAGTTTTGGAATTTTATCTTCTCTAGTTTTTATCATTATCAATATTATTTTTAGGTGGGTCTATTTGGTAATTCTTGATTATTTTCATTATTTGCTCCTGCACAGTTATTATTTCATTTTTTTTGTTTTATTTTCAAATATTCAACTTCTACAGTCAAAACAATGGAGGTGGACCCACTAAAAGCTTCACCAACTGCATTTCTACAAATATTATACAATGTCTGTGGCCCCCACATTGGGAACTACAACACTGAATATTGGGATGGGGGCCTCAAGGAGCCTAGCCCTCCAGCACCTTGAGTTGAGGAACAGGGGTTAGATGAAATTTCAAACAGCCTGGGCTCTCAGAAGCTTTATGAATATTAGTTCACCTTCTAACAAATCTCACTAAATGTGAGGTGGGGGCTCAAGGGGGCTAAGCCCTCTACCTGAGCTGCCCAAATCTCTAGCAACATCATTACTTCAGAAGGGACTGCCAGACTTATAAGCTCAGGCACCCCAGACTTTTGAATTGTTAGACCACAAACCTCAAGTAATACTTTTTGGGACCCTCAGGGGTTTGTGGCCCCCAGGTTGGGAACTACTCGATAATATATTTGAGGAAGAGAACAATCAAAGAGCCACCCCCCCTGCTCCCCAATCTCCAGTCACACCCCTGCATAAGAATACAGGTACAATTTAATGAGTTTTTTTTAGGTAAAGTGCCTAATAGTCTTGAAGACCGAACTATTTGGTATTGGTTTTAGTCAACCATGTCAACTTTCTTCAATTTTGACTTCATTGATAAAATTGATGATAATTTATCTTCTAGTTTTGAGCTTGAATGGCTATCAGTTTTGTTTTTATGTACAGGAGAAGATGTTCAAATTTTGAAATACTGGGAGATAACAAGAGAGCAGAAGATGTTTGAAATCAGGGATCTCACAGCAAAATCAGGAGAGTTAGGTCTGCCACAAGATCATGGACCAGTAATGGGTCGCAAAGCATGTGCTCCTGGGTTGTGAGTAAATTATATGATTTAGCAATAATATAAGAACAAATAAACTTCCTTAGATATCAATATCAATTTTAAATTTGTTAGATAAACCCTTTTGAAGACAAAATTGAGTGTATTGATCACTTGAGTGACCTATGGTTATCTTTTCACCTATATTGCGGGCAGTCCATAGAAATATTGTTAATATCAAACCAGTCAGTGGTGCAAAACAAGGTTGTGTTAGACGATCTGGGTTTTGACAAATTGAACTGTTACTAATGAAAATAAATCTTTGAAAAAATTTTATAATTAATTAAGGTAAATTGTTTTAAATCAAATTTTTTGTGACTTTTGGTCTATAACTTCAAGTCCTGTAACTTTATGTCCCAAATTCCATAAGTTAATCAAAGAGAACCATCAAATTAAATAGATAAAGTAAACAGAGAAAGATTTTTTCTTTTATTTCTACAAAATAGGTCTTGGCATTCTTTTACATGTCAATTTTTAACAGAAGTGACACTTGAAAAAAAGTTTTATAAAGCTTTTTTGACACTTGTGTTTCCTAACTTGAATCGAATTCAAAAGCAACTTTTCCAATATTTTGAGAATTAACATGAACCTACTTGCAAGTGTCACCTCACCATTTCTTCTTTCTTCCCTTCTCTCCCCCTCAACCCCTGTTGTCTTTTTTGTGGGCAATTTTGCTAACTTGATGCTGCATTCTTCCGTATGTCTTATGAATGTGTCGCTCAACCTTAGAGCAGACTGGGCACTGCATATAGGATGTAAGAGCAAGGAGGCACCAAAATTCATTTTATTACTAAGATAAATCATGAATATCTTGTTTAAAACTCTGCTTAAAATTCTCTGATGGTGCTTATTTTAATTATGAATTATGACATCTTTTCGAAAAGTTGTTAAGCTACTTTGGTGCCCCTTCCTGAACATTGTGCACGTGTGCCAAGTGGCAACCCCGAATACAATGTCAACTTTTTTTTTTTTTTCTCAACAGAAAACCTGAAGAATGTTATAATATCTAGTGAATCAGTTGAGTCAATATTCACTAGATCCTCCTCAACCGTACCAGTAGGATCAATCTCTCTATATACTTCAACCAGGGCACTGACATGCATCACAAGCTGATAAACGTATCTGATCTGGCTAGGCTGCTGGGCCCCAGATACAACAGCACACAACTGGGGCACTATGTCTTTTCTGGGAAAGATTGTTCAGCAGGACACATATTACTTTCATAGTGACCAAAATTGCTCCTGCAAAATACCCCAGGATTTCAAAGTTTTAGTCTTTATAAAGCACTACAAAAACAAAGAGAAATATACAGAGTACTTGAACTACCAAGGAATCTATCTCCCTGTTTTTGATCACAGGCAAAATCTTCATGAGAATACTATCAAACAGATTGCTAAACAACTCCCAGAGAGCCAAGTTGATTTCAGAGCAAAATGGGGCATGATCGACATGGTTTCCACCCAAAGACAGTTCCAGGAAAAATGCTGTGAACAAAACAAGGGGTTATGCCATTTTCGTCAACTTGACAAAGGCATTTGGCATGGAAGTAGATCAGGACTTTGGAAAATCTTTGAAAACTAGGCTTCACCCCCAAAGTTTCTCATCATAATTACTCAACTCCATATAGCACAACTAGGGCAAGTCAGATACAGCAGCATCTCTTCTAAACCCTTTCTAATAAAAAATGTTGTCAAGTAATGCAACCCCCAAGTTGTTTTCAGTATTTTTCCGCATGATTCTGAATCAGGTTTCAGAAGTAATGAATGGTAGGGACAGGGATGGCCGGAGAGCTCCAATTTGCTGATGACATGGCTTTGGTTGCTTTCACAGGAGTGGTCCTTCAACAGATAATGGTCTGCTTCAGATCTCTTTGGCATGAAAGTTAGCATCAAAAGGATAATCATTCAACACCAACCCACACCAAAATTAAAGCACTGCATGCCATCTATCTCCACTGGCTCCATTATGCTGAAAGCTATTGAAAGCTTCCCTTAGGTTGCATTATATCCCATGACACTTGGTTGGACAGAAAGATAGAGAACAAACTGGTTAAAGCAAATCAAGTTTTGGTAGACTGTGCAAGTGAGTCTGGGGTAGTGAAAACTTGAAAAAAGACATGACAATGAAAGTCTACAAAACCATAACACTACCCACCCTTCTATGAAGTACTGAATCCTTGGTTCGATGACCAATCATTGGGGCAATATTGCAAAAATCGCATCTGTGATGGACAGGTCACTTGGCAAGAATGAAGAACCATTGACTACTAAAGATCTCTTCCAGAGAACTAGTCCATGACCAGCACAGTCGAGATTCAGAGACTAAAAAAAAAACACCATCATCTCCTGCAGCAACCTCCCATGCCAAAACCATGCACAGAGCATAGCAAATGAAAGAAGACAGCATTGCAAAGTGGAGGCTCTCTCCAGCAGCCAGACTTTCTCTAAACTGCAGAAAGACCTGCCTCTCCGACATTGGCAAACTGAGGGTCAGCAACAGATGCAAAAAACCTCTCCTAAATCTTCATTTGCAATAACCAAGCCATAATTCACAGATTCTATTTGATCACTGATAACAACTCAAACATTTTTTTCCAAATCAATCAATGGACAAGTGCTTAACCAGATATTTCTCCTGTCAACCAGTTTAACATAAATAGACCACCACTGTGAAAACCTCTCTCATCATAAATAAACAAAACAATGAAAAGAAATTATTTCTCTGACCATCCTCAAAAAGTTTATTTGAACAAGCCTTCTTCACCAAAATTCTGAGTGAAGATGCTCCATTTGATAAACCATAAAGTATTCAAGTCTACAACAAATTACAGATAAAAACAATGAACAAATAGACAGACCTATCCTCAAAGTCGCCAACGCAGATAACCAATATATCTTAACACAAGTTTTGTGCGCCATTTTAAATATTGAGTGACCAAATTTGTGAAGTGTGTGGATCATCCAATATGATTTATGTATCAACTTCTGTTTTTCTCTCCTGAACTTTCCCCATATTTATTCACCCAATGTTAAAAAAAGCACACAGTAATAGTATTTTTGTATGCAGAAGTGAAATAAATACAAACAAACGATTACAAGGATGACAGATGTTGCATATATTCTCTCCACTACATTTAGTGGTTGTTTCACTCAATGCCTTGCAGATAACATAGACCTCAACATTGGTACATCAGATGGACATGATACATTCCATGGCATGGGCATGATGGCTGTATTTACTAAATTAGAGGGAAGATTTGTGATCTAAGATAATCCGATTGAGAGACCTCACAAGGTTATAAAGGTGAAAGATAGATCCAATAAAGTTGTTATGATTTCCCAAATAGAAAAGGATTGAAATCAATCATTTTTAGAACTGTCAATACATTTCTCCTTTGGGCACTCATCAACAAAAATAGACAGACTTTGGCAGTCAGCAGCATTCTTTTAAGTAGCTGCACCACCGCAATCCAACTGGTCTGGGCTCATGCAGCATGTTTCCCAGGGAGAGGGTCCTCCACAATTGAAGATCAAAATGCTTCCAATAATTGATCTTAATCCATTTTTACTACTGTTGCATCTATTCTGTTCTTGTCTACATAGAAATTCAAGCAAAAGAGTTGAACATAACAACACTCTGCATTATATTTGACCTAACTCTTTATTTCAAGGCAATGCAGATTATTACAGCCAAATCGATGAATACTGTGTGCAGACTTGAAGGGTTTTATACTCTGATTAGACTTTTGGATAGCATTGATGACTTGATGGTAGGATCTGGACATGAAGAAGCTCTGCAAAAAATATATGGTGAGGGTAACAGGACACATTATGAGGGGTAATGCCATGACATGAGCTTGTGAGGACATGTTATTTGACGCTGACTCAAACATGACAATCACAGAAGAGATGCTTCCTATCAGTACTGAGAACAAAGTAGAGCAAGAGAAGAGGATTGATAGCCCTTAAGATGAAGAAGTAAAACTGAGAATGAGTTAGATGAATCATGTTACCAAGAAAACATAGACCTTAAAAGAAACATGCCAACTGGACAAGGTTGACAATGATGAACTGCAAAACATTTGTAATCAGTTGATGTCAGATAGAGTTTCCAATAATAATACGGATGAATCAGAAACACTATGCAAACCTCAGGCCTCTATGGAATAAAGAAAACAAAAGCTTTCTTTGACCATAGACTGGCTAAACTATGGCTAACTCATTGCATAGACATTGATATTGAGAAAAAGTTCATCCGAGCAGAAACAACCCATGATTGGGAAATGTATTTGAATGCTCCAGGAAAGATGCTTAATCTTTTTGTTGCAGCTGGCCGTATTCATTATGTAATGAGTGGTCTATTGTATTAACAGACAATGAAGGACCTACCAAGAAAACACCCATTACTTTATAAGCAACTGGCTGTGAATAAACTAATCTAAGTATACAGAAGTGACCGCTAAAGGGCAGAACTTTGGACTGACCTATCAATAGAGCAAGAGGTTAAGAAATCTTTCAAAAATTATTGAGGCTTAACTCAAGGTTGTGGCACGACTGAAGGCTGCTATGGATTGATGTGCAGATGAGCCTAATGCTATGACATCAGTGACAGGTCTACATCATATTACAAACAAACAACATGCAGAAATGAGCAGCAGTTATAGAGAAGATCTCCAGATGATTAAGATTTGATTTGCTCAGTATGATCCTTTTACCGGCCAAAAATCTGCTACTGATGACAGTATTAACTACGATAAACCTGAGGCGATTGGACATGAAATTCAGACAAAAACAGTTGAAAATGCACCTGTGGAGCGTTATGATAAGATCAAGGCTAAGTCGTTCTTGAAAAAAATAATAATACTATTGGAAAGAGCAAAACACATAAACACTTTGGTGCTGATCACTCAACTCATTATTCACACCGGAAGATTTCAGCACCCACTACAAAATCGCAGAAAAAGACGCAAAAGACCAAAACTCTCCAGGAGAAGGCCTGATAGCAAAGCAAAAGAGACCAGACAGCAAATAAGGAAAGAAAGACAGAAGAAAATAGCAATAATGTGGTAATGCAGAGAATGCATCAGAAGTTCCTGAAAACAACAATTGGAGGACACTTGCTCCACAGAGTAGTGTGGATGCCAGATGTTACGTACAGAGATGTCATCCAATAGTATCAGACATGTGGTACCCACTCTCTTATATTTGATGGCTAAAAGAATGGTTCATGTACTAATTACCATGAGCACAAGAGACAGAGGAAGGACAAGTGTTGTTCGGATATTGCTGTGAATGAAAATGTCTGAACATATGGAAATCAGGAGATATTCTTATCAAATGATGTAAAATAAAGAACAATGCATCAAGCTATCAGGGAAATATCTTGTTCTCAATGGGCATCATGATGAAATAAGCACTGGAGATGCAGATATGTTAAAAGTAGCATGTTGTCTAAGAAGGAGTTCTTCAGGCCACTCTATTGTTATAGTTGCATCTGATTGAGATATGCACATCTTGCTCCAGCATTTCTATAATGCTGATAAAAAGAGTACAATGATTTTTGGGGAACAAAAATGTAGGAAAGGTTTAAAGTGCCTTCTCAATATCCGGAAAATAGCAAAATATTTGAACTCAACTGTGTTGGAAAATATTCCTGCCATCCATGCTTTGGGAGGTGTAATACTATTTCTAAACTTTATGGAAGAGGAAAATTTGGGTTAGTTAAACTAGTTCAGCAGTCAAAAGATGCCCAATGGATAATGTGAATTCTGTTTGACAAAAAGGCATCAAGGGAAGATATCACAACTACAGGTATTAGATTCACTATTCTGATGTATGGAGGAAAGCCCGATTATTTCCTTTCAAATTTGAGCTTTGTGATGATATCTGCATCATCATCCAACTTCCTACATGAGAAGCTTCCACCTACAGCATGTGCAGTTGTGGACCATACTTGGCATGTTCACTAGCAGACACTGATGGCTTCAGAAATAGAACCATTCTCCAGGGGATGGAAAATGGCGGAAAATGACCTGGAACCAATCATGATAAATGAGGTTCCTGCAGCAGACAATTTACTTAATTTCTTATGATGCAACAGTAAAGCTTCCTCACAAAACCCAAACAAATGAATATGCTACATGAACAGCCTGAAATGTCTAATAGCTTGCAGCAATTGACGTGGTTTAATTGATGTAATTCATATGTAACTGAGTGGGATGAAATTGAAGAGATAGCCAAAAAAGATGAAAATTCGTTTTGGGGCTTTTTGATGTTTAGATTGAGCGAACTACATTAATGAAAAAAATAGTATTGTTTTTATTTCAAGAATCATAAGAGAGATGCTTCAAGGAATAAGAAAAAAACAGATTACAGTATACACAGTTGATATGTAGTGTAGAAATGAAAACATATCATCGGATTTCTCACCATTTTTTCTTTGCCCAGAAATTACGTCAAAATGTGTTTGAATCTTAATAATGATCATCTTACTGAATTTGTTGGATCAGAATTATATAGAAAATATATATGTTCATTTGTTTCTGGATATTGTTTACTTCAGAGATTATGTGATTTTCAATCTTTTCGGTGTCTGAGTTCAGGTTCATACTAAGGGTATTGTAGGGTTAAAAACGAGCCATATGGGACATTATTTCAGCCTGGAAACAGATAGAATCCTAAAATAGACTTTTCAAAGGCAAAAGAGAAAACAGATGGCAAAAAAAAAATCCAGGGAGTGGACCTACTTTTTAAATAATCATAATCTTACATTCAAATTTGAAACTAATTGCTTAGTAGTAATACATAAGGCAAAATATCATTTGTCATGTCAGTAATGCATAAGGCAAAATATCATAAGACGTGATGATCTATCCCTGGTTTTCAATAAATAAGTCATTATAAATCCTCAGATGAGAATAAAAGCTGATTTCAGAAAAAGCAAAAAAATCGGCCAACACATGAACTTCAGTAAAACGAAAATCATGTGCAACAATCATGTTGAAAATTTTAATAAAACTTTCAAGATAGAAGATGCAAAACTCGGCAAGATAGATCACTACATCTACCTAGGCCAATGAATCTCCATGAGACCCTCAAAAGAGGAGGAAATCAAGCAAAGAATCACTCTGGGATGGCCAGCCTTCGGCAGAGCAAGCTCAACTTTCAAAAACCAGACGAACCCATTAATCCTAAAAAGGAGAGTAAACAACCAATGCATCCTCCCAGTAGTCACTTATGGAGCCGAAACATGGAACCTAACCAAGAGACAGACTTACAAACTTAGAAGCATGCAGTGTGCGGATGACAGAATCATGCTCAACTTTACATGGAGAGATCACTAGACAGCACAGTACATAAGGAAGAAAACGGGAGTCCGAGACATCATAGAAACTATTAAAAACTAAAATGACAATGGACATTGTGACTCAAAACATGGATCCCCAGAGATCGCATTGAGAAACCAAGGCTAACAGAGCACAAGATGGAGAGATGAACTAAACAAATTCAGGAAATACTGGCTCCGTGACGCCCATGATAGAGAATTGTGGCTAATCCTGGGGAAGGTCTATGCCCAACGACGGCTGTTAAAAGAATAATGATGATGATGATGATGATGATGATGATGAAGAAGAAGAAGAAGAAAAAATTCAGCCATGACCACAAGGTTTCATGAAAAAGAGTTCTGATCAGTAAAGAATATTTTCTAGATTTTTCTTCTCTTTCAAACTCACAAATCATTTGCCCTGCAATCAAGCATTGTTTTATGGAAGCTCAGCTCTTGGATTGTTGTATGTGATCATTTCATGTCAACAATTCAATCCTGTCTGAAACAGATGGTAAAACACACCTTTCACATTGACCCATGAATATATCATGTATTAGGTATCAAACTTGTGGAGATACACCAGTCACAGATTGCTCACAGATCGAATGAATCTCTTTTGAGTTGATATTTTCAGGAAAATAATGAGATCTCTGCATGCCCCTGTTAATTGTCAAAACCCAAGATAATTTTCATTCTTTCTTTTCCTTATTTTTTGTTTATTGATTCTAAAATAAGAAAAATATAGCACAGAGTCATGTTACTGATATACTCAGAGATGAACAATTTAAACAAAAATAATGTCATAAAGTCTATAAAATAGGTTTGTCAATAAGTTTGTATCCTGACGATGGAAAAAGCAATAGTTTTACTCAAAAATACTTTTCAACATAATCTCCTTCCTTGCCAATGGGCTTGATTTACTGGTGAAGATTAATCACATAGATCAAACATTATCCAGTAAAATTTCAGAAGATTTGGTAGGTTTTCCATGTCTCGCAGGTCCTCAGCCAGCAAGGCCAGTATGAGGATAATCCAAAGGCCTATGAAAAAGAGTTTTGAGTCAAGGTGTGAACTACATTGTATATCATCATCATCATCATCATCAGTCTTTTAGCGTCCGTCGTTGGACATAGACCTTCCCCAGGATTTGCCACACTTCTCTATCATGGGCGTCGCAGAGCCAGTACTTCCTGAACTTGTCTAGCTCATCTCTCCATCTAACATTTTGCCGGCCTCGGTTGCGCATATGGTCTCGGGGAATCCATGTTGTGAGTCGTGATGTCCATCGATTGTCAGCCATTCTTGCAACATGGCCAGCCCACCGCCATTTGAGATTTTTTATGGATTCTATGATGTCTCTAACTCTTGTCTTTTCCCGGATGTGCTGTGCTGTTTTGTGGTCTCTCCATGTGAGGCCCAGCATAATTCTTTCATGTGCACGTTGCATGGTTCTCAGCTTACGGGTCTGTTTCTTGGTTAAGTTCCATGTTTCAGCTCCATAAGTGACTATTGGGAGGATGCATTGGTTATACACCCTTCTCTTTAGGATAATGGGATCTTATTATTTTTGAAGGTTGAGCTAGCTCTGCCAAAGGCTTGCCATCCTAGTGTGATTCTTCGCTTGATTTCTTCTTCTTTTGAGGGTCTCATGGAGATTCGTTGCCCTAGGTAGATGTAGTGGTCTACTTTCTCGAGTTCTGTGTCCTCGATTTAGTCAGTAAAAACACAACAATCTAAATTTAAAAATCAGCGCTAAAGAAATCAGATTACAACATCTACCTAGAACAATGAATTTCCATGGAACCCCCGAAAAAAGAAATGAAATGAATCCTTGGGAAGATCTATTTCCAGCAACAAATGATAAAAGACTGATGGTGATGATGGTGATTTCAAAATTAGGTGTTTAATTGTCAAATTTCCTCCTTTGTCACTTTTAAGAAGATTTTGTTTGTTAGAATAGGAAACAATAAAAGTTAAGCAAGGAAATAGAGAAATAAAAGTAAAATCATTGGGCAGCAACAAAAAAATTGAATACTAGGTCCAAATAAAGTCAGGGCTGAAAAGCACCTGTAATTACTGTTTAATTTTTTCTCTTATCACCAGAATTTGCTGTGTCACTCTATATATCAAAGCTTGAATGAAAATAGTATCAAACTAACTTGCAATTTATTTCCATACACGTTTTTAGAATTTGCTGAGTCATTATGGATACAATCATTGAAATGAATGAAAGTTTTGATAGTATTTGTTCAATAAATCATACTCATGATATCAGAGGCTATATGAACAGCTACTTATTATGTATCAACTTAATGACTACATCACAAGGGTTTGAGTTCATATGGTTCAATCATTGGTGTCAAATCATAAGTTCACTTGGATTTGAATAATCTGTATCTTCAGACCAAGTTGTTCAAAGTTGCCTTAGCCAAGGGCAAGTAATGTTATATTGTACATAATGGTGAACCACTGTTCAAATTTTCATGGACTGACAATATTTGTCAAAGGAGAATGCTATACAAATAAAAAAAATGCATGTCTTTTAATATTTTGTTTTCTCTTTTCCATTAAAATCTCATTCATAACTCAACTACTTCTTTTCTTTGACAATAAACCTCTCCTTTGCTGACAGGTTGTAACATGTTCGTCATGATCAAAATGCAACGTCAGAAAGATAGCCATTTATCAAAAGAGTTTTAAAAATAGTGAACTATAAGTGACACAGTACTAACCTCTCACTCATCAATTATCTTTTTTTTTTCAGAACTAATTATCAAAACAAAAGGAGCTGGTAACGGAGCATGAAGAATGCAAGTTACTCTGGAAACATACCTGTTCATAAAAATTATCTGATTTACAGATTTGGAAAAAATGTTCCTAATTTTGTTGATATTTCAATGTTCATTTGGATCATCATCAAAAGTTACTTACATTGTGACAAATAGGTGGAATTAGTAATACTACACTGTCACTAAGTGTGTAAAAAATATGATAAAAAGTGTGCAAAACTTTTTTCATGTACCAAGTAATGATCACTGCATGAAGAAAAAAAGGAGGCTTTTGCAAATATTCATTGAACTATTCATTTTTCTTCTCATAGATATCCAAATATTGCTAGTTTTACTTTCAAAGATTTTTAAAAAATCTGGTAATTAGTTTTCAATATTCTTGAAGATTCTCTACTCTAAACATTTCTTCTGAAAAATAATAATTATCTCACCAGTGTGCAAAAAGTTTTTCATGAAGCTAAGAACCAAAGGAAAATTCTTTATTTTTCATGGTTTCTGACTAGATGATGTACAGATTCTTTTGCTTGCCACCCACTTGGTGACGGAACTGTCCATCATATCTGGAGCTAGCTTTTTTAAAAAGGCAACATTTCACAAATTGCTTCTCTGGCTATTGAATCCTGTGGGTAAAAGTCAAAACAGATGTTACCAAGAAAATATTTTCATTTTTTTTCAACCCATCTGGTGAAATAATTCCAACATGGAAAAATATTCAGAAAAGAGCTGTAAAAGGAAGAAAATTGGAGAAATAAATCAACAGCCTTAGCTGAATTTTGATCTGAAACCTTCACTGAATAATGTTCAATCTATATGAATAATCTTCACCAGTGAATTAAGTGCATTGACAAGGAAGGAGATTATGTTGAAAAATGAATATTTGTTGTGTGAAATAAATGCATCTTTCATGATTAGACTATTGACTTATTGATATACCTGTGTATGCATCAATATCACCTAGGGTAAAACTCACAAAAGGTAGCTGCAAATGTTCATACTACATTTAGATGGTATGCACTGTACAAATTCCTCAAACCTTTAAGTAGTATCTTGTATATAAACAAGAGTGAATATTTAGAATAGCCTCTCTTTGAATAAGAAATATCAGAAACATTATTGATTTGAATATTAGATACTCTTAAGCTTTATGTGGATCTCAGGAAATTATATTGGAAAATTTTGTCATTATATTGGTGGTAGTATGTCTCAAAGATTTCATGATACTATGGATACTATATTGTTATTTACCAGGCATAGGTTTTAGGCCCAAGACTTCAAGTATAGGGCATCCAGTGAGGTTCAAGTTCAAATCACTTCTCAGTAATAATGACTTACCGAGCCAGTTTGCTAACCATCACTCTGTAATGAGGAGATCATGTGGATACTATTAAAATGCGATGCATCTATAACAAAAGACTTCATTCACTTGTTTCTAATTTTTCTTTCTCAATAATTAGCAATTATAAAAACTGTTATACAGGAATGCTTTACATAGTGTCTTTCTTTTGCATAGGATTCACCAAAGTGCAATATAAAATATATGTCTAAGGATTCAATTATTCTTTCTGTATGAGAAGTTTTAGTAAAAATCTTACCTATAATCTGAAATCTTATCTCAAACCTTATAAATACACAGTATTCAGCAAACTGGCAGATGATAGCTTTTAACAATAATATATCTCCTGTTTTTGGTATCTAATTATTGGTAAGATTTATGGTTTGTGATTTTGAATGTTTACAATCATTTAGATTTAAAATACATTATTTTGATAAATAAATTTGAAATACCGAGTGGGTTTGTGTGTGTGTCTATATATCAGTACACAAACGTGAGAAGCTTAGTTTACTTTAGCTCAACTTATTTGTAGCTCAGTTTTTCTAGCTGAGCTTATATGAAAGTCCTATTGGGTGTTGCATTGCTTCACATATTTGTGGTAGGTAGTCTCATTTTTCTAATGCTCTTTTAAAGTCTTGGGGTGGAGAATATAACCACTTGGGTTCTGAGGCCAAGATAGTAATACGCGGTGAAGGATAGAGAAAAGAACTTGAGACAAAAACACATAATTGTTCTTGTAAATCTTTCTTTTATGTGATCACGAACTAAATTTGATAATCACTAGTTAAACACCCTTTATGACTATTTCATGCAGATAAGGATGTGGTTCATATTTCAGAGAGAAGATAAAACTTTTATGTACGGAAATAGGATGTACGTGGGTGTAATAAAGTGCTTTATGGTAAGCATCAAGTAGGACAGTCATCCTGAGTTACTTTATTTTATAGGAGATTACAAGTATAGAAATTGTAATATTATCTCCTTATTAGATCAATTTTTTCTACCCAACATTTCCTTTTGAAGGATATTTTTTTGTTTTATAAAATGAGAGTATCTAATACAGGAACCATGAAAATACGTTTGTTTTTTTTTCACCCAAGCTTTGGCTTAAAAAAACATACACTTTGGATTAAAATGACATAACTCATGCACTTGGAGTATATACTTTATACAACCTATTAAAAAACCTCTCAATACAAATGTATGTAAGTATATACACAATTATTATACATATATGCATATATATATATATATATATATATGTATATATATATATATATATATGCATATATATATATATATATACATAAATATATATATATATGCATATATATATATATATATGCAAATATATATATATATATATATATATATGCAAATATATATGCAAATATATATATATATATATATATATGCAAATATATATATATATATATATATATATATATATATATATATATATGCATTTTTATGCAGCAGTATCCTACCTTTAGGGATGAAATTTGACAAACCATATATGCTTGCCCTGCGTATTTAGAGATTTTATATATATATATATATATATATATATATATATATATATATATATATATATATATATATATATATATATATGCATATATATATATATATATATATATATATGCATTTTTATGCAGCAGTATCCTACCTTTAGAGATGAAATTTAACAAACCATATATGTTTGCCCTGTGTATTTAAAGATTTTATATATATATATATATATATATATATATATATATATATATATATATATATATATATATATATATGTATGTATACACATATATAAGTATCCATGTAATTTTTAATCTCATATATTTGTAAGTCTATTTACTGTTTGAAAAATTGAGCACTGTGATTAAATATCATCAGCAATTGATAAAATGTTTTTTATTTTGTATTCTTACAAATCAAAAAATATATTGTGAATTATATATATATATATATATATATATATATATATATATATATATACATATATATATATATATATATATATATGGAATAAATTCATTTATATAGATAAAGAAATTGCGAGTACGAGGACAGAAATCTTTCCCACTTTATAATAGCCATAAGAAGTTCATATTTTGCACAAAAATTGCTAAATTTATAACCCTGGTTGTTCCGACTGATCTCACAAAAATTGGTGCAGCTATTATAAGAAGGATAGACTAGTTCTTGCTCTATTTCTGACTTAGTCCAAAATAATAAGTTATCTTATAAACAATGTTCTTGTATGACAATAGCAGGCTGAGTTGTCACTTGACCCTGCAAGAAATCAGTAGTCTTTAGTACACACATATGTGTATGGAGATGTACCTATGAATATATATGAATGTATGCATGTTTGTATGAATGAGTACTCAAGTAAGTGGTCTAAGCCAGGGGACTGTGATGGAGGGATTGTGTGTGATAAGACACTCATTCACTAATAAGCAATGATAGCTCTCAGGCCATTATCAGAAAGAATCATGGCTATCCCTAGCAGCTAGAACTTAAGACCCTTCTGGTTATGTCTTCCGAAGTTCAGACATATGAATTTAACTGAAAATCCTGCTAATAGATCTGAATAAGCTCTAATTAAATATCATGGTGGGCCAATCAAAATTGAGAAGAATTTGGCAGGTTGGTTTGAATGAATCCTTATATAGTAAGGTAACTTCTTATTATGTTATTTACATCAAAATCAATGTATTTTGTAGGAGTCTTGTGATTCATGCATTCTGTAATATTTTCTTCAGAGGAAATTTACAAATCATAAATGGTGGTAACTTGGGACCATGGATGTCTGCTAGGGGTAAATGGTGCATTTGCACCCCACCCCCCTGATCGGGTCTTCTCACTTACGACAAGAGGGTTTTAAATTTGAAACCTTATGGTCAATAATGGATAATGGTACAGTACAATTATTTTATGTAACCCCAACTCAATGTACCCATATAAAAAGATGGGATTATTATTTACTAGTAACAAGGTTGCTACAAAGATATATTTTGAATACATCTTTTTGCCACCCCCTCTACCGGAAATATATGCCCCCCCCCTCCCCGACTAGAAAAACGCCCATACTTGTGACTGCACAGATTATGTGTTCCGGCTGAACATAGGGATTGGTACAAACACTTTCGGAAGTAGATGATGATGATGATGACGATGATGATGATGACGACGACGACGACGACAACAACAACAACAACAACGACGACAACGACGATCATCATCATCATCATCATCATCATCATCATCATCATCATCATCATCATCATCATCATTAATCTTTTAATGTCCGTCGTTGGACATAGACCTTCCTCAGGATTCACCACAATGCTCTACGCATCACGGAGCCAGTATTTCCTGAATTTGTCCAGTTCATCTCTCCATCTTGTGTTCTGGACACAATTATGATGAGGGGACCGTCTATTGGAGGTCAATACCGACTGTTATGAGGCTTAGATGAGTTTCAGTTATCAGTATTCCTCTAAATACCCTTGCGAACCATCTGTCTTTTTGTTCAGTATATGCAGTAGACTGGGGCTAATTTTGGATTGGAGTGGTTAAATTTGAACAGAAAGAGAGATTAAATTTTGGAAAGAGAGTTTCAAAATTCAATACAGACAAGAACTGAGTTTTGGATCATTAGAGACTAAATTTTGGCTTTTAAATGAGTAGATTTTGATATCAGAAGAAAAAGCTATGGATGAAAAGACTAAGATTGAGAGTGCTGTACTTTTATTGAGAAAAATTTAATTCAAGTATTGGAAGGGAGCTAACTCTGGATTCAAAGTAAGTAAAATTCAAAACTGAAAATGCATTAACCAGTCAATTAAAGAACAAGTTGAAAAAATTAATTATGAGTGTGATGAAATTCTGAATTGTATCATGCATTTTAAATTTAAGAATGAGCTGCTCATCATGATTCCTTTGGTCAAGGTTTTTAGACAACAATAACCAGCTGATAACATTAAGCAAGGGATATGACATGCAGTCAAAAAAATCTAATTAATGACAAACCAGGACTGTAATAAATTTACATTCATTGTTAAAAATTCATTATTATGCTATCAAATTCATTCTTATAAACAAGTTTTGCATTATAAAAAATCAATCGGAAATTTAAAAAAAATCATTATGAAATTTAATTGATTTAAAAAAGTGTTTTGAATTGACTGATTTTTATAGCAATAGCATAACCTGAGATTTATATATGTATATATATATATATATATATATATATATATATATATATATATATATATATATATATATATATATACATATATATACACACATGCATACATATATATATATATATATATACATATACATATATATATACAAACATATATACATACATATATATATGTGTGATGAGTGTGTGTTTGTGTGTGAGTGTGTGTGTGTGTGAGTGTGGACACAGAATATTTAGAAGTAATAAATGATGCAACATATGGGAATAAAAAGTGCTTATCTCTGAGAAATAGTTTTTATCATGGACATCCCTAGTAATCAATGAATGACTTCAGCTGGTTGCTAAGTACTCAGAGTACTCAGTTGGCATGAAATCTATACGACTTTTTTGCTACTGAAAAACAATTTTTCTGCGTAGAGTTTCATTTCTCTAAGAGGCAATAACTATCTTTTTCATAAAATATAACCAAATATACAAAACCATGCAAACATGACAAAATGATAAGCATGAGTCTTGCTGGTATTGCAAAATACTTGAAGTGAAGTGATTTGATATTTATGTTGGAGATATCTTTTGAGATATCGATAGCTGGAAATATTCAAACCAGAATAAATTATATGAAGTGTCCTGCGTATATTCATATCGAATGAGAAAGAAGCTTAGTTCCATAGTTAGTAATACAGTTCCATTATTATTAAGCATGCAAATACACACACACACACAATTAACCTGATTGATTCACTGATATAATTAATATACAAGTCTGGTTAGTCACTCTATAGAAACCGTTATGCAACCAATGTCTTTGGCAGCATGCTATGTTATGGGTAATCAATGAAAAAAAGAATTGGAAAAGGGGGTGATTAAAGAATGAGTTACTTCTCTTGTCTTTTGATGGGCAATGATCACTGAAACATTTGAATTTTCAAAAAACAAGCAGACTTTATCTAAGGGATCAATTTATCATAAATTTTCATTGCAAACTGAACCTGCATGTACTATACATATATAAAGATGAAAAGTGGAAATCCAGCATTTTGTGGCAAGCCGTCATAGAACAGCATGCACCCTGTACCTCTCTCTTCTACACGTCACTCTCATGTACTCACTACAACCCCAACCTCCATCAACTCAGCCTAACATACCATCATTACCATTCTTCAGGTCTGGGAATGCTCAAAAAATTTCCCCATGTGAATTATTGGCTCATGATAGAATTTTATAGGAATGCTCTTCTTTCAGATAGCAGGGAGAAACCAGCATATTGAAAAGGTATCATTTTTGATAGCTCAGTAGATGTCCACCTAATTCACCCCTACCCCCAAGAGCATTCATATATTATACTGATATGAATATGAAGCCAAGCACAGAAGTCTAAAGTAAGTTGATTACTTTCTGAATTTATGTATACATTTTTTATTGTCCTATCGTCCTCATCTTGGTTAGGGTACAAAAACCAAAACCTTTTGTTCAAAAGATAAACCTAGGATGACGACAACAGTCTGAAAAAGTCCATGCATAATAAAGTAAGATTTTTGAGATGCAGACCTGTAAATTGAGAACCATGCAACGTGCACATGAAAGAATAATGCTGGGCCTCATATGGAGAGACCAGAGGACAACACAGTACATCCGAGAAAAGACGAGAGTCAGGGACATCGTAGAATCCATTAAAAATATCAAATGGCAGTGGGCTGGCCATGTTGCAAGAATGAAAGACAACAGATGGACATCACGACTCACGATATGGATCCCCCAAGCTCACATGCGCAACCGAGAGTGGCAGAATATCAGATGGAGAGACAAGCTAGACAAGTTCAGGAAGTACTGGTTCCGCGATGCCCATGATAGAGAAGTGTGGCAAATCCTGGGGAAGGTCTATGTCCAACAACGGACGTTAAAAGACTGATGATGATGATGATGATATGGTAAGCTGAAGTTCAAAAGATACTTTTTAAAGTGTTTCATAGGTCAGAAAATAAAGTATCAAGTCTGGTTAGTCACTCAATAGAAACCATCATGGGATCAATGTCTTTTGTCAGCATGTCATGTTGGGGGAGAGCATTTAAAAAATTTGGACTGGGGGGGTGATCGATGAATAAGTTGTTAATAGATGTTGATGTTGAGTATGTTGATTTTGAGAGTTTTGTTTGATGCTTCCTAATATCTAGGTAAATGCATTTTATGATATATGTATGTTATTACCGCCTGAATACTTTCTATCTGCTGCTTCTAAATGACTAAAATGATTCTTATAAAATTTACTTTAGGTACAACTCTTCGGACTGGGAGAGATAAAAGTACAGAACAGAAATCAATAAGGTTTTTAGTATAGAAATACCAATACTTCATCATGCCAAATAAAGATTATTCTTTCATTAGTAGATAAGTACTTTAGTATATCTACCTAATATTTTTTAATGCAAACTCAATATTTACCAATTAAACTAACATCTGCTTGTAAATAGTTACATCAATATATCTACAGCCTAATGATCAAAAAAGCATTTACTTCACAAAACAAATATTAATTTTTGTCATAATACCCTTGTTAATGCACTTATTCAAATGTTGAATATTAATCGCATTGATGAAATATCATACAACAAAATTTTTAGATCAAAATTCACCAAAAACTTCATGACAGGCAACAGATTCATTGATCACCCCTCATGATCTGTATTGGTTTTTAGAAGCTATATATACTTGGAACGTTTAAGACAAGAAGTCCCCATTAAACTAGCAGGGCGATAAATGATATAAAACTGTTCAGCGCTGCTGAAAATCAGCCATAAATTATTTCGAACTCTACGAAAAATAGCACAAACTACTTAGATAAAAATGGTGAGAAATGATCCCACTGGCAAAGTACAGATTTTAGAACGCATGTTTCATTATTCATTCCATGGCTATGATGGACAACTTCATCACTTAGCAAAACATTAGAAACCATCAACATAAACTGTCACCCAAATGATTAACACGAGTTTCTTCAGTTATTAAGTTGGTCTGGCTAGTTATGTACAGGCCACTACAATAGAGCCAAGAAGCTAAAAATTTAAACATTTACTCCACATTACATCCAGAAAAACAGGGTTTTTTAAAAATATTACCCTCCCTAGGTGTTTAATTTGTAATGTGAGTTTACGTTAAATTGATCCCAGGGTTTGTGTCCGGCATGCTACCAAAAGACGTTAGTTATGTGATGGTTTCCCTATTGTGATTAATCAGACCTGTTGATCTTTTTTACTTCATCTAATAATACTGGAGATATATAAAGCCCTTTTGGGGCAAATTGATTTTTAATGAATACATTGAAATCAAATAAACACTTTCTGCCATTATCTAACAACTAGAAAGTCAGGAAGGCAATAGCATTACTCCCAAAATAGAAATGATCAAAAACCCAATAACCCTCTTTAAATATGAAATGGTTCAAATGAAATCCTGCCAAATATTGAATGGGCACAACCAATCAATCAAAATATGACAGGAAATACTATTTTTGAATCAATTAAATCAGACAAAAGAATTTAGATAAAGAACACCTTTTCTAGAGAATGTAACAATGGATAATGTTTTAGAAGCAATTAAATGATAATAAAAGAATTTCAAAAAATCTTTTCCTCGGATCCTTTCAGAGACAATTTAAGGCCCATGAAAAAATCACTTAACTAGTAGTCATTCTTCTGTTACAAGAGAGTATGCTACCTCATTCCACACTCCTATTGTGTGTAAATCATTGTTGATTTGGCGTAAGAATACTAAAGAATTTGATGCTAATTATAAAATAACCTAATTGCCCCTTAATTTTGATTTCTTAGATTGACAAAAAAATCCTCCCCCTTAATTTTAATCCCTAAATTCCAAAAAAGAGTCCTTCCTCAATTTTGATCCTTAAAAGTGAAAAAGAAGTTACTCCTTGATTTTGAACCTTGAAAATGAAAAAAAAATCCTCATAGAATTTGATCCCTAAAAGCGGAAGAACATTTCCCTTTCATTTTAACCAATAACTGTGTAAAAGATTCCCCTCTCAATTTGAACCATGAAAGTAAGAAGAAAATCGTTCCCTTCTATGTTGACTCCTAAAATTGAAAAAAATCTTGGCCTTCCATTTTGACCTTAGATATGACAAAAATCTTTATTTTGTCCCCGCCAAATGGCAAAAATAATAATTTTGACCCTTGAAAATGAAAAAAAATTCTCCTGATATTTTGACACCCAAAAGTGAAAAAAATCTTCCTCCATAATTTCAACCTGTTAAAGTAGAAAAAAAATTATCCCCCTTGATTTTGACCTTTAGAAATGAAAGAAAATTTCCCCTGGAATTTCGACCCCTAAAAGTGACCCCTCATCTAATGTTGACCTCTAAAATTTATAGATAGACAACATTTATAGACATCTAAGATTTATAGATGGACAAGAGTAATTACAAAAATATCTGGAGAAAAAAAATGTAAAAATATCTCTTGATCAAAACAATTTCCTGGGTCTGTCCCAAAATTTAATCATATCTTTCTTGATAGGGGCCTACTTCTTCCATGAAATCTGATCACAATTCGTTGACAGCTTCTTGAAATATTGTGTTGATAGACAGGCATGAATCCAGAAAATTATGAAAACAAGAACCATAAGTTAAACAATGCATCCACCATCTATATGTCCATATCTGTGATCTCCAATTTCAAAGGGATTCTAAACAAAGTAGTGGGAGTATTATTAGTTGTGCCAGTGGTAGCAGGAGGAAGATGGAGGTGAGGATGGCTCAACTGAAAATCTGACTATTAACAAGTAAGTCTAAATTTATCAACCTTTACTTCTAGGTTCTCAGCATATGCTTATTTCATTAGATAAGTAGGCTTTAAATAAGTATGTACAACATTTTTCATTGTTTCTATTATTATTCGGACTATCCTCATCTTGGTTGTTTTTCATACTACGTTTCGGCCGTTGTACTCTACGGCCTTCATCTGGTAGGTGTGGGGGAAGTAATGAACCGAACCCTTTATTTAACCAACAGGGGTATATAGACCGCACTCCCCTCTTAGTAGTAGTAGTAATTTTTAAAATTATTATTGTCTCACACTGGGATTGAACCTAGAACCATTAGATTTCAGTAATTCTGTCTGATTCTTTAACCCCTATGCTATGTGTCCATGTATATATGTAACGTTGTATGAAAAACAACCAAAATGAGGATAGTCCAAATAATAATAGAAATAATAATAAATACTTCATCTCAAAAATTCAGAAAAACTAACATTTTTCATGATCAAGTTAGCTGGAAACTGTAGAAGCTGCAGACAGTTTTAGCTATCAATACAATATCAGGCAACACTATAAAAAATAAAGGCTTGATACGTCATATCCTGATGTGAATATATTAAATGACATCACACCATTTTACAACATCAAACCTCTTATGACATAATCATCATCATCATCATCAGTCTCTTAACGTCCGTCGTTGGACATAGACCTTCCCCAGGATTCGCCACACTTCTCTATCATGGGCGTCGCAGAGCCAGTACTTTCTGAATTTGTCAAGCTCGTCTCTCCATCAAATATTCTGCCAACTTCAGTTGTACATGTGATCTCGAGGTATCCATGTCGTGAGTCGCGATGTCCATCTGTTGTCCGCCATTCTTGCAACATGGCCAGCCCACTGCCATTTGAGATTTTTAATGGATTCTTTGATGTCCCTGACTCTTGTCTCTTCCTAGATGTGCTGTGCTGTCTTGTGGTCTCTCCATGTGAGGCCCAGCATAATTCTTTCATGTGCAAGTTGCATGGTTCTCAATTTGCAGATCTGTCTCTTGGTTAAGTGACTATTGGTGGGAGACATTGGTTGTACACCATTCTTTTTAGGATTAATGGGATCTTTTTGTTTTTGAAGGGTGAGCTTGCACTGCGAAAAGCTTGCCATCCTAGGGTGATTCTTCGCTTGATTTCTTCTTCTTTTGAGGGTCTCATGATAGCAGCTGGTAAATGAAATACGAAATCCCCTCCTTCCTCTTTCTGTTGGAAATGAAAGCAAAATATTTCCCTTATTTTGATCTTTAGAAGTAAAAAAAATTCTCCCTACAATCTTGACCCCTAAAAATGAAAAAAAAAAATTCCCCTGCATTTTAAACCCTAAAATTGAAATTGGATTTTTTTGGCACATTTTATGGATACCTTGAATTATTACTTCCAGCTTTGATGTACTGTTTGGGAGGTTAAGGCATAGTCACAAACTTCCACAAATATAAGTTTAGAAGAAGATAACTGAATAATGATGACTTGACACTATTTAATTCCAGTAGGTTTTTTTAAAACTAAATAATGCATACTTTGTAAAAATCTTTAAAAAAACTAATCAATGTCCACCTTATTAACATACAATGAAGATCAACTGTTCTTAAGAATGGGTGAAAAATCATGTTTAATGGTTAAAGAGAGATAGACAGTGATCTTATTTTTCAATTGGTTTGTAGTGTTCAAAAGATACAGTATAGAGAGTGAGCAAAGAAAGAGGAATATTTTTTTCCTTTTTTACATCACACCATGTCATATTATTCCTTTTTTTGATTGATTCTCGAGATGAAAAAGTAGAAAGTACAAGAAAGAAACAGAAGATAGAGAAAGAGAGAGAGAGAGAAAGAAAGCAAATTATAAAGTGTTTATAGCTAATGTATACACTCCATTTATATATATTTAGAACATTTTATTTGCCAATGAATTATATTACATTTTGAATGATATTTTTTGTTCTATTTTTTATACAATCATTGTTTTTGTTTTGGACATTTTAGTGGATTAGCTTGAAAACTCAGTTGGAAACTAATGGTTTTATTACGGAAACAAATGTAGGTAAATGCTGTGAAAACTGAATAAAAAACGTTGCAGTTTTTTTTAACAGAATCTGTTCTTTTTCTTGTTTCACTGTATCTTACTTAAGTCTGAGGATCTGCTTGTTACAAATGAGAAGCTCTTAATACAGACCATTTCAAATGTACAACTTAAGTTTTTTTATTTTTTTATTGTGGAATTTTTGAAAGTTTTTTGTTAAAATGATAAAAATTGACACCACAGTTTGATTCCAGAAAAATCTATAGCAACACCTGTTTCTGAATTGTATTACTAAAATACCTCTGTTTTGGAATTCAAATAGAATTTGGCATTTGTACACATATCTATATATGGTTCTGGATTTTTTAATTCATGAATACATGCATATGTAAATGTATATCATAATTATACTCATTTATTTTGTTCTTTGTATTGCTAGCTGGAAGATCTCAAGTATTTCCCCCTCTGATTGAAAATGAATAACTGTAGTCAAGTTGCTTCATTTCTGTCACAAAACAACAGTCTCTTTGTCACTCTAGACTTTACTTATCCAACTCCCCAACCTAGACTCTTCAGACAATGATGCAAGGTTACATAGAGCACTCCGTTGGCTTGCTGAGATCCAAGGCGCCAACATGTGACTGAGATGACCAACTACAGGAACAGGTGTTGCAGAACCAGTAGAACAAAAAAGGATGTAATTTTTATTTTAAAAAAAAACTAAAAATTCAACCATATACTTATTAATTCTCTCTCTCTCTCTCTCATTCCAAGAAAGCTTTTTCACGTCTAAACCATAATGTTATATTAAAAAAATGTGTCCATTTTCATGATGGATTATCGTTGTAAATTAAGCACTGCCCTAAAAACAAGTGAAAAAAAACAAATTTTAAAAAAATTTAAGAAAAGACATTTTTAGCTACTGGAGTGCACATGTAAGTTTTCAAGGCTCTATGCTGAAAAAATGTGACCTGGAACATTAATACAGACCGACAAGTGAAAAGAGAAGAATGCCAAGTAACCACGTTTTTTGTTGATTTTTTCTCAGTTTTAACAGCATTTGGTTATTGTTACTTATTTATATTTTTCTTTGTTCATCAGATGATGAAAGAAAACTATCTTTTCTAACTTCTGTTTGTGGCTGAGGTAGTTGCATATTCCTCATTGGTGCCTGTAGTCAGTATTCAAACCCAAATAAAAGCAGTAATCCTAATTTCCAAGGTTGGCAGGCCTTTTTCACTTGGATGATTGGTTTAACACAATCTTCTTTCTTATATGTAGTCCTGAATCAGGCTAAGCTAAATTTAATAAATATATAAATTTCATTACAGCTTATATGGCTGTTTGATATTATATCCTGGATTCAGAGGGGAATGCTTTTGACCACCAATAATTGCTCACCATGATTGGTCAGCCAATCACAGCTAACACAACAACCAAAATACAGTGAGTTTGTAAAAAATACAGCATAAAAAACCCTGGACTCAAGTAGATATACATAATCTTTCAGTACACAGGTGTATTTTTACACATCTTGACATAAGTTTAGTAAAAAGTGATTTGTTTAAATCTAAGTATCAACTCCTCTTTTTCACTGTTACAGTTATTCATTTATTCTTTTCTATTACTGCATCACATTCAATGTTAAAACAGGATGTGATGAAATGAAATTATCTTGTAAGCATAACAATGATAACTGGATATAATTTCTCAATAATACATATGTCTCTCCAACTTCATAGACAAAAGTAATCAAGTAAGAGCATTTAGACTTGTATTATATGTTGTCTGCACGGAAATCAATGAGTGTGTGTGCATATAAATATTCTGGCTTTTACATTACTAGACTAAATACCAGCACTAACGGGTGGCGTAAATTGCTCTCCAAAAAAGGAATTTATAGAATAGACCAATAGTTAGATGGAAATCAGACAGCAATTTACATTCGGGCTGTATCAAGTCCAGTAAAAATTGAAGTAAAAGAAAAATTTGAATAATGGCTTCTATCTAAATTTACTTTCATATTCAAGTTTACATGGAGTAAATTGAACAGTAGAACGTTCAAGAATTGCTTATGATTTAATTAAAGACGAAGACTAACTTACCAATGTTTTTAACATTCAATCGACTTTTTTTTCATTTAGAAAAAATCTGAGCAATTTTACATCATATAAAACCTTAGCTGACAGATGAATAGAACTTATTCAGTATCTGTTAACATAAACTAATTTAATTTTTGTAATAAATAAATGGTATAGTTTGTTTCAAACTGATTCAGCGATGAAGAAGTCATTGAATGAATAGAAAACTGAGTTAAAATAACAAGGTTTTACTCCATGTAAAGTTGGTCAAAATTTATATCTTTTGTTTTCAAGTAGAATAAAACAGTCAATTGAATGTTGAAAAAATCAAACGTATATTATTTTTTGTCTTTAACTAAATTGTTGTTCAATTTTTTGAAAA
Source organism: Thysanoteuthis rhombus (assembly GCA_963457665.1). Lineage (NCBI taxonomy): Eukaryota > Metazoa > Mollusca > Cephalopoda > Oegopsida > Thysanoteuthidae > Thysanoteuthis > Thysanoteuthis major. The sequence goes on along the minus strand of OY735199.1, from coordinate 70,242,469 downwards.
CTTTGAGTTTTATTTATAGCACAAAAATATTTTTTTTACGAATTTGTATTTTTGTTAGAGAGGGGGGAGAGTAAGAGCCTATGTCCTAAATGATAGGGAAAGTAGGAGGGAAAGAATAAAACATGACCTCCTCTCAAAGTTATAGTAAATTTTAATCATCAGCCGAAACCAATACAGTTAACAACCACAAAATATATGACCATTTTAGAATGATTTTGAAATGGAAATTGTATCCTCGCTTCAAACATATTCTGAATCTAACTTACTAAAAACCTGCCCATGACTCCTTGGAGTACCCCCATGAAATTTCATGGGGTTATGTTGAGTAGTTTTTAAGGTAGTCTTTCATATACAGACAGACAGATGGTGAATTATAGTAAGATGCTTTATGCATTAATATTTACATATAAGCATAGGAAATAATAAACTGCGTGTAATTTTGAGGAATTTTTGCTGTTAGAGCAACATTTCATCAAATCTTCTTCAGGTATACAATCCATAAGAAAATCAAGCAACTGTTTTGAAATATAAGTACTAAGAAACTTCATTTCAAAAATGAATTAAAGTCACCAAAATCTGTGGGATCAGTTTTATCACAGCTGATTGTTTATCAGCAAGATTGTTTTGTTTGGAATTGAGGATGAGTATGCATGTCTCTGTGTATTTGTGCACATTCATAGACATCTCCATATATATATCTGATGTCATTTGACCCAAGAAATGATAGGTAAATAACCATGTTTCTAGGATATTTTCTATTCATCTTTTTTTTTTCTATCATAAATGAGGGAAGTAACTTATCAGAGGCAAATTATGAACCTTCAGCAAAAGACACCTCACTAATTATGTCAATGCAGCCCACTTCCTTTGACATGTGATACTGACTAATGATAACTTCCTTTCCTCTTACACAAAGCCAGATAAAAGATCATCTGTAAGACACTATCTCTCTTGGTAGCAACTTTACAGTCTTTTTTCTCTCTGACTGGTGGAGGGGGCAAAATAATGGTCAATATTCATTTTGCTCACTAATGACAAGGCTTAAAGAAAGTTTCTTGGGGGTATACAGCATGATTTTATTATTTTCATTGACTGGAAACTATTGTAAATATCATAATTAAATAATATCTTTTCTCAACCTGTCATCCTATTAGCATCTCATATTTGACTGAAGGCTGAAAATCTGGATAATCATCTAATTCATCTCTCACACCCTTCCAAAAATAAATTCATCATGCACACTTTCACCTCTAAAATGACTTCAGTGGCTGTTACAAGATCACTAACAATCAATAATTGAACTTGAATTTGAGTTCAACTTATTTTTAATGCTTGCTATGTACAACAAACTACCCTGCATAAATATGGTTGTGAAATGTCAGACAGAGGCAAGAAGAGAGACGACACCAAAACATTAGAGGTACCTATCTCTCTAAAAGAGCTATGACTGATCAATCTCAGATAGAGAGACAAATATTAGTTATGTGCAAATATGAATTGTAAGTTATAGATGACAAAAGAGGAGAAAGATAGAAAAATAGAGGAAATTAGAACACAGTAGTAATAGATAAATTAATTAGTGAAAACAGAAAATATGATTGTCATTTTATCTATTTATTTGTTCATTTAGATACAATCACCAGAAAATTAATTTCATCGAGTTTGCTCTCAAATATCTGTTAGCTTATTGAAAAATAAACAGATAAAATAAAGATAAAGCTTTTGAAAATATATACTAAGTAAATATTTTCACATGACTATCATGATTCAATATGTTAGGAACTATTGGCCTAAATAGCTTATTAAAGCTGACCAATGTTTTGGATCAATTACCCTGACCAGCAACCTAACTGCTAGTAAAACATAGTTTTATTCAGGAGATCAATACACATGAAAACAACAGAGCAGGCTGTAAGCTCAGCAAAATATAGTTTAATCAGAAATTAACATAGACATTTGAAAAAGAAAGAAACATTTACAGATGTTTAATCAAGCAGTTTGAACTGTGTTAATCTGATACTCATATGTAGATATGAATTTTTTTGATAATGACATTCAAAATATATGTTGTAAATAGATAAATATTGAAAATTTTTGAAAGTGAAAATGATGCACATATTTTTGCTTGTACCTTGCCTCTGTTTAAGTATTTTCTTCAAAGGTTTTTTGCTTTCTTTTTATAAGTCATGTAATTGTCATTTTTGTAATAATTATTTACTGTTTTTGTTTTTAATATACTTGGATTGTGCTCTATTACTGAGTTCTAGTCATTCATAATTCTTGGAGGGAAGAAATTTTTTTAGTATGCACTCTTCTTTATACATCTTCTTGTTTCTTTTGTTCATTGTAAAGAACTCTCTAGCGGGAAATCTTATCTGTACCTTTTAATATTTTGAATGTTTGCATCTCCCCTTATTCTGCTGGAGTATCTGGCTTTAATTCATGTAGTCTAACTTCATAAGGAAGATTTTCAAGTTCTGGGACCATTTTTGTTGCTCTTCTTTGTATATTTTCTAGTTCTGTGATATCTTTTTTGAGATATGGATTCCATGCTTGACCTGCATATTCTAGATCTGGTCTGATGTACATTGTGTTTAGTATCTCACAAATTTTAATGTCCAAGTAATTGAATCTGGTTCTTGTTATATCTATTGTTTGCTTTTCTAATTATTTTCGATACGTGATTCATTATTTGGAAATTGGAAGATATAGTTATACCTAGGCATTTTTCATCTTCTGTCTTTTTTATTGTTCATGTGATAGCTTTTTATAATGTCTGTTGTCTCTTTTTCATGCAGTTTTTTAAACTATTTTTCCAAAGCCAAAATACCTCCAGACTGCAAAGAATTCAAGACAATTTTCGATCATTTTACACCCTTGAGGTTTTTCACATAAATCTATATTTTTTGAAACTCAGGAAGTGTTCATCTACTTCTGAAGATGGATTTCTCTTGATTGTATTTTTAAAAAAACAAAAAAATAACTATAATTGAGTTTATTCACACCATTTAATGTCAAGCCCATCAACCTTTAATATCTTTAATATCATATATTACTGAGCTTTCTTTAATCTAGTCTAGCACAGAACTGCAATAGCTGGGTACACAATGAGGACTGTTATTATAAATTATACATAAGCAGTAATCGGTGAAGCAGTTGGATAATGTAAAAAGTTTGTTCAGTTGCTAAGTAAAAATAAGAGACAATTTTTATTTTTATTTCCCTACATCAGCTTTTTTGAACAACAATGAATTAATCATTTTGTTCCACTATCTTCTGCCATCTTCTATGCAACTTCATAATTCTATCCTCCTAGAAATTATTTTTTTCAGCAAAGAATTACTCTAGACGCTTTTTGCAGTCTTTCAGGAAATTTGTAAGGAGTATTCTATAAAAACCACTGTAGAACAGAATGGTAAATATATTGTTCAATAAAGTCAAAAATAAAAAAAAGGTTGTTTTTTATTTTTACTTGAAAAGCTAAATGAATGTTTTACATTACTTTATAGATGTTCCATTTTATCAATATATTCAAATTCATGTATATTTGAGTTATGTCTGGTAAGATTGTTTGATTGTGGAAGAATGAGTGATACAAAATTGTCAAATTGCAACCTGTTGCTGAATTAGAAACCATAGTTGATTTTGGTTGATGTTAACAGCTCAACCTCATTCAGTACAGAATTTAGAGCAATGTAAACATACTATCCATAGAATTCTGTATGCTTCTGTTTTGTGTCTCAGGTTTCTCTAATAGCCCTCTGGAACTTATCAACAAACCATTAGTATTAGTTAGTGTTGTCTGCACTTGGTGACTGTGTTTGAAAATATACACAAATTTGAGACATGTTCTGTAAAAAAGAATAGCACAAAGGCCTTCTGCAATTTGAAATGTTTCTTTTATGATTGAAATTTGTCTTGAAGAACCATACATAGATAATGAAAGAGTTTATTAACGTGCTTATATCCCAAGAGGAATCGGTATTTAGTAACAAATATTGACATTTTATATCCACCTTGATCGCAAGAAAAGTAGAAAATCCAAGTCACATAAATGGAATAGTTGATATTGGTTTCTTTTTTCCACGTGGTTATTTAATATTTGTTTTCTATAATTATAAAATCATAGAATGATTTTCTACCCAAATTTTAGTTTTTCAGTTATAGATTTAGATTTATGAGGTTGTCATTTATTTTCTCGAGTTTCAAAATGCATAAGTATCAAAAATATTTAAAAAAAAAGGTTTTTAATACTGACACTTGACTTTATATTCAAAGTAAATAATAATAATATTTGGATGAACTTGGAAACAGTATCTACCTTCAACATTATAATCAACTTCAATAATTAGGATAATGATCTATTTGCTGATAAGAAAAATGATGCAATTGTCTGTGCCAAAACAGATAGACATATTATTCAATATTTGACTATTCTGTCATCCATTTTCATATATTTTACCAATAGGGAATACTAAAGTGATAGTCATATAATAAAGCAGATGAGAGATTTTACTGATAAATACTCACAACTACTAACAAAAGAGTTTGTTTGGTTTGGTATTCATCTTTTTCAAAGTATCATTAATCATTTTAGTGATGAACTTTTCTCATTGCTAAATGACAGTGACAAATATTTTAAATTTTTATGTATACAATGCACTTACAAAATACATTGCAAGTGTTGCTCTTCGATTGCAGCAACAAATTAGTGGCCATTGATGGTAGCTCAGGTACAGAATCACTGAACTCTCACCGTAAACACATTGCAGAGAAAGAAAATTGATTTCAAAGCAAAGTAAAAACATTCCCACAAGCAATTAGTCAAATACAAGGATGGATCAGTAAGTTCATAGCCTAACATGTATTTGTTAGCTGAATTTTTGAATGAAATTTTCATTGTATGATATCCAATCTATGTGGTCAGTATTCATCATTGAATCAAAAACACTGACAAGGAATAACATTATAATGAAAAATAAATACTCATTGTGTAAAATAAACGTTTTTTCATCATTTGGTCATTGTTTTTATTGACGTATCAACATATGCTTAATATCTACTGGACTTACATTAATCTTATACAAGATAACTTTATAGTGCAACTAGAAAGGATAAAACATATTACCAATGGCTTTTGAGAACAGTGTTTGACTAGTGGTCAACTAGGAATGTAATCTAAAGATAGCATATATAATTGAAATTGGATATACATAGGAAAGTGTTGTATTTATGACAAAATGCATATAAATATTTATGCTACTGATAAAGAGATTATCATTAAGAAGGAAAATTAGCTGAAGTTGAAAAAATATAGTAATAAATATTACTACCACAGGATCATGTCATAACTTTGAAAATTATCAAATAGATTCCAGTTTCTGTCAGAATTTCTGTAATAAGGTATTGTTATAATTCAATGTGTCTTTTGTTTGCATCTCTATTAGATACTGTCAACCAGAACTGTCAACAGTTTCTTTAGGCTTTTTCAAGTGTATGTTACATTTTGTAATTCATTCCTTGAATTTAGAACAGTATCCTATATTTCTCCTTGGGAATATGATGTTGTTCTCATCCCTAGCTTTTTGTCGAATGGCATCCATTCTAGAGATACTCTCCTTAGGCACTGCAAATATACTTACCTGGCATTGGATTCCTGTTGCCCTCAAACGTATATGTCTGGTTCTGGGGAACCAGGTCCCTCAGGCTGCACCTCCCCATTGCATTAAGAGGGGTAAAATAAGGGCATTTTGATGGCAGTGGTGTATAAAAAACAAGGCTTAGGGAACTGGACAATTTTTGGTACACATGAGAAGCCCCACATTAAACTTTCCATGTTAGGCTTATTAGTTAATATTTGACAGTAGCATATAAAGGACTATATTCAAGACTGAAGGCTATCAGGAGTGATTTGCATTTGAAGAGTACATTGGCTTAAATGTGATAAAGACAGCAAAGATAAGGATGTTATATGAAAAAAAAATCGTTGACAAGATAACAAGATCTGAATAAATAATCAAAAGACAGATGGGAAAAAAACAATGTTAATAGAGAAATCCAAGATTTATGTTTTGATATTGATTCTTTTGTTCCATGAATAATTTTTCTTCTGTCACTGCGACTACATTTGTCAACTTCCTTACCAACTGAACCATTTACCATGTCTCGAACATCTTGTATATGAGCTTCATAAAAGAGCCTGTGGATTGCTTCAACAAGGCACTCATGTACATACCAGCTGAAATCGTAATGCTTTCTAGAAATCATCTTTTCGATTTTTCCTAATATGCATATCCCTGCTTGATACATGATATACTTGCAGTGACAAATTTCCCAATATTTCCAAAAAATTCCATTATTACTTGGGAATGTTGTTCTGATCGAATTTGGTTGCTCAAAGGCTAGTGTGACTCATGCAATGAATTGAGAGATACCCTGAGGCAATTCTGAGAACAGTGTTCTCATTAGTTTACAAAGGAAGACAAGCTTGTTTGCATATTGCGCATCTAATCCCATCAAGTTTTGGTGCATCTTTGTGTCAAGGTTTGCACATCAAAATTGTCACACTAAAAGAAAGTTAGTATGTGATCTGTTTCATTCAATGGTAGTAATGGTAATGGAAAGTCAAGACATCTCAGCTTCTGAACAAATTTTGCTTGGGCAGTCTTGACAATTACTTTATCATAGTTGCAATGTTGGCCAGTTCTACGAAGAAGAATAATGGGAATTTTTTGGCCCATTAAGCTGTGCAATCCTGTCCCTAAAAGAACATACTTCTTTGGCAAAAAGTTTCTTTTTGAAACAGCATGCACAAGGTGTTGAGAAAATGATTCAACACATCTGCGAACTTCATCTCCCGGAGAATAAATACTTGAATGAATGATTTTGAAAATGAATTCTATTCAATTCACGTTATTCAGAGCTTGTTGATCTTTCCACCATAAAGAATCAGCAGTTGGTGGCCATGGCAAATCTGGTGCATTCTAAATCATGGATTTGATGTCAGAGCAAAGTATGCTGGCAGCTTCTTTCAGAATTAACTGCTGACTCCCTTTCATAAAACTACTTATGACAGTTAATAAGAGCACTGATTGACTAATTACAATCTCTGTCTCATCAGTGGATACTCTTACAAAGACACACTCTCCAAACTGTTTTTTCAGATGCCTCTTAATTTAAGATTGAAGCTTGCTGTCATCACTGGCAAAGCTATACATTTAGGTAAAGATCTTGAGAGCCACAAACTGGTTATTGCTTATGACATGATTCTGTATAATTTTATAGACTGCTTTGAAGTCCTTTGGGTTATTTCCTGAGTTATTTACTTTATAAGACTGTGCATACCCTTGCATAATCTCTGCAGCATTTTAGGTGCATCTTGAATTCTTTTGCCATGAGTTCTTGGCTATATATAACTTTGCAGCATCTTACAGTGATTGGTAAGCTAAGTTGGTTAGTAATGTGAAGGATTCACATCCATGTTTTTGTTTTTTTACAACTTATGTGGGGGTATATTCTATTGTGATTACCCAAAAGAACATGCATACTTGGAGTGTTTAACTGTGGTTGCAAAGTGTGAAGATTCCTATCCACTGTATTCTACAATTGTGTGCTTGAAAGCAATGAAGCTAAACATCCTGCTTCCAACCGTACAGAGAAGACCTTCAAGAGATGGAGGGGGGGGGGTTAAGATGTAGAATCAAGTAACAGGTTTGGCAAGAAAACAAAATGAGGATAGTGGTTGCCATATCACTCTCAGTGAGTAACTCAACTACGATTCTAGAACAAGTCATAGAAGAGGTGAAACTCGATGATTTGAATAAGGATGATGGTTTAAAGAACCTTAACTACATTTATGAAGAAGAAACTGGAGCAAGATGACATGGAAGATAGTTTTGAGAATTATGAGGAATTCAAAAATTGCAGACAAGAACAGGATCAGAAGATTGATGTCATTGAATTCTAAAGAATGGAATCAAGTTACCGGAGGAAATACTATATTTTGAACTTCTTAGCAGTGCCAACATTAGTAAACCTGAAAAAATGCTGATTTTATCTGGGATAAATTTTGATAAATGAAGAAAATTTGTTTGATCAAGCAAAGAAGTCTCTCTAGAAGTTCAAGGGAGACTTTGTATCCGGTGGTGATATTGCTGGTGCCACCACAGAATAAAACTGGAGTCTTTTTTACACCCCAAGAAGAAGTTATGGTCACAGATAACATTCATTATCCAAGAGGGCACATTTGGCTGCGAAAATATTTATCCAGAGAGGCTTCAAATTCCATAAGCCATATAGCAGACAGTGAAGGTTTGAGAAAAGGCCATCAATTCAAAGGCGTCTGATGGCAATTCTTTGTCATGCCATAGATGTAGATCTCATTGTCACCTTGGGAGAGCATGTCCACATTACTATGAAAATGCTTGAAAGACCCAGCTGGTGAAATTTTGTAAGAGTGCAGAAAAGGTGGTAATATTTACAGTATACAACAAAGGTGACATTGAACCCTTTGGTAAAGAAGCAATCAACTATGCAGTCCTTAATACAGCCCGTACTTCAACTGTTTGTGGTACATGTTGGCTGCTGTGTTTCCTTGATGGTTTCTCAGAAAGTAGAAGAGAGAAGTATCTGAATTTGGTGAAGGAGAACAGTTGAAATCCTTAATATCTTGTCAGTTACCCTGTAAGATTGCAGGCAAAAATGATATTGTTGTAGTTGATGGAGCAGACTCAAGTAACCCCATGTTGCGGAGTCTAAAGTCACTGAAGAATTCTAAAGCAATGCTATACCTAGAAAAGCACACTGCAAAATTATTTGGTTCAGAGTTTAGAAAGATGAGTTCCAAAAAGAACTGAACCTGATATATAATTCATGCCAAACATGAGAACTCAATCAAGGAAGTGTTGAATAGGAAGGAAATAGCCAATGTTCAGTGGATTCCAACAAAAAAGATGATTACAAATGCATTCACAAAGTATGGAGCCTCGGGCTTCCACTTGTTGAGAACAAGAAGGCCAATTGGCCATCATCATTTGAACTTTTAATTCATCATATCATCGGTTTTGATTATTCCTTTATTGTGTGGGGGAGAGTAGTAATAGTTGTCGGTTGTGTCTAGCGAGATGTTGCTGTTGAGGACAAAGGATTATGCTTTTGTGTCATTAGGTTGTTAGCATCACACACCGATGTCACTTGAGATTTTGGAGGAGGGAAGGAGATGCATGGTTGCCATGACAGCATGGAAAGTATGCATGCTAAGTATTACTGTAAACATGGAAATCAAACAGAGTGAAGAAGGCACATACAAGTATTTGGACAAACAAATAAAACATACATATAATGTATAAACATTTATGACAATACAGGATTGGACATGGAATACATATAAGAAAACATTGATATGATTGTGAAGGGTGGAGGAAGATAGGAGGTAGATACTATGTGAAAGATGGGAGCTTTGTGCTGAGTAATAGTAGTAGCAATCACATGTTAATGAAGCGGAGACAACTGAACTGCTATGAATCCAAAAGGCTTGGAGAGTAACAAGGAATGGGTATTGAGACTGGGTATCAGTGTGTATGCCTTAATGCCAAGTTGTGGGTGATGTATTTGGGATTACCTGTGAGCAATTTGGGGGGTCATTCTCAGGTGCAGAAAAACACACAACAGACAGACTATTCAAGACACAGAAAACACATGGAGTTTAATCCACGTGTGCTTCCCAAAGTAAGGAGAATTAGAAGACAAATCATCATAACTGTTATGTAGTAAATGCTTTACTATTTCATTCAAGAGATGGAGGTGTATACGCATTTTGAGTTGGTGGTGAGGACACAGTTGAGTACCTGTGCGTACAAGAGATGCCTTGACATCGGTGAAATAAAAGGGCAATCTTTAGTATAGTGATTGATCACAGTGGAAAAACGTTAAAGTTCAGATTGAGTGGGAGGTCAGCAAAATGATACCGATCCTAGAGATGGAAGAAGAAGAGAGAGTAACTGGCTATAAGTACCGGGGCAAATGAACGATTGAACACGTGTGTTAAAAGCTTTTATAGGGAGTCATTGTTGAAAATTGACATTTTAGCTATCTAGCTGAAAGTAAAGTTCCGTATTAGATTCTTAACTAAAAGTAAAAGGGGCACCACAATATTATTTGCATTTGTTTGTTGAAAGAGAACAAAAAAAGTTAATGGGAACAATTTTGATAACACTTGTTTTTTGGCTTATTTCTTGGTTATGCAGGGGAGTTATATTGTAAAGAGATAAACCAAATGAATTTATGCACATTCAGCGTGTTTAACATGTAAGACTCTGATATTCTGATTTTGTCCTTTTACTTTTAATGGCCTATTACTGTCATGGATTTATTGAGAAACAATGAATTTATCGGAGAATCTTTTCCCTTTTTCAGCAGATGACTGAAACTAACATTGCCTTTATAAAAATATGATAGAATTGACAATGGACATGAAGTTCTCTCTCTACAAATTCACTGAGAACCAAATTCACAAAGATGAAGATGAGCATCTTTACTTTGAACCAGTCTTTTGAAGTTTTCCAATCTCAGCTCCATCAAATTTGGCTTTACAATCAAAATGTGATCATAGTTGACAATACAATTAATTGAATGCTTATCATTTTTTGACATACTTCTAGCTAAATGATATTTGCAAAGAATGATAAATTATGAAACTTAAAAAACATTCAAACTGCATGAGTAATATTAAATAGGAAACTGAAAAAAAGCAATCCTACATAAATATCTACTTCACAGGTGCAAAATTTCAAGACTACGAATTGTGAATTGAAATTGGGAGTCTTAGTTGAGACTGTAGTCACAAGGTCATAAAAATGTCGATATTAACATTACCTGCATTTAGTTAAAGTTGAGTTAATAAATGAGAGCTAGTTGCAAAACTCCAGTTGAGTCATAGAGTATAGAGTGCCATTAACTACATTTAGAGAAATTAGTGTCAAGGTACCTCATTGATGCTTACTTCACCAATACTTATGTTACCATGATATAGAAAACTGTGGACTGGCGGTCCTCATGTACAAGAAAATGATGCATGATACATACATAAATTTGATTCTAGTACAACTTTGCTGGGTTACAGAATCTCAACATTGGATGTAACATACCTATGATGTCACTCAGGGTGATACATATAATTCATTAAATGTAGACATCAACATATAATTAAAAGCTATTCTATCATTAGCATTGTAATTTCTTGCATGGATGAATCATATAATTCCTTACACATGCATTAACAATTCCGTGATGCTAAATTTTTTAAATACACAGGAATATATTCCATCCATTGAAAGCGATACTTGAGTTACATTGGGACGTGACAGTATATTTGTCAGCTGATAAGAGTTTCTGAGTGAACAAACTGCCGAAGTCATTTTTTATGATTCAGAATAAGTTATCATGTCATTCAGTGTCATTTGCAGACTTCAAAATAACAAGCTATGGAAGTTTTTAAGAACTATGCTTTTGTAATGTCCAATATTTATGGTCTTGGCAATTGGTTTTATTTTACTCATGGCAATGTTATTCAGTATTGTCCATTCCTTGCTTCTCTGCTTCATTTGAACTATTTTTGTAAAGCCTACTTTAGTCTGCAGTGTAGCACAATGGGACAGTTACTTCAAGTAGATAAAGTATCAGTTCTACTTTTGCGACCTCAATATTTTCAGCAAACCTTGACATATGTTTGTATAATTTTGAATTAAGGTATATTAGGTCATCAGTAAAGTTATATCATCAACAGGGATGGTATTTTAGAACTTGGATATTTTGTCTCTGAATATTTCCCACTTGTTTCCCATAACCAAGAATGGACCTCATCTCTTTATAGATGTGACTGATTAGTTACTCATGCTTGTCTAGAAACACAGTATTTGAAGTTCATAGTCAAGAACTCTTTTATAATTTATGATATGCTGTAGGATATCACTGGTAGTATTATTGCAAATATTCAATAGAAATAAGCAAAGTTGGTATTTGCCACATGATATGACAATATTAATGTTTGGATGTAGAGTTATGCATATAAAAGACATTGTAGGTGAGATGAAATTGTACAAATGAACAAAAAGAGAGAGAATGTTTTAATCTGAGAGTCTCCCTTTAAGCAAAAATACTGGGAACTTTCAATAGTCAAAGCAGATAATATTTGTGCTAGTTTTCATAAATATCAGATGCAATGATTATCATATCATGGAATTGAAAATAAAGGAGAGAACTCATAATAAGCTGCATATAAGTTGAAAACTTTGCGGGTAGTATTACTGACTGTGTGTTTTTTCTTTTCTGGGTTTGAAGTATACATACAAGTTTATTAGGTTTACACATTAAATCATACTGAGTATAAATCTATTATAACATTGAATGTTTCAAAAGAGTTTTCAGTAATAAAATCACTGAATAACACATCTACTTATGAGAATGTGGTTAACATTTCTAGTACATTGTGCTGTTCATTCAATCTTGTGAAGTTAGTTTGAATGCATAATTTTTGCAACCATAGAAAATCTGAGCTATATATATATATACCTAGTCACTTGAGCTTATTTTGATTGACTTGAGTAATTCAATATGGCTTGCAGCTATTCTGACAAGCCATTGTATTTAGGATTGTTACAAAATATCACTAATTTGCATAAATGAATCACTGGAGTCCATGCATCTACGAGAAGTAATAATCTGAAATTATCTAAAAAAAAATAGATCTTTTATCTAAAATTATCTGGAAAAAAATACCAGTGAAAGATTTGGGCATTGCTGGATCAGTATGAACATAGAGACCAAAAAAAGCTCTTTTTTGAAAAAATAAGATAAAGAACATTTTAGATAATGTCTAGTGGTGTATATTCATGCAAATTTTCTAGGTTGCAGCCCCCAAAATGTGACCATAAGTTCCTGGAAGCACACACAGACAGACACACAGATGAGCAAAGAGAGTAGAATCTGTAGCCCATTTTGGTTGGTCAGTCAAGTGAGACATTCATATGGCTATAGTAATTCAATAGTTACCCAGTACATCAGGTAAACAAAACATGGTTTCTTTGTAGGGTTATGGTGACCTGAAATGCACACTCTCAGTCTCAAATATGAAATCACTCTTTGAATGTTAAGTAACAGATTACAGAGTCCACCAAAAGAAATTTCTTGCAAAAATTCCAAACTGGTCACATAAACATACATAATATCTTAAACCAATCAGAGGTCTAGTTGAACATCTCCTGAATCCCTTTGCTGAGAGTCTTTTTTTTTCTTTAATAAACTGACAAAATGCCAATTTCTCAGTGTTGATCTGCCCTATCTGGTGGGGTAGACAGTTGTTAACATGAATATTTCTATCTGCTTTTTTCCTGCTTTACCCTTCTACTTTTCTTCAATACTTAGAAACACAATTTTTCATTACAGACATCACTATGCGTCTAACGTATAACTCACTCAATAACACCTTCCTTTCCAGTGAAAGAACATTTATTACATTGAGACCATAACTTCTCAATGAACAATGGCCAAAACACATAACTTTTCTCACAAAACAACAGTTCCTAACTTCGTTCATAAAAAGAGTTTGTGTGTTACTTTACAATAATTCTGAGTAATTCATTTCATTTGACTTTATTTGTTGCTTACATGACCTTGCTACTTACCTGTTATTTTCTGTGGTTTACTACTAGTTGGTAAAGAAAGCTAATCCAACAGAGAACTTGGATTGATGTATCCAAGTTAGCTCTGCTAGTACTGTACTGAGGAACCAGGAAATAATCAGTCATTGAATTTTTCTTTGATATTTGCAGTTGAGCTTACTATTTAAGGCCAATAACATCTACTAAGCAAAACAGGGAGGTGTATGGCATGGCATAGTGCTAACCAGCAGAGAAAACGGAATCAGAAAACCAGGTTCGAGTTTTGCTCAAGTTCACTTCACTCTGATGCCCTAGGGAAAGCCATGAATCTAGTTCTCCCTCCAGCTATAGGTGAATAGCTGGGCATTTGGAACCCTTCAGCTCTGTAAGGAAGTCCATCTTGGGAATTGGGCTAGCAACACTACCCTGTAAAAATCAATATACTACTGAAACTATGATGTTGCCCTATGCTCTACAAAAAGTCTACACTAATAACAACCTCAAAAAGGTCTTATCTTTTATCTTTGGTTATGTTCTTCTATTAGCAACTACACCATAATACAGAAAATCCTGCTTTGGAGACATACGCCTTTGTTCTATTGGTGAAACATTGATATTTGGTTGGAATTGCAAACATTATGATACAAGCATGAAATTTGATGCATTTGTTGTCCATATGGTTCTGATCATATCTGCCTGATTGGCTGATTGAAAATTCAAGATAGTAACCATTTTACAAGATGCCCACCAAATTGGCCATCTAAAGTTGATTTTTCTTTATAGAAATGTGTGTAGCTGGCTGATTTGAATATTCTTGGTGTCAATTTGTATGTTTTAAAAAATGCTGGAATATATTTTTTCAAGTTTAACACTGTTGTAATGAATGTAGTGATATAATCTGTCATGGAAAAGTTGCAAAGATTGCCAATATAACCTTATTGAAAAAGTAACAGAAAAGTATGCCTATAAACCTGTATTGTACATATGTGAACTTCCTAAAACTGCTACTGTTCACATATGCAGCCACAGAGTGCTGTGTGTAGGAACCCTAAATTAAAGCATTCACACCTATGATTTTTTTAGTAAATCTGTTACAATTTTCATGTTTTACCTCAAAAGATAAAAAGATCAACTCTTGACCCTGAATGTCAGACTGACCTTGGACATAAGCTCTACTGGTAAATCATGAAACACTGACTGGACCAAGTTGTTGCTTATGTCATCTGGATAAGAATGAAGATTTAAAGTTTCCCTAGGTCAATCCTGCCCAAAGAGGAGATAATGGTTATGTTAACTTGGCAAGGAATATTCCTTTGTTTCAGTCATTTCATGAACTACCAATCAAGATAAATTTGATGAAGGTGTTGGAGTAGAAGAAACCTTGAAACAAAACAAGGCACAGAATCATAAGAGTTGTAGAATCCTCTCTTTAATAACGAACTTATGTAGAGCTGAGAAAAGATCAACCCCAGCAACTACTAGAAATCCTACAAATGGTCTACGGGGCAATAACACAAGAGTGCTCTTTCTGTGAGACTAAGGGGGTAGGCTAAAAGAAGCAATAGCAATGAAAGTGATTAGGAGAATAAATAAATGTGCAAAAACATTCATCATCATCATCATCAGTCTTTTAACGTCCATTGTTGGACATAGACCTTCCCCAGGATTCGCCACAATTCTCTATCATGGGCATGCAGAGCCAGTATTTCCTGAATTTGTCCAGTTCATCTCTCCATCTTGTGTTCTGTTGTCCTCAGTTTCTCATGTGGTCTCTAGGGATCCATGTTGTGAGTCGTGATGTCCATCGGTTTTCTTTCATTCTTGCAACATGGCCTGCCCATTGCCATTTGAGTTTTTTAATAGTTTCTATGATGCCTTGGATTCAATGATGGAAAATTCCTTACCAAACTGAGTGGCATAGATGTCAAAGCACAAGAACCCAAATATCACCCTGTCTGCTTGGTTGCTCTGTACAACCAAGAATGAGACTTTTTGAAGGTCCATGAGTAAGAGAGGGCACAATAAGGAAGCACGTCCAATTGCCTTCTCTGAGAAGAGCTGCCAGTGATGGTATAGACCCACACATTTTCAAGCTTGTCGAATTGACCATGCTTCATAAGCAGTGACTGGAGGAGCTGTTGGATAACCTTGTGTTCATGCTACTTAACTTAAGAAACTGCTTTTTCACATTCCCCAGCTGCAAGTACATCACCCAGGATAAGATACCATGTTAGCTTTTGAGAAAGATTTGGGTTCAATCCTTGAACAAGCATCCAAGTATGGATGCTTCATCACATCATATTTCAGCAACATGCTTAACAATGCAGACTAAGAACTGAATGTACCACCGTCACTTCTGCAATCTGTTGGAATGATCGAACGTGGTGCAGACTCTAACTCCAACATAGAGTCAGACTTTGCTATATCACAGCTCCAGCAGTTCAACTGCTTTGCCTAGTACAAAGAAGAAATAGAAGTCCACAGGGGCATTCCAAGAACCAAGTCGTCTGTCTACAAGTCTTGAGAAAGTAGTTGTAACATCTGAAATTCAGTGCAGTTAGGAGAAAGAGAGTGTCTTACTCACTCAATAAATGATTTTTTTCTCTGAAAACTTTCACATATTAATCGTTGATAACAGACTATTACATTTTTCCCCTATTCCATATCCTCTCTCAGACATGAATGTGTCTGATTATGGGTAGCCCACTATGTGCATTAGGTTATATCGCAAACATGAGCAAATAAACAGACAAACTAATCTGCATATATATCTAACATATGTTAAGATGAAAACTAATTTTAAAGCACAAATTTTTGCTTTTTAAATCTATGGTGTTATAATCTGTTTGAGCTAGCTATTGATAGAATTTTTCAAAACCAGTCTTCTTATTAAAAAAATTATGTGATTTGCAGATGCAACAAATAAATTTGTGAATCAGAATTAAGTTCCCAGATGTTATTCACCCCTCCCAATTAGTCAAATTCAACACAAGGTTGGGTTTAATGTGGAGCCCACACGTGTATATATGGGACAAAAAAATTGTCTATTTGTTTTGGCACCTCCCTTTGGAATGCTTCAAGCATCATGAATTAACCCTTTTTAAGAGTGATAGAAAGATCCCACCTCAGGCAGTAGTTCCCCAGGAATTTCGCATTGGAGACATGCCGTCTGGGTGAGTAGTCCCACAGGAACTGGGATTTGGCGTCACAGGGAAAACCTGTGCCAGGTAAGTTTCCCGATGTATCATTGCATCAGGAATGAAAACAGCCCAACCCAGGAGGATGAATTGTCAATGTCAACACAACTGTTAGTTCTTGCCTGAAATATTCAATAAGGAAGAAGCTGATATTTGCAATCTCACCTGCTTGACACGGCAATTACTGCGTTTAGATGTTTGCACTTGTACCGTAATACAGAAATAAGAGGGTAGGACTGATGGATTTTTTAAAGGTGAAACACATGGAAGTGAGGCCCATGAAGTTACAATTAAATTAGCCGAGCACACACATACACCTGCACAAGACTACATGAATGTAAAGAAATTAAATAAAATAGCAGAATAAACTTAGTGACCCCTAGGTAAGAAGAGTTGAGTAGAGAGAAAATTAGTTGGTTAACTTGGCAAACTTGGTAAGAAAGTAAGATCTCAGGTCAGTTAGCAGCAGCAGTCGCTGTTTAGTGTTCGTTTGTTTATTTTTGCTGGGAAAGAAGTACAAACGTAAAGAGACTGAGAATCTCTGTTGAATCTTATTTTCAAGTGTCAACTTCGCTCGTCGTAGAGTGTCACTACCGGTTAGTCTCTGGAAAGAATTCGTTCAGAGTGCAACGTTATTTTTAGTTATGGCATAGAAGATCAACAGTTATTGACAGTTAGTTGAGAGGAAGTGGATAATCACGAAAGTTTCACAGTTTTTACAAATAACTACAAAAGAAGCCTCTCCTGGGGCTTTGTGCCCAGGTTGGAGCCTTTTTCGTTTTCTCACGTTGATTCATGATAACAAGCTTTAAACTGATCCTACATTTGGGAAGGAACAGGGCAGAAAACTCAGTTGCTAATTCACTGCTCTAACCACTGGGCGAGATTAAAATTGGCAAGTACTTTCAGCTGTAGTCGTACTGTCAATTAACACAAGCAAAGAAAACAAGTGAGGGAACTCCTTGTTTCTCCAGCACTACCACGGAGGAAATGACAATGTTTATATAAATAAAAAGAAAGCAAGCATCGGTTTTGGAGTATTAGTTATTTTGCAACAACTTTTTGTGTACTACTGCTTCCTCTCGTCATCTCGGGACGGGAGGGTGACACCGGTCACCTCGTGATTTCACATATATATATATACATTCTTACTGGACGGACACCTTTTACGAGAACCATTCTTTGTTATTCACGCCGCCCTATAAACATCACAGACACACACACACACACTCACACGCATAGACATATTTTACCCAGTAAGGCCAGGTGTCATTCGCTCAGTCAGTCAACTACACACGACCAGTTAAGATGGCGTCAGAAGGAGCTGGTAACAATTTCGGCTATGAACAGACTTTGGTAAGTAAATAAAACAACAATCTTTATTGTTTTTGCTTTAACTATTGATTTTTTAATATTAAGAAGTAGGAAGAAATATAAGCAGACAGTCCGTAAACTGCTGACTTTGTTGTCGTCTAGTGTAGAGGATTATATCTCCGTCACAGTCGATGTGGATTAGAGAGAGATGGCATTGGTTTAAACAGCGGTGCGTTGAATGGGGCTACCCTAACTAAAAAAGCCCGATTTGACTGTTGAGTACTCTATGGATGATCAGTGTTTGATAATTTAATATAATGTTTATTTGTGGAAAGGTTGAACCACCTTGAAATTTTATGTTTTTATCGTATTATTTTTGAGCCGCTACACTGGAAATTAGAAGTGTATATACGTAATTTTATTTTGGTTTTTTATTTTAATCATTTATTTTTGATAAATCAACGATTTTATCCGTCTGTTCAGGTTTTTCTCTCATTGTTTACCACATTGATTTACCGGCAATCGAACATATTTTGAGTATTTCCATCGTCAATGTCATTTGCAGTTTGAAATATCTTTTCTCATTGATTTCTTTTCTTTCCAAAAATAGATATTTTTTCTAATTTTCGCCAATGCTACTTCTTATTCTCCGTTCAACTTGAGGCCAATCGCTTAACATTATAGCGCCTTCGGTGATCCATATGATGAAAATTCGTCCCATTTGACTTTCTTGATTCGGTACCTTACTATATAAGTTCAAAATAAATAAAAAGGTAACAAGGAAATATAAAAATAAAATATAACAATAAATTCTGATTGTTTACGATTCGACCCCTCTCCATTCCTTTCTCTGTTTTTCTTTCAAATAAATTATGAATTCCACAGCATTAATTACAATTTATTCAATCAAGTTGTGATTAATTTTTTAAAATCTAGAAAGTTGTTGAGTTTTGAAAAAACTCAATTTTTTTATTAAACTGCTAGAGATAATTTTCTTTTCGAAGGAACTAAAATGATTAAAAATTTCTCTTAAAAATCACCTTTTGAAAGTTGATTATAATTGAAAATTAGAATTGCCCTATAATTTTTTTTTTAATTAGCTTTGTTGGAAAATTTACGCTAAAAAATGAAAGATTTTATTTTTTCATTTTATGAGTTGAAAAACTTCAGTATCAATTAGATTATATTTTTCTGACATTATTTTACTGCGATAATAAAATTGTTGAAAAGATTTGATTCTAGAAAATATTCTAATTTCGAGCATTAAGCATGAATGTATTTCTCAGTATGTTAATATTGTTTGAAAACTTTGTTCTGATTTCATTTTGATGAAAGGAAATCTTTACGTTTGAAAAGACGAACAGATTTTGAAATAGAAATTAAATTTTATGTGATTGCTCAAAAAGTTATGAATTTTACTCATTCTTTAGCAAATTCCCTGTATAAACCATCATGGATCGCTTCAATTAAAAAAAAACGTGTGTTAAATACATTTTGTCCTTATCCATGCACCGCCCCCAAATTTAATCACTTCATCGGTAGTTTATTGCCTACCCTTGCACAGAATTTCATTGAAATTAATTGAAACCTTTTGGGAATATAGTGTGGACAATAATGAGAAGCCTATACATGGATATACCAAAAAAAGAGCACTCAGAGAGTGCTCTGCTAACGCTATCGTCGATGTGTGGGGGGTAATTTTGCAAGGACCGCCCCCTAATTTAATCACCTCTTTCGAAGCCTGTTTCACACCTTTCCTCAAAATTTCATTCTAATTCATCAAGAACCTTTGGAGATTTCGTGTGGACAGACATAAACTTTTGGTGTTATTATGTTTTATAAATATAAGTACCTCGTAGGGGCGGTAATTATGCAAGGATCCGCCCCAAAATTCATTCACCTCTCTCAAAACATACTGTCTATCCTTACTCGAAATTGATTGAAATTTATTGTGAATCTTTTGAGACCTCGTGTATACGAGAAAAAAAATGGAAAAAATAACTCAATCAAAATAAAAAATGAAAATTCCTGAACCCGTCTCGAAATTCAATCGATTTTTCTATGTACCCCATTGCCCATTCTTCTACAAAATTTCATTGAGTATTTCAGGATCCGCCCCAAAATCTAATCAATTCTCTCCTACTTATCCCACTAAGTCAAATGTTATCGTAATTCATTGAGCACTCTTACCTCTACAACTTCGTTGACAGTGGTAGTAAAAGTAAACACTCCGTCAGTTATTTTAACTGTTGGTGTATTTATTTTTATTTCGTCAGTTGATATAGGTGTGCAATATTTTTCAAGTTTTGGAGGCTGGTATGTTTTGTTTTAATTGTCTGAATAAAAGTACAAAAAGCTGCCTTTTAAAAGCAGTAAAAAAAATGTGTTGATACTATCGAAAAAATAACTCGCTGCTTAACTCAAACTTGGTTTTCCTCCCTGAAACGAAGTACCTATCTTTTGTGTAACTCCTGAGTTTTTGAGTTCTGACTTTATTTTCATATGTAACAACAATGGCGGATGGCAATGACCAGACCAAAAACCAGTGACGTCATGCACGAATAACAATGACACGGTGACGCACACAATAACTGATTCACTTCCACTTCTTAAGCTCAACTCAGTTTGACATGTTTTGCTAAAGTTTGCAAATCTCATTTACAGGAACTACTAATCCAGGTGTTGAAATTTTGGACTCAAAGTTTGGGAATAATATTGTACGGAGAAATCAATTCTGTACTTTGTATCTTTTAGATTTTAATGAAGCAAAGGAGTTTGACCCTAGTGTAGCCAAACTTGTCTTTGTGATTTTTACTAGTTTGGTTGGAGATAATGATTCAAGGTACCTCTTAAATGTGTAGAATTGGTGTATGAAGAAAATCTCTGGTGATCTGTAATATTTCAAGGGTTTTTGAGGGGGGGGGGGTTACTATGTAAGTATAATGCTGAACTGGACCCTCAGTTAATGTTTCTAGTGGAAAACACCTTGGTGATGTCATATTAGAACACTTCTTCTGTCCACATTTATTCTTTGAGAAATTCTTTTTACATGACTTCATATTCTGATGACACTTTTTTCTTTTTTATAATTTTTTTTCTCGCATTTTAATCATTTTTCAGGAACATAGTATTTACTGTGGTTCTTAACCACGATGTGACTATACTGCTGAACCCTATACTTGATTGATTTATAATTTTTCCAAAACAGAAATTTTGTGGATTGGAGGTTCTATTGATGTTTTAGAGGACACTTTTATTTTTCACTTTCAGGGGTCAAAATTGGGATTTTTAAAAAATTTTAGGGTTTTGAAATATACGAAAATTCTAGGGGCCAAAATAGAAATTTTTTTTTTTTTCACTTTTATGGGTCAAATCTAGGGGAAGAAGTTTTTTCTTTTCATATTTAGGGGCAAAAATTTTGGAAAATTTTTTTGCAGTTGCCCACCTCCTCCTCAGGCAAAGCCAGATATTATTGTTAGTTGTCTTCAATTCAAGGACAGTCATCATCTATCCCACAAGTTTTTTCGGACCATTCAACTTATTCTTCTAGTCATTTTTCATTGTTCCCACATTGGATTGGTCGAAACGTTTCTGGGAATAACAAGAAGATAGAATATTTCCTATCGTGCGAAAAACTCTTGCAGTTATATTTTAGTTGGAATTTATTTTTGTTCAAGAAAAAACATTGTTTTTATTTACTGTTTCCAAATGAAACAAAACCCATTTATGCAGTTATTTCTAGAAAATTCCACTTTTTGTGTCACGTTAATCATTGTTGTTACCAAAAACAATTTTGATTAATAAATGTCCTTTTGTTATTGAATGTCAAGGTTGTATTTGATGTAAAGAGAAATTATTTGAAAATCTGATTTTACTTATAATGCAGTGTAAAGATTATCAACAAAAAACTAACTCAAGTGTACTTTCCACTGTATTTTTTGTAGTTTGTAGGACGAGATAATTTTTACTGCTAATGAATCAATTGAACTTTTTGAAAAAAAATCTATGATCTGAATGGTGTGTTTTTATCAATTTAAATGACAAAAATGTAGATTCAGAAAGACAACTATGGTTTATACCTAAAAAAGAACCCTATTTTGTCTTATCTTTTTAAGAAAGTTTTTGAGACTTATCCCTTTCCTTACTTTTGTTTTTGATCCTTATTCCTCACTCCCAAGATCGTATTTCAATTCAAATCTATGCACGAAGACCGCACTGTTTCTTCATTGAAATTTCACCTGGATTTGACAAGAAATTGCCTCAGAGCTGCAATGCTGCTGTAGGAGATCTTTGAAAGGTGATATTTGATTATGTCCAGGTGCATCATATTGGTTGAAGATGCAACTCTCCAATAGGTGATATTATATTTGTTTGTAGTTACACAATCTTGGTCAAAGACATAACACTCTCCAAAGGCTTCAGCAACCCCAAGTCACACCTTTCATTCAAGCATTTGATGATGACTTTACCTATTCACCTTCACACCCCTTTCAATGAAAGACAAATGAGACTTTGTCTCATTTGATGCAACTGTGGCCCATATCATGCCTACAATAGGCTTTTAGTGATGGAAATGGTCTCTGCTGTCTTTAGAAAGGTTTCCAGCATCAGCTACATAAATCCTATGGAAATCTTCTCATAAGACCGGATGGAGATTTGAGTGGCCCTCTGAATTTCCTCAAACATTTTTCTTTCCTCAGTTGAGACGCTTTTGCTTTAAGTCTGTTGAAATCAAGTGTCGATGTTGCAATTTATATGCCCTTAGGCCTAGATCTTTCTTCAATCCTTCTCGATAACTTTTCCAACATTTCCAACATTTTCAGCTCTTTAGTAGTTTTCCTTCTACTGTTGCAAAAATTCATTCCCACTCTACAGCTTTGTAGTATCCTTCTGGTACAAACCGTTGTTTCTACCGGATATTGCCTTACTTAAGGTTGTGCCAGTCTCAATAAAAGGTTTTATTACATTATGAATGGTCTTTTGGCATAAATACAGCACATTCATCAATTGATTTGTTCAATTCAACCTTTTTCAAGGCAAGAATTTGGTCACACTTTGATGACATACTTGACACTTGATTGGAATAAACTAATGAAACTGTAAATATCAAAAAAACAGCCTTTCAAGATGCTCTGTGCAAAATTTCAAATTCCTTGGTCAAAACCTAAGTTCATGAGATGTAATTAAATGATAGGTAAATCTTCATGTCACACTGTAGATAAATAAATCTTATAAACTTTTTGACAAAAACTTCAAATGAAATGACCAAAAACAATTGTTATGGTGTTCACTCTTCCAGTGAAAAAAGTGTGTTATGCTGTTTGTACAGATTGAGAACAAATGAACAACAATTTTTAAATGCTCTCCAATGAATTCCTATTGTCCTGATACATATTTCTCATTTTAAACAATATTTTATTTACAGTTCCTTGTCACTTTAAAAACCTCTTGTTGGATAAGTTTAGTCAGCATCGAGAGAAAAATAACAAAAACTATTCATTTTACTGTCATATTGTTTTTTTAAAATCTTTTTTACAATGTAAAAGCAAAGCTGATGGAAACTCAGTAGTAACTACACAAAAACTAAAATCTTTCAAAGACTGATGTACTTTTGTATATGGTAACAAGATGATTAAATTTGTTTGGTTTATTACTGACTCCATTCTTAACCCTACCATGTTAACATTTAATACAAAGTTGAATTACTTACTTGTGAAAAGAATGCAACAATAATATTATCAGTTGTAGCTATGATTGGAGGGTTATTTCCTTAAGGCACAGTTGCTGCTGCTGATTTAGGAATAGTAAGAATAAGTAAAATGCAAGTAAGGTACTTTTCTTTTAATGTGTCTTTCTGTTATCATAGTAATAATGTTGTATGCAACAACCAAATAAAAAGAGACAATATTCACAGTTGCGTGCAATAATAAAAGTGCTGATACAATTTAACTTGACTAGAGATATCTATCAGAAAGTGCACAAAATCAAATCAATACAATTAGCTGTAGAAAGGTTGATAAAGTTCTTGGTGAGTAGTGAAGAAGAAAAGTATTCTTATAATAGATCAATATCAAGTTTGAAGAAGGGAGAGTGTTCTTCTGATATGATAGATTTTCTGTTTAGCTGCTAATTAGGATATCTTGAATGTAAGAAGTCTTGAAATATGCGTTGTTAGAGAAGCTGATAATAGCCAAATGTGTTTGTGTGCATATGAAGTGTTTTAGTTTATGCATATATTGATTGAAAACTGTTTTGTGATGTGGATAGGAAACCTCAAACCTGTATTAAAGGAAAATATGCTGGAATTTTGAGCAAGATTGGACTATGAGTTAACTTACATTGAAAATGTTATATGTGTAGGGTCTTGGTTGCTAAATATCTTTATGCTGGCTCGTTTTTTTCAATTGAATCTAAAAAATAATTTAAAGTGAAGAATTCCAGTCTTTGTGTCACCAAAGTATGTAAAAGTACACTATTAGCTGATTATTTTGGGAAAGTATTGTTGAGAAAAATTCTGTTATCTGCGATAAGCTTTATGGCCAGAGAAGTGGTTTTGATAAGAATTCTGTGTTAACTTGGAAAGCAAAAATATGCTCATTTTTATTGTTTTGTTTTAGATTAAGGACCCAGATTTTGGTCCTCTAAACTATATCTGAGATTAGATTAATTAATTATACATATATTATCCAATACATCATTTATTAACATTTCATATTAAATCACCAAATCTATGTTTTCCAAACAATAAACAATCAATGTCCAGCTGTACCTTTCTCATTATTCTCACTGTCTTAACATGTCAAGATGACGAGAATAATAGATACTGGCTAGACCATTGTAAATTTCAATGGTGTCAATAATGAAGATATCATCATTACTCCAGCATATTTTTGCAATTGAAGTATATGAGGGCATGCCTATTTAAAAGGTGCATATTAGGAATGATGTTGTTAATAGCCACAATCAAAACAAATATTGTCTTTAATAGTTATATCAATCAAAACGGAATTTGTTTTTGAAATTCCATTATGTCTTCCTTATTATTATTCAATTTAATCTTGTTTTACAGAAGAAACCTGATTCTCTCCCTCTCTCTCTCTCTCCATATCAAACATTTTAAATCTATAAAACCATGCTGGTAACATATATATTCTTGCAAAAATCCATACCTATTTCAAGGGTAATTTTTTTCATAAATCCAGCCCCCTTCCCCTCATATCAATAACCACTTATCCAAATGACTTCAAACTTGACACTGCAATGTCCGGTGCACAGACCAGCATATCTGGGTTATCAACTTCGAACAGTTTCCTGTTATCTTGGTCCACACACATGCGCAGACATGGAGATTTCTCAAATTATAGCAAGGATATTTTTCGATTTATTACCTATATTAACTGTGTCTATTCTATCTTTGCCAACACTTTCTCTCTCTTATTATCCCCCTTCCTTTAAGAACAAAGTCTCTTTAGCCACTCTCTCTTTGGGACATTTGATTCCATGCAAATGCTGCTAACCAGTTTAAATCTGGTCATTACATAAAATTTTTCCCTGTTTCCTAGAATCATTGACTTGCATCACTGTTCAAAATTCCAAATGGATGTAATCACCTTGAAATTGTGATGATCTTAAACTCAAGGTCCAGTTTCACTTTGTAATTGTTAAGTAAATTGAGATCCTCTACTTAAACAATGTAACAGGAAAAAAGCACCAGGATTTGTTTTATTCTACAAGTTAGAACGCCCCAAAAATGTGGGGCTAAAAAGATTCAGCCTGCCATGAACTGTTTTTGCTGGGTTAAGGTTATATACATGGATACGGAAAAACTATCATTATTATTTTGCTATCTGTCTATATTCATGCAGTCCACTACGACTAGAACTTAATTTTTAGACTTGTGATAAAACAGTAATGAATGCATGAATGACGGTTATTGAGAAGATTGAGTCCCTTTTATATCATTCGAGCATGAGTACCCTCTTCCATTCTTACCCTTGTTCATTACATTGCAAGAATGGATGGGGAGGGAGAAAAGAAAGGATGAAAGATGTGCAGAGAATGAATTATAATCAGAAAACTTATCTGTTGTACATACAAACAAGAATAAATGTAGTATATTTATCTATCTAGTTCTAATAATTTCATTAGAGATTTAGGGTCTTTCCCTAGTTC
Organism: Thysanoteuthis rhombus; assembly: GCA_963457665.1. Taxonomy (NCBI): domain Eukaryota; kingdom Metazoa; phylum Mollusca; class Cephalopoda; order Oegopsida; family Thysanoteuthidae; genus Thysanoteuthis; species Thysanoteuthis major. The sequence continues at coordinate 70,216,131 of OY735199.1, read as the reverse complement.
TCCAATGATTTGACACAACTGTTTCCATGATTTGTAAGTCTCTTTGGTGAGGAGGGCCTGCACTTCCATTTATTTTCCTATCCTCCTTCAGATTCTATATGACTTGAGAGTCTAAAGACAGGATTACCATTCTTCTTTCAAAGCTATTTGCTATTGATTGCATTTGGTTTGTTGTGAGAAGATTCAGGAAAAAAACAACTTCTTCATTGATTTTAAAATATCTTCATCTTTGTTTTCTTTTATTTCCAAAAATGTTCAGGCCAGTCCTTTCTCCAGCCATTATGTGAAAATAAGTCAAAGAATATACCAGTTGAATTATTAGGGAGGGGAGAATACAAATGAAAATAGTAAAAAATGTAGCAGGAATCATTATACCCATTTGCTTGTCTATTTTGTTTGAATGGTTTAGTATTCTAAGACCCCAGAATATTTTGATGTCATTTTGCAACGATTAGTTTATGAAAGCTGAAAACAAGCATGTTGATTGCCAAACTCCAGTCCAAACCTGAAGTTGATTTTGTTTTTCTACCTTAAGAAGAATGAAAAGATCAACAAGAACAATCCTCAACAAATCGACATTCCCCTACAATGAGATTACAAACAACTGATTGATAGTCGTGTCTCTTTCTGAATACGTCCAATGGACAAGTCTTACATATCTACCAAAATTTATGTTAGACATACTCAAGGACTTATTTCATTCTAATAAATAAATACATCTATGACATTAACATATCTCAACTGTGATTTGAAATCACAACCAACTGATTGGTAGGCCGGTGTCTGACAAACTAACTCACGTAGTCTCACATATCTACAAAATTTATCTTACAGTTATGCAAGGGCTTATTTTATTGTAATAAATAAATACATTCATACTGAAAACAAGAACTGAAAGTTCAACGAGGTGTCCACTGTAAAGTTGAAATGCTAATATTGACAGATCGCATGACCCTGAGTGGAAGATTTTTAGTAGTAAGAAGTATCTTATCAAGGGATACCTTTCTACTAAGTGGTCAGGACGTCTCTAAAATATATATATTCTTATCATTTTTTATTCATCCTATTTACAATACGAAAGTCACGGTAAACAACTCGAGGAATAGTAGGAGTTTAATCCTGCAGCAGCCAGGCTTGATCCTTTATAGTGTCTCTCTGGGCAGGTCATGTTGCAAGAATGGCAGACAACCAATGGACATCACCACTCACAACATGGATCTCCAGAGATAACGTGTGAAACCGAGGCAGACAGAATACAAGATGGAGAGATGAACCAGACAAATTTAGAAAATACTGGCTCTGCATGCCAATGATAGAGAATCGTGGCAAATCCTGGGGAAAGTCTATGTCCAACAACGGACGTTAAAAGACTGATGATGATGATGATTCATTATTGTATATACTTCATTTTAAAAATCAACTATATTCGTATTTTTCTGTTATATGTGGTTAGTTTATTTTCCTTGTAAAAATGAATAAAATGTTTGTTTTTAAAGCTTGAAATGAAAGCAAAAATAAAAAATGGATTATTGATTGGAAGGTTCAACCTCTCCAACCATACCATCAACATCTGCCTCAGACGTTGTGGGACAACTTTATGAAATAGATTTTACTTTTGGAGCGATCCTCATACATGTTACTGTATCCATGGATTCTTGGCACTGTATAATATTGATGTATTAGAGGATTCTTCCTTTTTTTTTCTTTTTTTTTTTTTGGCTTTATAGCTTTATTTTGCTCTCTTGTAACTGAATTGAGAATAATGATAAAAAAAGAATACTGTAGATTCATTAATATGCGGCCAGATATAACATCGAATTGCTTATAATGTGGTTTGTGCATGGACCCCATTTTTGAGAACGCTAAATTTTGCTCTCAAAATAATAGCTACAAGTACAAAAAAGTGAAAAAACCCACAAAAAATGTTCTGCACTGGGCCCATCATTCTTAATTTCGGCTGTTAGTAACACAGACGCATTAGAGGCCAATCAGGTCAGTGTTGCCAACTTGAAAAAAAATATTCTCCATACAAGTTTGACTGCCAATAGCCGCCTAAAAATTACTGGAAATTGTCAAAAACACGCCAAATACTAAATCGGGTTACGCCATCTGTAAAAAGGAAATGAATTAGACCCTTTCCCTTTCATCCGTTTGCTAAAAAGATTGCTTACGTATTGTCAACTAAAAACACTCTTTGTATACGTAACCAAGTTTAGTTAAAAATGTAACCTTTTTTTGGGAGTGAACTGTCACGACTTCAAGAAAGAATTATATTTATTTCTGCCTTCCTGCTGGAGTAGCCTCACTCTACCCCCACCCCACAGTTTTCTCTTCATTCCTGCAAGGGTCGGTCTTGGTGGGGGGGGGGAAACTTGGATCACGTTGCAAAAATGGGAAATTCGTTACAATGAGGTACAAAATTATGGACCCTGACATCCGCGTTATAACGAGTCTACAGTGTATATAGACATTCATTTTTTTGGTTTTGTAACAATAAAACCGAGGAATGTTCTTTTTCCTTTCCCTTCAACTTGGCAAAACATATTCTCGTGCTCGATGCATAAAAATCCTAGACGACTTGTTCAGTAAGTGTTTGTATTGTATATATTATATAAGTTGGGGATACATATTTATGAATGTCTCAAATGAATTTCTGAACAGTTTATAAAGACACAGGTGTGGATATAAATAAACTTTCTGAATATGATAAAAATTTCTGCCGAATCTGAAATGATATACAATTTTATACTTTTTTTTTCTCCTGGCAACGGATGGTCAAGTACCTCGGCAGTTCCCACACTATTTCAATGAGTGACCAAAAGTCAAAGCATGTGAGTCAACTTTGCTTTGATGCTATGTTTAAGAAAATAATTTTTTTTCAAAGCCGTAGCCCAGCATTTACAAATCTTTCAAATTCAGGTGACCAGGATGTCAACCCCTTTGAACACCTTGAGTCTTTTATGCATCTGTCAATTGTAGAACAATCAGTAATCCTGATAGTTGTCCTCTTCCCAACCATTTTGATTGATTGTTTAGTGCAAGAAAAACCATACAATTTGTCACGTAGAGTGGTGGTACTTCAAAGTTCTTCATAAGTACAGTACTGTATTTGTTTAAGTATGTGTTTCATTTATATTCATGTATTGCATTTAACCATTTAATATTTGTTTGATTCAAGTTTCAAGCAGTTATGTCGATTTGAAGATATGAGGCACACATCATTATGAACAGGCTATTGTATTATTGAATTATCATTTCATGACTTATGTTTGTCTGCCAAAATACATAATCTGACACAGTTCTGGACCCTAAGGTGCTAGGAAATTGTCGGTGTACTCCTATAATTTTCACAGGGTTCTGGGAAGCTTAAATATACAATTTATAGTTGTTTAATTAGCATTAATGTGAGATAACTGTAAGTCATCATCATCATTATCATCATCAGTCTTTTAGCGTCCGTCGTTGGACATAGACCTTCCCCAGGATTTGTCACACTTCTCTATCATGGGCGTCACGGATCCAGTACTTCCTGAACTTGTCTAGCTCGTCTCTCCATCTAACATTTTGCCGGCCTCGGTTGCGCATGTGGTCTCGGGGAATCCATGTTGTGAGTCGTGATGTCCATCGATTGTCAGCCATTCTTGCAGCATGGCCAGCCCACCGCCATTTGAGATTTTTAATGGATTCTATGATGTCTCTAACTCTTGTCTTTTCCCGGATGTGCTGTGCTGTTTTGTGGTCTCTCCATGTGAGGCCCAGCATTATTCTTTCATGTGCATGTTGCATGGTTCTCAGCTTACGGGTCTGTCTCTTGGTTAAGTTCCACGTTTCAGCTCCATAAGTGACTATTGGGAGGATGCATTGGTTGTACACCCTTCTCTTTAGGATTAATGGGATCTTATTATTTTTGAAGGTTGAGCTAGCTCTGCCAAAGGCTTGCCATCCTAGTGTGATTCTTCGCTTGATTTCTTCTTCTTTTGAGGGTCTCATGGAGATTCGTTGTCCTAGGTAGATGTAGTGGTCTACTTTCTCGAGTTCTGTGTCCTTGATTTCGATCTTAGTGTTTTTATCACCAAATGGAATTTAAAAAAGATTTCTTGAGTCGTAGTGAATGTACTTCATTCACTGTTAAATTATCTTAGATAGATACCATAAAGTAATGGTTTCAAGTCTTGCAAGCTAGGGAGTTCAATAAGTGACCCTTAGTAGCTCTGTGCCAGGCTTAATCAGATGTAGTCTATTTCTTTCCAGGTGAAATCTCTTGTTAATTCTAATTGATATTTTTTTGCTGATTTTTGAGTAATTTCCATCCAATCTCCTGAATTCAGCCTATAAATGTTTGAGCTGGCCATAAAGAAATTATCGCATTATTGATATTGATTGACCATTACTAATCTAATATGATTTCAGTGGGTGTGATTTCCAATTTTCTTGGCTGTTATCTCTTTTGTTTTTGAGACACCTGTGACAGTATAAATTTTTTCCCCTGTGAAGTAAAAGAAATTATTCATATTTGCCTTTTTACAGTATTATAACATGCTTTCAGGGTTTCCTCCCCCCCACTTTGAGCCAAATTGATACAAATTCCTTTTGTAGCTGTATCTAATTATAATTTCAATTGCTTTTCAATTCATACATCTTTTTTTTATTTTTTATTATCCAACTTGTATAGAATTTCAGGGTATTTTAGGTTAGATATTGAATTATCTGCATTTACTTAACCTAACCACAAATCACCAAGCTGGCGTTTTCAAGGTGCTTATAATACTTTATCGGTGATGGTTGACCTGTACTCACCTCTAATTTGCTACTGTGATACCGGTTATCCTTGACCTACCAAATAGTTTCTACGGTTGAGAACCTTTCATATTTCAAAAACTTGGCATCTTTACAGAAATCGTGTTTAGAAAATTTGCTCAGTGCATCTTGCTAACAGTATAACAAAACTTCTAAACATTAACACAACGTAAATATTTTAACAACTTTTTTATATTTCTTATTTCTTTTTTTCATGAATGTATTATTTGAAGTCATTTGGTCAAGGAAAAAACATTTTTTTGTCTTGTAGTTTAATGATATATATTTTGTTTCAAGCTTCTTAACTAGTGGTTTCCCCCTTAACTTTGAAAAGTATTTTGATATTAGCACAAAACTTGGCAAAAATGATGGGCCTTATCATTAAATATCAAATTATCACAGTTGAATATTAAATTGACAAATATTTTGTGATTGTAGCTCCATCTGTAATTTGTTTCACCAATTCAAAGTGATCTACGATTTCTGGTGACATATAATGAAAGATTGCCTTTCTATTTTGATCTTTAACTGAATTGAGTGATAACATAGATAGATTTACTTTGCTTGTTCCCTTCTTACATTTTACATTGTGTGGGTTATTAGGGTTTGATGGCGGAGAAAGGTGCACCTGCTACTTCTCAGACAGTTGCCTTTGCTCTACTGCTTTCAAATATCATATCTGATTGATAGACAAATCAACAAAATTGATAACAGCTCTTATATAGTAATATTTATATTGTTCGTTTGACATGATTTTTTTATCAAGTCGGATCTTATTTGTACCAAAAACTATACTGTGTTTTGTTGTTGATCAACTCTTTTGGGTGCAATGGAAAAAGTTGAAATATTTTCATACCATTACTAGCAAAATGCATACTCTAAGAAAAACAAGTATTTCAAAAGGTGGATATTTTGAATATATTTTTTATTAGCTTAATGTTCATTTTATTTTCTGCTTGTTTACTGTGTGGTTGATGTTTTGCTGAATCATATCAACACTTTCCTTTTGCCAGATTTTTCATGTGTCTTACTATTTCAAGTACAGTTGGTTTACAAAAATATGGTGATAATTGTACCAATATAATTCATTTTCTGTGTATTTCAGTTTACTGAAGAACATTCTTCAAATGCTAGTTATGTTTTTGATTTGGACCTCAGTTATTTCAATTGGTCATTTTCGAGCTAGAAATTTCTTCTGTAATGTAAATTGTCCAACTGTGTATAAATACAAGCGGAATGATTGATATTTGGATTCAGCCATCTATCATTATGCCTAAAGGCATGAATTTGATTTCCTGAACCTTCTTTTAGTGGAACTCATCTTGACTTCGTCATTCGACTTAGATGGAATATGGAGGAGAATGAAGATGATATTCTTAGTCCTCTTTAATGAAATCCTGCAGACTCTCCATTCTTAAAGAAGATTGTTTTGAACCAAGAGAAACATTTATAATCTGTATAGGTTGGATTAGGCATATGAATGTTTCCATAGACATTCGTGTGTGTGTGTGTGTGTGTGTGCGCAAAAGTTTCCAGCAAAAAATGCCTTTTAATAGTATGACTCCATGGGTGTCTTGGATTTTACAAGTATGTGATAAGTACAGGAACCTCTTGCTGATTCGTTAGAAAGGTGATAAAGTACTGTTTCGTTAAAAAAAATCTCATTCTATTTAGATAATATAAACTTGCAATGGATTTTTTGAAATTAGTGGAACACTAGTTTATTTTGGATGTTTTTAGATTGAAGAAAGAATTGCTACTGTTCTTGCAGATGGCTGACTCCAGGTCAATATCAGAACACAACTATTGTCAGTCCTGGCTAGCACTACTGAAATGCTAGGAATCAACAGATAGATAAATTACCCAGGTTGGGGATGATCCCATGGGTCAACCCTTGTAGAGATGAGAGTTGTTGGCTGGGAAGTCTCCACCTAAAAGTCAAGAATTGTGTGGGTGGGTTAATTTGATTATATCTCCCAGGTATGGGTTTGTGGATGTGCACAGATCATTTGATGGGTTGACAAATAATAAGACCCCCAACCTATCCCAGGGGATGAGGTGAATACATGCTGATTCATTGGCTGCAGAATTTTGATCACTGCAGACCTGTTCCTATGGAATTTCTACCCAAATTCTGAAGTCTTCAAATAAGTCTGATTAGATCTTTGGACGAATTTATGTCCTGTGCTTGTAAGCTGCCAAGAACCTACCAAGCTTTTCAATGAACTGATCATCTTCAATTAATGAATAATTCATTTTCAATTTTACTACGAGAATTTGACTTTGTCATTCCATTTTATGTTCACTAGTGATCTGTATTCTGTTGCCAGACACTTCGAAGATCAACTCCAGAGCCTTCATCAGTACTAATATTGCACCATCTGGAGCCTGAGGAGACATCCAATTTGAGGTGTATGACTAGCGACTGGATGCATTACCAGAACTGTTTATTCAGTCTCGAGTTTTCAAAAAAAACATTGGGAACTTTTACCTACTCCTGCTACGTCTTTTTTAATATATAATTTGAGCAAATTACTGTTAATGAGTTGATTACACTTTAAGCTTTTAATATTTAATTATATGATTGTGCTAGTGGATGTACTTGTTCATGTCTGGGCTGGAAAAAAAGTGTATATATATATATATATATATATATATATATATATAGCTTGATTAATTTATCAAACCTGTATTGTATTTCAGATCTCTCAATTCTTTACATACAGATTTTGTTTTTGTTATTGTTATCAAATTATACTGTTGCCAAATTGTATGCTTAGAAAAAAAAGGCCTTTTCCCTTTTTTTTGGAACAAGAACAGTGATTAATATTGGCACTCCTTTCTATGTAAATTTGGCTCAAATCTTACCGAACAGCTCAGTTTACGCAAGTATTATTTTGGTTTTACTTATTCATAAGATTACGTCCCTCTGATTTTTTTTTTCCTTCTGTTTCTTTGTAAAAATGAGATAAAAGAGTTGTTGAATTATGTATGGTTGATGAGATAAGTATAGTTTTTACCTATCAGTGACATGCACAGACTTTCAGAAGGGCAGGGTCTCAGTGGAAAAAGAAGAAAAAGTGCCCCCACCTGTAATAGTTTTGAAGTTCTCAACCTAGGGGCCATGGACTCCTGAGAGTCCAGTTTCCTCTGCTACCCCCTACTAATATGCCTTTATATATAGCATAAATATGAAACTCAAAATACTAATCTATTTATGTTTACTAATGTGAAAATAAGACTTTGATATGACTGTATGAAGCATACTTAACTAGAAAAAAATACCGCCAATTACAGTAATATATGATTGATGATAACTATATAACTGCACTCAAATGTACTAATAAAATTTCATTACTACTACTGTAAATAACAAGAACCTTGCGTTCTACTAGCAGAATTAGTAGCTGAATATCAAGTGCCAGTAATTTGTCTTTTATAAAAATATATTTTTGAGGTTTGACTAAAAGGGCACTTTTGATATGAAAAAGAAAAAGGACGGGGGCTCAAGCATCCCCACCCGTCCCCCTCTTCCTATGCACATGTATACTAATTATTTACAAACTTTTTCAAGCATCAACAAAAGGTCTTTTTTTTTCCCTATGAAGTTGACCTTGTAATGCACTTTTGATGTTTGATTTTTCTTACAGTTCTGAATGAAGACAAAATAGTTACCTATGGCATATATGAAATATATAGATACACATTGCATTTTATATATCTAGGTGATAGAGATTTGTGTTGCAATGAACTTTGAGAATAGCGTTCTGTTGACCATTAATAGATTTTTTATTTTTGTTTGTATTACTTTTTATATTTTTTTTTTTCATTATTTGTTAAAATCAGTATTTTTACTTCATCATTGGAACACAAAATTCTTTTCTACTACATCAGTTGTGTCCCTCAACATGACAGAGTACAACTTCACATTGCTAATTTATTATATATATAGATGAATTATAGAAAAAAACTTTCTTTGTATAAATAAACTCAATATAGAAACGAGTATAAATATTTCTTTGGTAAGGAATTGTGCTATTATTTTTGCATGCAATATCTTAGTGATTATTTATATAGCGTAAGTGCTTCAATAGTAATTTTCATGTAACATCTTCATCAATACTAATTTTTCCCATCCATGTAATGATTTTTCTTCCCAATTTAATATTTATGTCCCTTTCTTTCTATTTTATCAAACTCCTACTGAACTGACTGTATTTTCTTTACCCAACAACAATGGCAAGTTTAGACTAAAACTAAAAAGTGAAAAGTTCAAAATGACGAATAGAGTGCGAAGAGAGTGACATAGTCTATCCGTTTATCATCAATCAACAAAAGGAAGAGAAAAAGAGAGAGAAATAGAAAATGGAAAGCTATGAATGCTAGATTAAATTAACTGATGTTGCTAAACAGATTCTTTTGATTAGAATTTATTACTTTATTTATCTTATATGCTATAATTCTTTTCTCTTTCCATCTTATCTACTCCTCCCAGCTATAATCATTTGTTGGAGAAACTTGAAATTTCACACACACACACACACACTCCCCTCAATGAGTAGGAAAACATTGCACTTAGTGCATCATTAGAAATAGATTTTATTCCGAAGATTAGCGTCTCCTTGACTGAAACTCTGGCTATTCATTATACATAGATTCATTAATATTTTGGTCTTGGACTTGAGTTTATATATAGCTCTCATTGGTTAAGATAACTCTCAACTCAGTACCATTGACAAAACTAAGTTTCTACACTGCTTGTATACTTCTCTATAGAAATAAATAAATAAGAATGAAAGTTAACCCATTGCACCAAGCTAAGTTAGGATGGATACATTTATAGCAGTGTAATGCTGAATGTGCTGGAAGGTATCTCTCTCTTTCTCTCTCTCACATAATCTATGATCTATAATATTCCTTGCACTGAATTGAGTACAGATTTAGCACATAGTGTTGAATTAATCATGACCACGATAATCAAAGGAGCTTATAAAAATTTAGATAAGTTTATAGGTATTGTTGGATTGTTGACTGTTTTAAAAAGGAGCAATTTTGTTGTACCTCTCTGATGTGACAAATCCTTTAGTCTGGCTTGTTTTGTATCAGCTGCCATTAGTTGGTGGGTCTGATGCTGGAGTTCTTTCGTTCGGGTTTCACACAACAGTTCGAACTGTTATTCATTGGTTCATGAACTCACTCCTCAAAAAAATGTAAAAACCTAATAGCAGTTTGAACCAGAACTCTAAATTTATCGACATTCCATGTTTATTTTAGCATAAAATTAGATATATATTTCTCATTCTTTTCTGAATTTTATAAATCATTTTTAATACAACCAATAAAAAAGCATAAATAAAGACAAAATTTTTTCATTCATCATGTAATTTATATCAAAAATATATCACTCTATTTTCAATACTATTAGAAAAATTATTAAAAATTGAATCGCTGAAATCATTATATAATAGTATGAAAAAGAATTCCTGTTTTCTGTCATTTTTTTTTGTAGTCCTGCAATGACCAGGAAGCCCCATCGTTGCTGAATTAAAGGCATTCAACAGTATTGCAAACCATTCCTTTTTCTATGTTCTCTTTTTTGTCCTTTCACTTTTCCTTTGCCAATTCTAAGCATTCCTCTCTCTTTCTAGCACTATCGTCTTTCTTCTTTTTTTTTTTTTTTTCAAATTCTCTACCTCCCTTCATCATTTGTCCTTTTTATCTTTTTTTTTTCTTTTTTCTTCCCAGGCACTTGCTTCTTCCTACTCTTCTTCTTTCCTCCATCACTTTCTTTTCCTTTTGTTGTAGAAACAGTCAGTTTGGGGCTCTCACAGTTGTGACATAATCGGTCAGGCTAAGAGTGAACAGCTTCCTTGCCTGTTCAAAGAACATGTGACCAATGTAATGGGAAGCATTTGCACACACAGTGTCAATGAAGACACTTTGACATTCTCATTTTGTTGCTTTGCTATCAATTGACCGCATTTAGTTTTAACTTTAAAGACTAATTGCTGTTATGGGGCCCTCAGGTTGACCTGTTTTTATCAGCATCCTGCAGCAATACAATTCTTGCATAACACTGTTATTAGACTTGGCCTTCTTTAGAGTACCTCAATTTTCCCTAAGTTTCTTCAAAGATGAATTGAGTTGATATTTATGGCCCTGTCTATTGGCATTTAAGTTAGATTGGTTTGAGTGTTGGGCTTTGTTCTGATGATTCCATCTCAATGAATTGATAGTGAAGTTCCCTAACTAGAGCAGAATTTAAAATAATGCATATTTTGTATTTTAACCAAGCTAAACCCACCAGCACAGAAGAAAGATTACTCAGAATTTACAAATGTTCGATTAGTTTTGAGATGAGTTATTTTTTAACTTTGAAGTTATGAGCTTCTCATATACTTGAGTTGATTCCTCAAATTTCTGCTAACTGGTTTAATGTTTGTATGACTGAACCAAGTCTCAAATAGTCTATACTTGAAATATCTCTTTGTGCATATATTTTTTACTGACATGTTATGCATACATGTACATATACATATACAGGGAGAAAATGTTCACTTATCACAAACCATGACAGATGTTGAGATTTTGGAAAATGTTGGATAATAATTTTTGAAAATGCTGCATGATATTCCCTACCTACTCAGTGGCTGAGAATCGAAAATCTAGTGTTTTCCATCATTTAGCTCTATTACAGTTAACGATATCACATGATTTTCTCAAGTATGTAACTGACCTAATAAGAAGGTAAAATTCTTTTTTAGAAAAATGTGCTAACAGACATCAAATGTCAGGTTCAGACTTGGTCATCTGAAATCCTATGCTCTAACCATGACAACATTTTTTTGAAGACTGGGAAAAGTTTAATTAAGCCCTTTCTTTTTCCCCTCTAAATTCTTTACTTAAGTTCCCCACCCATAATTTCTGTTGAAAACTTCATCTCTTAATCTTAATGTCACTGGTTCTATAATTTGTAAAGTTATCTCTCAACACCCATATCTCCAGCCAAGAATCGCACGTGGCCAGTATTTTGTGTTGACATTATTTAACATGTAGCCACATTTTCGTCTGAATCTTGGCGTTTTTTTTATTGTTACACCTTAATTCACATTCTATTATTATACAGAAAACTCTGTAGGCATTCACTCTCTTTCTCTCTCTCTCTCTCTCTCTCGGCATTCACTCTCTTTCTCTCTCTCTCTCGGCATTCACTCTCTTTCTCTCTCTCTCTCTCTCGGCATTCACTCTCTTTCTCTCTCTCTCTCTCTCGGCATTCACTCTCTTTCTCTCTCTCTCGGCATTCACTCTCTTTCTCTCTCTCTCGGCATTCACTCTCTTTCTCTCTCTCTCGGCATTCACTCTCTTTCTCTCTCTCTCGGCATTCACTCTCTTTCTCTCTCTCTCGGCATTCACTCTCTTTTTCTCTCTCTCTCTCTCTCTCTCTCGGCATTCACTCTCTTTTTCTCTCTCTCTCTCTCTCTCGGCATTCACTCTCTTTCTCTCTCTCTCTCTCTCTCTCGGCATTCACTTTCTTTCTCTCTCTCTCTCTCTCTCTCGGCATTCACTTTCTTTCTCTCTCTCTCTCGGCATTCACTCTCTTTCTCTCTCTCTCTCTCTCTCGGCATTCACTCTCTTTCTCTCTCTCGGCATTCACTCTCTTTCTCTCTCTCGGCATTCACTCTCTTTCTCTCTCTCTCTCTCTCGGCATTCACTCTCTTTCTCTCTCTCTCTCTCTCTCTCTCGGCATTCACTCTCTTTCTCTCTCTCTCTCTCTCTCTCTCTCGGCATTCACTCTCTTTCTCTCTCTCTCTCTCTCTCTCGGCATTCACTCTCTTTCTCTCTCTCTCTCTCTCTCTCGGCATTCACTCTCTTTCTCTCTCTCTCTCTCTCGGCATTCACTCTCTTTCTCTCTCTCTCTCTCTCGGCATTCACTCTCTTTCTCTCTCTCTCTCTCGGCATTCACTCTCTTTCTCTCTCTCTCTCTCTCGGCATTCACTCTCTTTCTCTCTCTCTCTCGGCATTCACTCTCTTTCTCTCTCTCTCTCGGCATTCACACTCTTTCGCTCTCCCTCTCTCGGCATTCACTCTCTTTCGCTCTCCCTCTCTCGGCATTCACTCTCTTTCGTTCTCCCTCTCTCGGCATTCACTCTCTTTCGCTCTCCCTCTCTCGGCATTCACTCTCTTTCGCTCTCCCTCTCTCTGTGCATTCACTCATTCACTCTCTCTCTCTCACCCTATCTTCGTTTACTCTCCTGTGTCAAACTCCTATGGTTGTCTTCCATCTCAATTTTTTCACCCTTCCAAATTTAGAACCTTTTTGATTTTAGCAAGCATTTTAGAGTTGAGTGTACAAGAAAAGAGATGCAATGACATCATGTTTGAATGAACCCCATAGCAATGGGTCTAAACAAAAGTGAAGTCATGCATGATCGTGAAGATTGTTGCTCATTCAATAAAGACTTTTAGCTTTTTTTTAAATGATGACTATCAACCCTCTCAAGTCATATTCACTTCTTAAAGGCAAAAAAATTATTTCATTTTTTTTTAATTGTGAAATCCTAACAGACTGGACTTCATTATCATGATTAGTCAGGTGCAAAAATCTAAGCTGTTGAGATTTCAGAATTGAATATAAAGAGCGAGTAATTGATAAAACTTTCAGTAAGATGGTTGACGTCTTGTCAGAATCTATTGTCATTGGACAAAAACTGACATTTTGTTTTGTTTTTATTTAAATGACTGCTGTTTTCTTTCATTTGATTTCACAAGATTTTTAAAGTTGTTTGTCTTATTTACACCTTATGGTTTCCCTACATAAAATAGAATTAATTTACAGAGAGATTAGTTCCCGTTAACAACTAGATAGTATAGGCAATTGTCCAGTTTAGTTTACAAAAACACAACAAAAAACATTTCATAAGGAAACAACCTTAATTATTTACCTTCATCTTTATTGATTAGTTGCGATAAAAAGCAATAGCAATTAAGATGTGGGTAAATAGTACCAAAAATTGATGATAATGGAGTATATTTTGGTTTTCTTCTCAGTGAAAACTACTAAATATGCCACTAAAATTGTACATAACTAAACCATAATATCATTAATAAGCACAAAAAATTTCAATTTTCATCAACATATCCATAGCTCTGTGGTTTTATGCATTTGGCTTGTGAGCAGTTGATCCTGGAATCAAATCCTCCCAGTGTCACTTTTTTTTCTTTCTTTCACTTTCAAAGCGGATTAACCATACACTTTCTCTGACTCCTCCCCTCTGTGCTTTTGAGGCTAGCAATGGATTAACTATTAGGCTGAGTAGATGTTTTCATTCTTCCTTTTGTCAAATTCCTACCATTGAGTTTTCAATTTATTTTCATATTCAACAACCAATGACGGATGACAATGACTGAAAAACAGTGATGTCATGCATGTAAAACTGAGACACAGTGACTTGCTCTAAAAATGATGAAACATTCATTCCCCATTACTAAAGCCCAAGTCAGGTCCACTTGTTCCTCTCTCTCTCTCTTCTTCTGCGTTTGCTCTCTCTCTCTCTCTCTTCTTCTGCGTTTGCTCTCTCTCTCTCTCTCTTCTTCTGCGTTTGCTCTCTCTCTCTCTCTCTTCTTCTGCGTTTGCTCTCTCTCTCTCTTCTTCTGCGTTTGCTCTCTCTCTCTCTCTCTTCTTCTGCGTTTGCTCTCTCTCTCTCTCCTGCGTTTGCTCTCTCTTCTTCTGCGTTTGCTCTCTCTTCTTCTGCGTTTGCTCTCTCTTCTTCTGCGTTTGCTCTCTCTCTCTCTCTTCTTCTGCGTTTGCTCTCTCTCTCTCTCTTCTTCTGCGTTTGCTCTCTCTCTCTCTCTTCTTCTGCGTTTGCTCTCTCTCTCTCTCTTCTTCTGCGTTTGCTCTCTCTCTCTCTCTCTTCTTCTGCGTTTGCTCTCTCTCTCTCTCTTCTTCTGCGTTTGCTCTCTCTCTCTCTCTTCTTCTGCGTTTGCTCTCTCTCTCTCTCTTCTTCTGCGTTTGCTCTCTCTCTCTCTCTCTTCTTCTGCGTTTGCTCTCTCTCTCTCTCTCTTCTTCTGCGTTTGCTCTCTCTCTCTCTCTCTTCTTCTGCGTTTGCTCTCTCTCTCTCTTCTTCTGCGTTTGCTCTCTCTCTCTCTCTCTTCTTCTGCGTTTGCTCTCTCTCTCTCTCTTCTTCTGCGTTTGCTCTCTCTCTCTCTCTCTTCTTCTGCGTTTGCTCTCTCTCTCTCTCTTCTTCTGCGTTTGCTCTCTCTCTCTCTCTTCTTCTGCGTTTGCTCTCTCTCTCTCTCTTCTTCTGCGTTTGCTCTCTCTCTCTCTCTCTTCTTCTGCGTTTGCTCTCTCTCTCTCTCTTCTTCTGCGTTTGCTCTCTCTCTCTCTCTTCTTCTGCGTTTGCTCTCTCTCTCTCTCTCTTCTTCTGCGTTTGCTCTCTCTCTCTCTCTCTTCTTCTGCGTTTGCTCTCTCTCTCTCTCTCTTCTTCTGCGTTTGCTCTCTCTCTCTCTCTCTTCTTCTGCGTTTGCTCTCTCTCTCTCTCTTCTTCTGCGTTTGCTCTCTCTCTCTCTCTCTTCTTCTGCGTTTGCTCTCTCTCTCTCTCTCTTCTTCTGCGTTTGCTCTCTTTCTCTCTTGACTCTTTTTTCTCTTTCATGTATATGAAGACTAATCATCTGATTTGGCATTAGCATTGACAAAAATACTTGTGTGAACATATTTGCATATGTATCTTCTGTTTAGAAAAGATAGTCCTTTGATCTTTTGTTCTCTAGGACCGGAATGAAAATACAAATAGCAAATTTAAACCTCAGTTGGGATCCTATCATAGATAAAAAGGAAATCCAACATTGTCCTTAAAATTCTTTAATCAAAATTCCAAATTTTTAGCACTTGCTATTTAGTTATTTTATTGTTGACACTTTCAGATATCGTCTTTTACTTCCAAATATATGTCAAGCATTCAATCCAAAAAACTTGAAAGCACTCGGAGAATGCTTACCTCTGCCAATGCCATTGTCAGGGAGTGTAATTGCGAATGGATCTGCTCCAAAATTAAATCAATTCTTCCATGGCTCATTGCCCAACCTTCCACAAAACTTGATTGAAATAGGCATCATGTAGGCAGACATGAACTTTTGGCGATTATGTGGTGTATAAATATTTCTACGATGTCGGGGAGGTAATAGTGCATCACCCCTTTCCTTGCTAAATCAAAAAATGAATCACTTCTTTTGTACACTGTTTTCCACCCTTCTATCAAATTTGATTGAAATTCATTAAGGAATTTTAGAGATGTCTTTTGGGCAGATTGACAGATGGAAAGATGTGTCTGTTGTTGTTGTTCATTATCTATAATCACACTATTTCTTTTTGGACTATATATAAGAATGTAAAAAAGATCTTTGTGACTGCACACACAGCATTGTTTCCTGCTGAATTTTAATTTACATACTGTCAAATCTCATGCTGACTTCTGAATTATAAAAAAGTATTTTGGCAATTCTTCAAGTGAATACATTTGCATTAATATAATAGAACTGACTCCACTTATGTTGTTCATTCTTTGTGTGTCTACTTTATCTTTTGTGTAATATATGTGTATGCGTAAGCAAACTTGCACTTAGTGAGTGGAAAAAGCATCTGATTCATTGCAAAATGTTTATATCCACAGCTTTAAAAATATCAAGCTTTTAACCTTTTGCATTTTGAAGACGCTCATAGCCGAAGTTGAATCGAAACAGAATACAATTAGTGAATTAAATGATCAGTTGGTTCCCAATTTCAATGCTATTTGATACTGGTTCATCCTATTTTTGGAGTAACCAACAATATAATTATTTTAAAAAAATCTAATTGTTCCCATGCTACTGGAGTAAGAGGTACTGTGAAGTGATAGTGCTGTTATTTCTCTCAGATGTTTACAGAAAATTGAGTAATTGTCAAAGAGTACATATCTATCAAAAAAGTCAAATATGAACTCTATCTCGTGTATATGTGTGTATGTGTATATATATATATATATATATATATATATATATATATATATATATATTCAGGTCCACCTCTGATGATGAAAAAAGCATTGATTTTATGCCACAAATATTTATTTTTCAACATGATTTCCTTGCTTGATAATGCACTTAACCCAGCAATTCTCTCTAGATCATTTAGATAGAATATTGTACAGTGAAAATTACCGGTAAGTTATGTTAATTGTTGTGTAAGTTTGTGGATTTGCTGATGCACCCTTGTTGCAATCGAGAAAAAGGTAAAGTTGCTGTTATCAAATGTATTGGTCACAGAGCTGTCCCATATCTCAGGAACTACTAAAGATAGAAACATGTGCTTTTCACCATTCAATAACAAGTGTTTTGAAGATTTTTTTATGTATTTGATTTTTGAATTGCTTGATCTGACTTAGGCTATTCATCATGCCTTTTGTAGCTTGATAACTTGGAAACTAATGAAAATAGAAACATGGGATTTTCATCAACTGATACCCCATCATTTTAAGATTTATTATGTATGCAGCAAGTGTAGTGCTTTTAAGCAGTTAGGGGATTACAGTGTTTTTTTTTCTGAAGCAAATCATTCTTGCTTATATGGATGTAAAATATGGTAGCCAAACACAACATACAGACAATGTTATTTTTTATTTTACCTTAGCGTGAGCAAAGATTTCTTCATTTCTGGTGTATTTTGGGAATGGATAAAGGTTTCTGTTTTTGCTGAATGATAGAACATCAAAAAATAGTTTAATAACTTGGAAACTAATGAAGGGTTTTTTTTTTTTGCCAGTCAAAAGCCCATTAGTTTAAGATATGCTGGTCCTTTGTAGTTGGGAATTTTTGAAATTTCTTTTGAAGCTGGTCATTTTGGTGGTCTTTGCCAAATATAACATATGGTAACTAAACAGCATATTTGTAAAAGCAAGGATTACTTCATTTTTAGTCCATTTTGGGAACAGGTGGATTTTTTACCTCTACCAATGAAGTTAGGAGATGTATTCACCTGTATCTTTCTGTTTGTTCTCACTATATAACCTAGGGTTCTCCATGAATTTCAATGGAAATTTGTGGAATAAGTGATTAAATTTTGACACAGATGCAGGAATTTTCAACTCCCCTACAACATAGCTTTATATCCCAACAATGGAAATTCTGCTGAATTCCTGAATGAATTTCTAATTTTCTTGTTTTTAGATATGGAATAACACAATCTTATCTTGCAGTAATTGCTAATCATGACTGTGTCGAGGTTGGGACTCCGAGGTTCAGATCCTGGTCATGTGTAACACTGTTCAATTCTCTTATCTTCTGTCAATGATAGCCTTTTCTTGTCCACACAGTATCTCCAATAGTTGTCAAATGAAGTTTTCTGGAAATGTATGGAATGCAATGTAAAAGAAGTGACTAAATTTTTGGGAGCATCCACGCAAGAGTTACCTACCCTGCATCATATGTTCACATCACACAATATTAAAAAACTTTGTGGAAGATTGGGCAATAGGTTACAGAGGAAGTGATTAAATTTGGAGGGAAAATCCAGGATTTTTTTCTCCTCTTACATGGTAGATAAATATCTACACCATATGAATGTCTTTCATCATCATCAGTCTTCCAATGTCCGTTGTTGGACATAGACCTTCCCCAGGATTCGCCATACTTCTCTATCATTTGCGTCATGGAGCCAGTACTTTCTGAATTTGTCTAGCTCGTCTCTCAATGTAATATTCTGCCAGCTTCGGTTCCACATCTGATCGCAGGGTATCCATGTCGTGAGTCGCGATGTCCATCGGTTGTCCGCCATTCGTGCAACATGGCCAGCCCACTGCCATTTGAGCTTTTCAATGGATTCTATGATGTCCCTGACTCTTGTCTTTTCCTGAGTGTACTGTGCTGTCTTGTGGTCTCTCCATGTGAGGCCTAGCATAATTTTTTCATGTGCATGTTGCATAGTTCTCAAGGGTCTCATGGAGATTCGTTGTCCTAGGTAGATGTAGTGATCTACTTTCTCGTTCTGTGTCTTCAATTTTGATCTCAGTGTTTTTATCTCCAATGTGGTTGTTGCACATGATCTTTGTCTTGCTGAAGTTCATGTGTAGGCCGACTTTCTTGCTCTCTTCATTAAGTTCATCTATCATTAGTTGGAGGTTGTGCAGGTTCTCTGTGAAAAGGGCAGTGTCAATGGATTCCAAATGTTTTGGTCTTTGGAAAGCATTGACATTTTGCTGTAAAAGTGTAGTGGTTAGAACCCCAATCAATGACTGTGATAAGTCTGGTTCAAATCCTGGTCACAGTAAGATAATATTTGTTTATTCATTTATTTTTATTCTTATGTCTTTTAACTCGTGTCTGTCAATTTCTGTTTGCCTACTCAACATCTTCAAAAGTTCTCAATGAATTTCAGTGAACTTTTGTGCAAAGATGGGCTACAAAATGAGTAATTGAATTTTGGGGTTGGTCAGGAATTTTTCATCTCTTGCATTGTAGCTGTATGCCCAATATCTCCAAAAGTTCTCAATGAATATCAATGAACTTTTTATGAAGGTTGGGTAATGGGCTATGGAAAAAGTGATTAAATGTTGAGGCAAATCCAGGGATTGTTTCCTCTCCTGGATCGTAGCTTCATGTCCACAATATATCTAAGTTCTCTATGAATTTCAATGAAATCTTGTTGAAAGGTAGGCCATAGACTAAGGAAGTAGAGATTGAAATTTTCGGTGGATCTGGGGATTGTTTTATAGTTACCACCCTTGCATTGAATTTTGTGAACTGACTAATTTCTGATGAGGTTCATAGTCTGAATATGTTTTCACAAACATCAAAAATATTCATTGTGTCAGTGAAGAAGCCTCATATCCTCAATTTTAGTGAGGATTTATTACTAGTGCAAGGGCTCCCTATTGAAAGCTATTGAAAGAAGGCTGATAAGAATTCTACTAGTTTGCATATCAAAATGGAATTTTATGAAAGAAAAACATTCGAAAGAAAACATATTTCAGTCTTAGACATAAACAGTGATGGCAGTGATTGACAAGTCATATCTCATTTAGAATTTCCAAATAAAATTGCTTCCATCTTCAGCACTCTGCATTTCTTTTCAAGGGCACAAAGATTTTGTGCACTTAGTTACTTGAAAATGTATGTCTATTCATGTATGCCTGAAATTGATATGACTGCACAGCAGTGGAAATTGAACTCACAACGGCTTAGCAATCAGTCACCTGTAGTGGTAGGACAAACTTTTTTGCTTGGTGAACAAAGTCACCTACAGAATACTAAAGGTTGACTTACCAATAGCTTGATCCTATCTTGCTGGTCAATTAGAACCAGTTCTTGTTGTGGAGGTAACAGTTTCTTTTGAAGATAACCTCTAATGAGTGTATTAAAAAATGGGAGGAGGCAACACAAATGAGGATCAGAGAGATACAGTTGGTGGTGTAATATCATCAATCAATTTTGGATGTGGATTTGTAGCTCCTTGAATCTTAAAATAACAGAAGTACCTTGTAATGAAAAACTCAAAAGAAAGTTTGTTGCAAAGCTTCAAAAACAGACAGAAACTGCATCTGTTGGATGTTTAAAGCCATAAAATTGAAAGTCAAACCGATAATCTGGTAATATTGTTTAATACTGTTGGGATGCTTTGGATTAGGGATAATGATAATTCTATCCAAAACCCTGCCCAACTCCAGGATCATTATCATCTGATGAAGACTCTGATGAAGTGCTACTGTTGATGCATTTTAGCATTAAAATGCTCGCGTGTATTTTATGAAGGGTTATCTGGCAGTGCCTGTGTCGGATTTCATATTAGATCCTTCGTTAAAGAACAGAAATGTGTTATCATTATCAATTTTTGACTTGTATTTCTTTCATCTTAATTCAAGTTACTTTTCAGCTTAACCACTCAGACTCTCATTCTATGGCATTTTGAAAGAAATGTTAGTCAAAAATTAATAATGGTTGACAATGCTTTATCTAATAAAAATTCAAGATAATATTTCTACTAAAACATTAGTGAATGTAAACAAAATAATAACATCAACTATGGTGGCACCGAATTATCAGGGCAGGGGGGGCAGGGCGGGAGGAATTGAAGAATAAGTTTGTAACATTAGATTTGATCTTCTGTGAACCATTAGCTCTTGTAGTTCAAGCAGTTAAAGAAACTGTCATGGTAAGAGGCTTCCAGAGATGCTTTTGAATCTTTCCAAGAGCGTATTCTCTATCTTTGCTGTTTACTATTGGCCATAGAATGGTGATCTGAATAGTTGCAATTAAATGCAACAGCGGTCTTAAAAGAAATGCTAATAAAAAATTCAGTTATATTTGAAAATATTCTATCTTAGGATTCAAGATAATATGGAGCTTGGTAATTTATCAACAAAATGATTTATAGATTTGCAATTATGTTAAAAGGGCTTTTATCAGTGTATCCATGTAAATTTGTAAGTTGGAGAATAATTAAAACTGGTCAATATCTTAAGGCAAACTAATTTAGTGTCTAATAGTGATGTACTGGAATTAGTATCAGGTCAAATTTACAGATATCCAGTAACTTGATTTTGTAGCAAATATACCAATAGATGATTTATTATGGATTTGAAAACTCTAACATGAAAAAATTTGTGTTTTTGAATACATGTAACCAGCCTGCAAGATTTGTTTGACCATAAGGTTCAGTTGAGTCAACTATCTCTCGGGCATGTATGTTTGTAAGCTTTCTCAACTGCTGCATCACATTCTCACAAAAATAGTTCAACTGAATCATTATCAAGGACAAACTGAGTGGAAATAAACATCCCAATAGATTGCTCTTCAAACGAACTTCCAAGACAATGTTAATGTATTCTTTACATATCCTGTACATAACCTTTTTTCTTTACAAATTTTGTTCAGTCTTTTGTTTTTTCTTAACAAGACATAATTAAAATAATGTAAATTGCATTGTTCGTTCTTCAACTTGAAAAGAATTTTTTCCTCTCAGTACACTGTCATTCCAATTAACTTTTGAGGTTCATTCATATATTTTCTTTATGCTTATTGTTTTTTTCTCTTACATAATATGATGAAATAAAAAAGAGTTCTTTCTTTAGATGTATTACTTTGTTTCTTCTTTGACTGAAAATAAAGTTGTTTTCATTATGCAAAGGTTGTTTGTTTGATTGTCCCACCTATTTTTATTGTAGCAACTCTCACAGAGCTTTCTAAAGCTCTTTTAAAAACATAGTTTAGAATGGTGAAAAAATGACTTAGATTGTCTTCACCACCTTCAACTGTGTACTCGAGTTTTTTTTTTTCAAAATCTGGCAATGGCAACATATATGATAAGAGAAACTATTAATAGAGAGCAAGAAGTTAAAAGCTGATTTTTATTGATCATAATTCAAAATGATATATAATCTAAATCAAATGTACGTATTACTAGATCCAATTCAATAATCAATGAACAGTATTAATAAAAATTAGTTCTGATGTTGTTTATTCTGTTTTGTTTCATTTTGTTCATTGTGAATGTTTGAACTAAATAATAAACCATAATAGGACTCTATAGGTTGATAGTACTAAGCTTAACATTGTCCTGCTTGAGATACACTAAATATTTATTGAATCAAACAAAAGAATATGATTGGACTGTTCCACTTGAACACTAGGAATTACCTCAGTCTTCTGACCATGGGACTGGGACCCATATTGAATGAAGTGTCCCACACTCTAAAACCAATCCTAGCACATCATTAGTAGTTCTGAAATCTGTTGTTAAAGTCTCATTATACTTAGATATGTTTTGATACATGTGTTCTTATTGATTAGCATATTATATAAAACATCCACATCTGATACATCACTAGTGTCTAACTTTCTTATTTTATTTTTAAGATACAAGGTTAATGTTTATGCACAAAAATGCCAGCGAAATTGTCAACTGTCTCGGTATGAAATGATGAAAAGTAAATTACCACTGTTGACCTTTCCCCTTTTATTTGATGCCTCTGGGTTGAATTTGGTTGCACTGAGTCTGGGGTTATAAATCAAAATGACATGCAAGTGCTTTAATAGAAAACATTGTCCTGACAATTTAACCTTCTAGATCGCATAAGGTTTGTGCCAAGTTTGGTATTGTCTTTACACTCATATGAAGAAAAATGATCTTATAGGCTTGTATGCCAGTCGTTGTATATCCCTAAAAACAGAACCATTTATATATGTTTGATCTCGTGTTCAGTTTCTTGACTTCATTTCTATGTCTTTCGTTTCAAGTTTTCATTTATCCAGTAGTATTGTTTCTTCACATGATTTATCATATTTTCAATTCTTTGGAAGGCTACTTGAAACCTTATTGCTCATTCTGTAAATGGTCTCAGGACCTTCCTTGTGATTATTCTGAGAATGCAACTGAAATTTGGTAGACATGGCTAAAGGAAATCAGTAATTTCATGCTTGTCCATGAACGGAAACAGGAGATATGAAATGGCTGTTCTTCAGAGTGAGGTGAAACTTTTATATTCATATTAGAATTGAAGGAAACTGCAAAAATCAGTTTTGACCACCAAGATAAAAAAAAAGGGTCCGCCTCACTTTTGAATCTAGGAAGGGGGGAAAGTCCTCTCTCCCTCACTTTTGATCCCTGAAAAGTGGAAAACTTTTCCCCTCAATTTTGACTCATTTCCCCCCTTTTTTAAGTCACAAAACTGAAGAGAAATTTTTTTATTTTCAAGTATCAAAAGTGAGGGAAGTCTTTTAATTCTTATGGGTCAAAAGTGATTTTTTTCCCTCTTTTCCTTTAATTTTGACCTCTAAAAATAACATGCACTCATTTTGGGGCCTACTCAAACTAATTTAGGCACTGGGTAATGTTGAAAAATCAAAAAACAAGTGGTTCTAGAAAAAATTGACCTTTATAAAGTTAAGAAACCTTTCGGCAGTATCACAATAGTACTTGTTGGCAACATTAAGCAAATTTCTCTGGAGTTAATAGAGCACAAACTGAGTATGTTGCTGAGAAAAAATTGGCTAAATGGGTCTGACAAAAATGTGCATTTTCAATGCTTTTTTCAGTGGAGTGAACTCTGATTCAGAAAGTTGTGCAAATTTTCTTTTGGATATTGGTTTGGGAAAATATCAACACTTATGCTTGTGCAAATTCAGCGTGGACATTCAAATTATCTGCTGACTTGGAAGCTCACACTGAAAATAAAGAATTTTATCGATGAAATTTTCCCAAATTCAATAGATCAAATCTTTGATTCAGAATTTTTCAAAAACTTATACTTTGACACCGAAAAATGGCTAATTTTCAGAAAAACTTTCTGGCCAACAAAAATAAACCTTTATTCATGTGACATGCTTGGGCCTGATGATGATACCAATCAATACCATGATGAATATTTGAACATAACATTGAGGCAATAATTATGCTTTTACAAAATTTAGCTCCAGAAGATAAACTAGATCAAAGTGGAACTAGAATGATTTTAAGATCAGTTGTGCTTGGAGTCATTGATGCTAAAATTATTGGGGCTCTCATTGTGGGAAAAGACTTTTTATCCTGTGCATTATTATAAGGCCCTCCAGTTACTGAATTTTCTAATTTTAGAAAAATTCAGGGAGATTGTATCAACTCTTAGACCAGCCCACTAGAAATTATGAATGCTAAACTTTTCTACATAATCAGCTAAAACTCATTTATGGTGATTCCTGATTTTAATGTTTGTTTTTTTTTGTATCCTATTTCATTGCACTGTGCATATGTGTTCATATATATATATATATATATATATATATATATATATATATATATATGTGTGTGTGCAGCACTAATAGTTGAAAAAAACTTATTTTTCACAAAATTTTTACAGGAGAATTTACAAAGCTTATAATCCAAAGTATTTTGTAAAGAGGTTTGAAGAACTAGAAATTTGAGGAAAAATTGAAATCATCAAGACAAAATCATTACTAAAATGAGCTAAAATACTGGGGAGAGTGCTTGAGTATTGAGTATTCATGTATGTGTGTGTGTCTGTTTGATTAATGACCAAACTAAGAGGTTAGGTGACAAGTTGGACTTGACTAATAACATCTGATATCTTGTCTTTCATGGCAATCCCGCTGTCTCTGCTACAATATTCATCTGATCCTTAAAGGGGGTTAACATGCATTAACAAGCGTAAAGGACCATAAAAGCTAAATGTAATGGTTGCCAAGGAATGGTGAGAAGATTGCTATCTTAATGTCAATTCTCAGTTTTTTGTCTTCAGCATGAGACCTTGATAATAATACTTCATCACTTCTGTGATTCCTTATATGAAGCAAGACAATTCAAAGTGTGAAAATATGAATATCAGTTGTTTATTCATATTTGTGGTGATATTTTGCTGTGGAGGGGCTTTATTACTTGAAATCAAGAAACTGGACTTGGGATAGAGAATCTTATCAATGTGGTGGTGTGGGAAAGCCAGGTTGTTTGAATATTAAGGGACTGTATGTTTGAGGGTGTGTGTGTGTATGTGTGTGTGTATCTGTCACTGTTTGAGGATGCTAGAATATCTATTTTTGATTCTACTTGAAGTTAGTGTGTGTGATGGTGAATGAATTTGAATACGTAAGTCACCTATGGAGCTGAGACGTGGAACCTAATCAAGAGACTAGCCCACAAACTGAGAACCATGCAATGTACACATGGGAGAATCATGTTCAACATCACATGGAGAAACCACAAGACAGCACAGTATGTTAGGGGGAAAAACAGAAGTTTGAAGCCTTATTGAAAGCATTAGGAAACTCAAAAGGCAATGGGCTGGCCATGTTGGAAGAATGGCAGACAACTGATGGACATCACAACTCAGAACATGGATCCCCAGGTATCAAATGCGGAACTAAGGCCAGCAGAAGATGAGATGATGAGATGAACTGGATAGGCTGAGAAAGTATTATCTCTGCGATGCCCACAATAGACCTCCAGGATACACCACATCTCTATGTCCAATGTCTGACAATAAAAGACTGATGATGAAAAGAATATATGTTTTGGTTATGTTGGACAGACAGCTAAAGATCTCTACATAGGTGTATTATATACACATAATAAAAATACCCCAACTATTTTGACATATTCTTTACACAGATTTGCTCAGTGATAATAGTTTTGAAGCAAACAGATTTCTTTTCATCATTTGCTATTTTGAATTTCAATGAACAAAATTAGCTTATAAAAGTTAATGATTATCTTTGGAGCCATTGAAATCCAAGGTCTTTGGTAAACTTGCTTCATTAGAATTAACATCTCACCTTGCTTTCATCTTAATTCTCCAAGTCCCATTCTTTAAGGCTATAAACTGGTAAAAATTTCTTGGTTAGAATTTAATTAACATGCCTTATATACAGCTTTAATTTTCTGATCTACAAAATTATTTATCCTTTGGTATATCAGTTGGATAATTTGAGGGTATACCTCGGCTTATTTTTAACTGTCTTTGTACATACTTATAAAAATCTATGTCCAGGGTGCATGGTTTTACTCCTTTTTTCATCGCCAATTACCTTTGTTAATGTCAGTGTCACTCAGTGGAGATTTAAACACACACTCCATGTATGTATACGTGCGTGTCTGTACAAGTAATGTAATTGTATAACTGGTGACTTTCTTGAACCCTGTTTTTTGTTTCTTTTAACAGGTAGATTTAGCCAGTTATCTTTGATTACAAAATCATCATATCTATCTTTACTTGACATCTATACTTCTAGAGTAAGAGATTATCAAATATTTTCATGGAAGTATAGAATAAACATTGATACTTCAAAGAATATCATGAAGTAACTTCCTCAAACTTTTTGAAAAATTTGGTCATATAGTTAAGTATAATTTTCACTCTAAAAACCCTAGAACGGTTCCTTCATCAATATTCATTGTCTTTGAAAACTTTATTGTTTTTTGTTTTGTTTTTTGTAATAAAAGATGAAGCAAGTTATTCCCCCTTGTTTCATCTGTTGGTCACTAGATGACTTGAGTAAAGATAATTTGGCTGACTAAACCTGTGGCAATCTCAGTATAGATGATCTCGTATATGTAATGACAGCACTGAAACTACGGCCAGTAGCGGCTAAAACCAGCATCTGATCCTCCACAAGATGGCCCAGATCTTCTACATGATCTCGGATCTACGCCACAGAGTCAGTAGAGCTATTATCTCTTGTCTTTCTCCTTGATATTTTTGAAATGATAACTTTTGTTTGAAAAATACCTCCAAACTGTTACAAATATTGTATCTTGGTATCAAGCAATTAAGATATATAAGCTCCAATTATTTCGCAAGCGATTAGTTTTTCAATGTATTAACAGATAATCTAGATTAGGATAGAGCTGTTCGTAATTTCAAAGTCATGTTTAAGACTTGTTTGGCCTGTGTTTCCCCTAATGTTTTCAGATTCTCGAACTTTGTTATACTTGATTTTATTTTCATGTAATTTTGATCTGTGTATTATTCTCCAATTGTCATTTGTGATATGCTAGTCTTGCATACATTATGATGTTCAGTTACAAGGATTATTTTTCTCTTAAAGGCATGTTATTGTTTTTGTGATTTATACATATTTCCTTTGACATAATTTTCCTCAATGCGAGCAGCATGGACAAGATGTGCATTCAGTTGGTCACTTTCGTACATTTATATTGATTACATTATACTCATTTTGACCAACAATGTCCAAGTCTTCGCTAGTGTTTTCAAGATAATTTTAGATGAGAGATCTATTTTTTTTGTTTATTTTTTTGTTTTATTTAAAAAAGAAATTCTTTTTTTCATAGATAATTATAATCTTTTTTACATATTAGTTCTGGTACACATGTGGGCTACTGTGATTCATTTATGCTTGGTAAATTTTTTAGATGAGATATATATGCATTATCTCATGGGTTTTAAAAAATTTTTCTTACCTTCCTTTATCATATATACTCATTGAGTTTCCACACCAATAGTAACAGATAGCTTTCAGTGGAGATTAAGTGACAGTAAGTCTCCTCAATACCCTAGCACTCTCCTCAGTATTATAGTTTATTTCAGTAATGCTTTCATCTTGGTGATTCCAATTTTTCCTTGAATTTCTAGATATTTCAACCTCTTTGGAAGGCATTTCAGATTATTATTGGATGCTCATGCCAGTAATAACTGATGGCTCACACTGGAGATCAAGTGACAGCAAGCCTTCTTAAGACTCCAGCACACTTCTTTGTATTTTATCTGTTTTCAGTAATGCTGTTGTCTGGATGGTTCCCATTCTTCATTGGATTTCTAATTCTTTGGGATTGTTCCAAGTGCTCCTATTATGTTGGGTGCAACAGTCGCCCTAATGTTTCACAATTTCCTCAGTTCTCTTGCGATGTCTAGGTACAGCTTTTCACTTTCTTATGATTTTATTATGTGGTTTACTGGAAAAAGCTGAATCCACATTTTGACCATTTTTTTTCTCTGCTTGTTTATGATAACAAATCTGGTCTTCTGGCTTGGAATTGTTGTCTATTCTCTGACAGAATCTGGTTTGTACATATACCATTAGCTTCTTTGGTCAAACTCTAATTGTTTATTCATTTTTGTAATGTTTCAACCATTGTATTTGTTAATCATAATCAGACAACAGTCTCAATGGTTTACTCTGTTGCCTACATGTATAAACTTATATCATGATGTAACTGTCATCTAGTTTAGTTTGTATATTTTGTAAAATTAGCATCTATTGGTTTCTGAATCTATGAATTTCACTTGGTGTTAGTTTTTACTCAATATTTTGACTTATGTTCCACCATTGATCAGTAACATAATTATCATGATATATTTTATACCTTGCGTGAAAGGAATCATTTTGAGAAATGAACTTGGTCATTTAAATAGAGGTCAATTTCAAGAATATAAACATGGTTAGGAAAAATTATATGTATTTGAAACACTCCAGCCCTTGGTTCTATATAATCTTGACTAATAAGCTGGTGACATCTTTGGTATTATGAACTTTGAATATAGATATAAAGAGTGAGTTCAACATTTCAAATTACTTTTTGAACAATTCAAGTTTTTTTTAAAATTCATCATTTTATTCTTGTATTGAATCTATCCTTCATTTTGTTGTCTTCAACGTAAAGTGTATTTCTTAGCCGTAATTTGCCTTAAAACATGATGGTATCTATTAGAACTGGCAATAGTTTCTTCCTTTTTCAAGTTAGTCCAGCTGGCTGGCTATGTATATATCACATGTACAGGCCACACCGATGAAAGTAGTGGGTTGAAAATGTAAACATTTATTATATCTATTGAGCTTGCTCTGCCAAAGGCTTGCCATCCTAATATGATTCTTCGCTTGATTTCTTTTTCTTTTGAGGGTTTAAATAAGAAGATCCCATTAATCCTAAAAAAAAAAAGGCATATAACCAATGCATCCTCCCAATAGTCACTTATGGAGCTGAAACCTGGAATCTCAGCAAGAGACAGATCTGCAAATTGAGAACCATGCAACATTCACGTGAAAAAATCATGCTGGGCCTTGCATGGAGAGACCACAAGACAGCACAGTATATCCGGTAAAAGACAAGAGTTAGACACTATGGAATTCATTAAGATTCTCAAATGGCAGTGGGCTGGCCATGTTGCAAGAATGGCGGACAACCAATGGACATTGCAACTCACAACATGGATCCCCCAAGATCACATGTGCCAC
The DNA here is from genome assembly GCA_963457665.1 of Thysanoteuthis rhombus. Lineage (NCBI taxonomy): Eukaryota > Metazoa > Mollusca > Cephalopoda > Oegopsida > Thysanoteuthidae > Thysanoteuthis > Thysanoteuthis major. Next base: position 70,186,629 of record OY735199.1, on the reverse strand, counting down.
CGAGGTCGGCAGGATATTAGATTGAGAGATGAACTAGACTAATTCAGAAAATACTGGCTTTGCGATGCCCATGATAAAGAAGTGTGGCGAATTCTTGGGAAAGTCTATGTTCAATGACGGACATTGAAAGACATGATGATGATATCTATTGAAAGCATTATTTTTTTCCCTAATTTCTCCCTTGAATAATTTCTTTAGTGGCAGTTCAATTTGCAATGAAAGTTTATACTAAATTGATCCCTTAGTTTGGGTCAGGCAGCGTTCAAGCTTGTTTTTGGAAAATTTAGACATTTTTAGTGATCACTGCCTAACAAAAGGCAAGAGAAGTAACTCATTCATTGATCACCCCATTTTCAAAATTTTTTAATTGATCACCCCCAACATGGCTTGCGGCAAAAAGATGTTGGTCATATGATATTGAGTGACTAACTAGACTTGTTTATAATTTGGAAAAATATTTTTATTCACTTTTTTTTTTTTTTTTTTTCACAGTATTTTGATAATTCTTATCTCCATTCATCTTATGTTGATGTGTTGTGATTGATTATCAATATGATGTCTCAGAACTCCATTTACTTCCTGATATATTGTGCTGGTTTGTGATATCTCCATGTGAGGTTGTGCATGATTCTCTCATGCGCACACTGCATGCTTCTTAGCTTGTGAGTCTGTCTCTTGGTTAGGTTCCATGTTTCAGCTCCATAAGTGACTATCGGGAGAATGCAATGGTTGTATACTATTCTTTTTAGGATTATGATTTATTTACATATTACCAAATCAAAATGATTGACATGAGTTGATATTTACTAAGAGTAGCTTAGTCTGGCACATGACTGAATAGATAAAAATGGTAAATTAAGAAGATTTGTGCTAGTCTTCTAAGTATGGTTGGCTTGTGTGTCCTTAAAATCAGCATTGGATGTTTACCTCAAGTCCGAATATTAAGCCCCATTTACACAAGTTATGACTGTAATAGTACAATGGAAATGTAGTAGTTGTAAATTTTAAAACATTTAATCATGTGACCGCAAAGTTTAGACATTATAACACTGAAAGGGAACTTTTTTGAAAAGGAAAATTTAAACCAATAAAAAAAAAAAAATGCAAAATACATTGAGAATTGAGCAAAAAAAAAAGAAAGCTTGGACGTGTGAAAATGATAGCATTTCATTTCAATCAATGAATGTGAATAATCGTATGAAAGTGAAGGAATTTTGTATTAAATTTGATATGAAAATATTGTTAAATGATAAATCGTTTTGTATTAAAATAAGTTGTTTGCTTTGTGGATTTTTAATGAATTCATTGTGTGTTTAGTATGTGAAATATTGTTCATTTAAATCGGAAAATAAAATGATAGCATGCTGTCTCACAGCAATGAATAAGGCAGAAATATTGTTTTGTATCAAAGTGAATTCACTGTGTGGTTAGTATAAAAAAAATGTTTAATGGCGAGATTATAATGAAATGATTTTTGCTACAGATACTTTTTCTATACCCTTGTTATGATTTCGTAAGAGTCTAGTTTTCTATATTTTCGATGTCTGATCACCATTTCTATACTGGTAGTTGTCAAAAGGACCTTCTACACCCAATGAACAGTATTGGGGAAAATGTCCTGCAATTGTGTTTTGGTAGAAAATATACACCTAGATTTCCTTTGGTCAAGACTTTTGGAAAAGTGTGGATTGTACACAGGGAATCATGGTATATAATGTGTTTATACTATCATTCATCTTTGCCAATGAAGTTGGCAGAGGTTTATGTATTCACCCATCTGTCTGTTCACACAATATCTCTAAAAGTTCTCTATGAATTTCAATAATATTTTGTGAAAGTTTAGGCTATGGGCTGAGGAAGAATTTGATAAATTTGGGGGTGGATCCAGGAATTTTTTGAAAAGGTATCTCTCCTCTGTATCTTCGCTATGTATGAACTGATTTTGATTCCGGTTTTAATGACAATGGCAGTTCCAGAGGTATTTGCTTTTTGGTATTGAATATATTTTTGGCATGTTCAAATTTGGTTTGTTACTCACAGTTTAATCATTATATTCCCTATTCCATTGTTCAAAAAGGACTCCCCTTGATTGTAGGAAGACATTTCATTCCTGATTTAACTAGTGGTTTTCCTAACTCCTGGTAACTAGTTTTGTTTACTGCATAAACATTTAGTAATTATTTGAATTGTCTTGTTAGAAAGTGAAAGCTGCTATTAAATCCAACATTGTGAACTGTGAACACTTTAATTTTTGTTCAGTTGTGTTAGTGTTAAACTGCCTGCACTTAGGAACAGTATAATCTGTTCTTTGCACACATACTTACTGACCATTTTTTTTCTCTATTTTTTTCACTTTTGAAAACCACCCTCATTATTGAATGCATCTTACAGTCAAAAAATTATCTTTTTCACTGGTTTCATGTTGATGAAAAATATACAAAACTTCATGGGCTTGCTCAGTGCTTGTTACAGCTTTTTTTTGTATTTTCTTTCTTTCTTAGTTGTTTAAGTTAAAATCCTTTTTTACTTTGTCTCATTACTCAGTAAAAATAATTATATGCGTGTGTATGTGTACAAAATTTGTGGAAGCATAACATTTCGTTCTTATACACAATTTGTAGTCTCTTGGAAAGTAGAGGTTATCGTTTTTTGTGGAGTAGAATCTTGGCTATCAGGTTAAATCATATCTGAAAAAACATCCAGATTAAGAAAACAATTGTTTTCTATGAATTTTAAAGGCAGCCATTTCAAAATTCAAAATGGACAACTGTGAATGTATATTCCTTTGAATTATGACCACCAAAAAGTCAAAGACTGACTGCGCTGACAGTCAGAGGCGACCTGAGGGCTCTTCTTTGAATTCACAACTATCCTTTCAAATAGGGGAGGGTACAACTCCATTCCCTATTTTTCATACAACTTAGGTTGTACTAAGTTAGCTGCCGCATGCACAGGGAAATATGTCCTAATGAAGAGTTTTCCTCACTCCGCCTATACCAGGAATTGAACCTAGCTCATTCTGTGTGTGAGGTAGATGTGCTAAGCATTACACAATTAGTCATATGTGTAAAAACTATGTCATTTCACTCTTCAGATTTGGATAAATTTATATTCAAATGATAATGAAATCATCTGTTTTCTCTATTATTAAAACACAATCTTTGGTACACAAGTTATAGATGTTTTCATTCTACTGTACACATTATATTGACAAATTCCCCAAAATTTAATTACCTAATTCTTATCTAACAGCCCACCTCTTCCCAAAATCTAACTGATATTTATTCAGAACTTTGGGGAATATCATGTGAACAGATAGGAGCGAATACAGAAATGTGCATGAAAAAAATACAAAAATATCTTCCAATTGAAAATATATTTCTGGATCTTCCCCGTAATTTAATCACTCCCTTTTACTCTGTGACTTATCTCCCTAGAAAATTTCATTGAAATTTATTGAGATAGTTTGGGGAGATATTGTGTAGACAGACAGACAGGAGCAGATATGGTGGCTCAAAAGCTTCATGAATAGTAGTTCACCCACTACATTTCTTCTAACATTACACAATGTCCGTGACGCCCAGGTTGGGAACCACTCCACCAAATGTTGAAAGGGTAGCTCGAATGGAGCTACCCACCTGACTCTAAATCTCCATCTATATCCCTGTAATATTGTGTTAAAATTCATTAAACCAAGATTATAGCAGTTAGCCATTTGGAAATACAAAATGGCCACCCTTGAAATTCATAGAAAAACTAGCAACAATTTTTTTCCTAATCTGGGTGGTTTTCAGATAATGATTTAACTTGTTTGCCAAGATTCTACCCCATAGAAACGATAATTGAAAAAATGTGCCAGAAACCAGTATACTATCATGGGGTTTCTAGGGGGGGGGGAATCATATTGTCATACTCTCTACATAGTATGATCATAAAATTAATATCTAACTTCATAAAGAAAGTATATTTCCGTAAGTTTTGTCAAAGATTCACGGTAGCAGAATGAGTGCATTGAAGATTTTATGTAGTGGAGATGTGACTGAAAAACAAATCATAAAATTAAGTCTTCAATGAAATATAATATTCAAAATTTTTCTCAAGTAAAATTTTTTGAACAACTCTAATATGAGTATTTACTAAGTCTGGCATGAGGTCACAATAGTGGAGCACCAATTGAAGACTGAACTCTCTATACAGTAGTAATAGCGTGTTAGATTAGTCCATTACCATTATTCCATGATGAAGCACCCAACTCTGCTATGATATACATCTGATAGTTATACATATATGTTCATTGCATACGCGTAAATTTCTGTGCGTTTTTACTTTGTATTAGTGTGGAGCTTTTTTTGTCATCGATTTGGCAAAGGTTATTCTAAATGAAGTAATGCTCATGATGAAGATTATGACCTGCACTATGGTGATTGCTATTTATTTGAGAGATTGAGTGATTTTTGACCAGTCATAAATTTTGTGGTAATTATGACTATTATTTTATTGACAGGTGCATGTATCCATGCATTTTTAATCTTTTGGTCTATCTATACAAAGCACAGGCACACTCTCTCATAGACAGACAGACAGATACACATACACTCATTCACTCCTGTTTAAAACCTGTTTATATAAGCCATTAGGTCAACAGTCAGATTTTCCTCTAATCTGTATATTTTGTGCCAAGGGAAGTGTAGTTGAACACAAAGCCAATTATTGCTCATGTAAGTATATTTCTAGCAATAAAACCAGTTCAGAAATGTTTAATCATTCTTGGGTCAATAAGTATTTTATTTGTTATGTATTTTTCTGTTAACAGAAGAAATAAGAAAAATAGTAATAAGGAATCAAGTCAGTCTTTTTTTTACATTTACAGTAGTGACATGGACTACCTGTTCATTGTAATGTTGATATTTGCTTGGGCTGTTAGTATGCTGCTCTTACAAACTGTAGTCAGCCAGTTTGACCCTCATTTTTTGTTTATTCTATAACAACCAAGATGAGGACACTAGTTCAAATAAATCAGTGTATAATTGCTCTTAATAAAGAATTGTCTCACTACTGGTGGATTTAAATGCAAATAAGAAGACTGGCCAGACAATGTAGCTATGCTACAATAGCATGTTTGATGAAATATTGGTCTTTACCTTATAATGAACAAATAAATCTTATATATTTGACAAAATAATTTGGCTTTATTGTAGTACTAATCAATTCCTATGAAAAAATTCACGAATATTTTATTTCTAAGAGTTGAATCTTTTAGAAAATATATTACTGAAACCGTTTGTTTCAAATGGTTAGTTAGAGATATTTTTGTCAGCAAAATTGTTATCTTTAAATGGAAAAATCCATTGTTATAGATAGAGAAACAGACAAAGTCATATTGGTCATCATATAAGTAAATTTTGGTATTATGTTGTCTTAAAAGGGATTTAGTTTTGAAAAATCTGGGAATGTTTTAAAAAATGTTTCTTGTCATGAATAGTAGAACCTAGATCTGTAAATCTGAACAAGGAATCAATTTAGATATACTGGGTGTAGGGGGAATTTTGAATTCGGGTGTGAAAAGAGAAAATACTGGTCCATGACTTGAAATATAGATTTTCTGATTTAAAAGAAATGGATTTTCCATCTTTGCCAACCCAGCCATTCGTACTAGTGAACCTAACTGAAATTGACATAAAGTATTAAGGTGAACTTTCCGAAATAGAGAATGATGTCTCTTGAAACTATATTCAAGGTAAAAGGAACTAGGATGTGGCTTTGAATGAGACAGAAACTAAATACCCCAATTAAACTACTTTGGTAAGAGAGCTACAGCTACCATTCCCCTTTTAATATAAATGGTAAAATGTGGTTTTAGTGTTATAAATGACCTACTACAAAAAAGAAAAAAACTGGAGTTGACTAATCTAGAGTCTGAAATCAAGACCATTTGTAGTGTATATCAGGCCCAAGAGTTTTGACTATTGGAATTTATATTTTCAGATGATACTCGCTTAAACATCTTAGCCAGCCATCAAGCTCAATATCCAGACATTTCTGTTGAATCAAATAAATTGTATTAGAATATTTATAACTGCGCTATATCAGATGGCACCTAAATATAGTAAATGTGTTTGATTTGTACAAAATATATATTGCAATAATCAGTGTGAGTACGAATGCAAGCCTCCAGAATATTATTTTCTAGCTCTTGAACAACCAGAGTTTTCTGCAGTCTCCAGGTTAGCACATTTTAGGATTATATTATTTCAAAGGGAAATAACTGAAATACTAATACTGATAAATTTCATGTGGCAGAAGCCAAGTGAGGGTCCAGTTCAGCAATATAGCAACATTGGAAAAAACCCATGATTTTGTGTTTTGGAAAAATGTTTTCTCAATGAAGCAAAGACAAGTAATCAAAATACTTAAGAGCTGAAGTTTCGTATAATAAATGGGAAGTGAGGATTCAGTTGAGCAGTACAGATGTATTTTAAATAGAATCTCCTTTTAAAAAAAGTTTCATTTCAGTAACTAGAAGTATCCCTAATATTTGAAAGTTGTATTTTTGTGCGATGAACTGAAAGTGTGGGTCTACTTGAGCTGTATAGTGAGATTGTAAAAAGAACCGTCCTTCCAACCCCCTAAAATCTTTGCGTTGAGCAGTATTGATACATCGTAAATTGAATTCCTTCCCTAAAATAAGATTTTTAAAATTTCATGCTTTAGAAAATTGAATTTTTCAGTGGAGTTGAGAGGCATAGTTTTGTACCATAGATGGAAAGTGAGGGTCCAGTTAAGCACTATAGTTGAATTGTAAATAAACCTGCCCCCTCCAATAATAGTTTTTTAGGTGGAATGATTTCGCATTGAAGTAAAAATGAGCAATTGACATACTTCAGAGCCATAGTTTGGCATGATGGATAAAAAGAGAGCGTCCAGTTGAGAAGTATAATCAAACATCCCCACCAGAAAAAAATTCTTTTAGAAGAATGATTTCTCCGTGAAGTCTAGGGAAGTAGTAGCAATGCTAGCTATTGTTTCATATGATATATTGCAAGTTTGTTCTCTATGATACATATTACAATAACATGAATATAAGATCAAGTTAAAAAAAACTTACTTATAAAAAGTGTTGTCTGAGCAAAAAATTCAATAAGAATGTTGGATCAGAACAAAAAAATTCTCTGCTGATGTCATGAAAATTCCAATCTAATGTGGGCATGAACTCCTGGTCTACTTATGCATTGTTATTGCATTGTAAAATGACCCCCTCCCTCTCCAAAAGATAATGTAACGTATGAAATTACCTGAATTTATTCTATTCTTTAAGGTAAAGGACCTGAGGGTATGGGTGTGAAAGAAAATCTACCTACCATGTGTAGTTTTTGCTGGGTTACGGTAATATTCATATAGAAAAACTATCATCATGATAGAGATTGTGTATTCAAAGTGGTATTATAATAATGTTATACATAATAAAAATCTTTAGAATTTGATTAAAGGTTTTTCCTTGTCATTCAAATTATTCCTCACACTCTAAAACTTGAAATTGTAGTAAAATTGTTTTCTTTATAGTAAGGGTAATATCAAATCTTTTGAGTTGTCAAGGTCAGGCATGGAGCAAAAAAGTTTTGAATCACTGAAGCGGACAATAAAAAATTGTTAGACATTTTTGTTTACATTATACTACTTGTTGGGGTTTCTCAAATTGTGAATGAAAAAAACTTATTAGTTGACTGTTGGACAGTTATGACTAAATGATGTGAACGTGGAGAGGGAGGATTAGATCTTAGTGCACTTTTCTTTGAAAAGTTTTCAAAATCTATGATATTTTTATGTATCTGCCTCTACACTTGCAAAAGAGTTCGAATTAAAAACCACAATGAAAACAAGCTCAATAATAGTCCAAGAGAATTCAATGTGCAACAATTATCAGAATCTGATAATCCTAATTTAATTCTGTGATCTAATCCCACTGTTTATTTCTCCGTTTTGAAATGTATGTTAGTGGGTTAGTGGAATAATGCTTTCAGTATGTTTTTAAGTACATCTTTTTTTTTTTTTCTTGATCTCTTTCGTGATTGCTCTAAATGTTTATTGTCTATAGACAAAATTTTGTCATGTTTGAATGAAAATCTATCAGTGAATGCATAATTGCATTTAATTTGTATTGAATGTTCAACTTTCAACAGAATCAGTGTATATTTTGTCTTCAAAACTTGCTTTTGACTGTCACTATGTTTCTAAATTTACTGAATTTTGTAATCTCTGAAATATGAATGATCTCACAAATTGCTGAATGTTAGTGCATTTGATACGAAAGTTAATCAAACAGTTTATTGCCTAATATGGGTTTTATCTTTGAAAATAATTAGCTTGTACCTTCCACTTCCATTAGTTGTTTTTCGGTTTTTTTCCCTGCGAAGGAATACACCAGTACACAGATACTGCTGAAGGTTTCCCATTTGATAAATTCTAAACAGCAAGTGACATCATTATCACTTTGTATATTGTGTACCAACCAAATACTTATGTTAGGTTAGTGATTGTCACATGGTTAACAGCCAAGTAATTTAAACTGTCATTTATATTCTGTAGCCATGGTTCCTGTTGGCATATAAGCAGGTGCATTGTTTTGATGTAAAAATTCTTTGTGTAAACTATTTGAGACCTTTTGACTTTATTCTATTGCTGCTCTTTCAATGTAGTGTTATGTGGTAATTTGCTTTCAGGTATTTGGATAATAGTAAGTGTTCATTTTGAATCCTAGGAAACAGTGACTTCATTGATGTACTTATAGCATATTTCAGATGAGTGGAAGCTTGAAGGATAAGGAAATAAATCTGTGGGTTTGAAGGAAATAGTTTGTCTTGTGTTAGACTAAGTTTAATCTGAAAGAACAGCAGTTGAAGAAATTTAAATCATGTTATGTTGGTACTTGAGACAGATGGTCAGGGGTGGTTATAAATGTAAACACCCCCCCCCCCCGGCGCAGAAAACCTGTTAATTTTACCCTTTATAAACAAGGGCTTGGAAATATATTATCAAAACTCCTCCTCTCAGAGACTTTATGAATGTCTAACATCTCAAATATGTGTGCTGTGGACCAAATGCTAATTTCACTAAGTTGATTCTTTGTTCCTGTCTAAAAATATTACAGAGATCCATGGATAAGGATATCCTTGGCAATATATCACCTGAACAAGCCAAACAAGAAGTACAAAGCAACACAATCAAAAACTGGTTTCACCAGACTCCTCAATTAATTTTTCTGCTGATTGGTATGAAACTGCTAAGAGTCTGATTCAGAAAAGTTAAAATATCGGCCATTACTTCGCTGAACAATTTAAATGTCTTATATTTGAATTTTATCATTTGCCATAAAAAATAAGAATTGTAGCTTTTTTATTTGTCTTAAGATTTTCATTGTAGTAATGATAGGTATCCTAATTATATTTGAAAAGAACGATTCAAACTGATTTCAAAATATTTCGCTAAAAATACTATTGAATTAGACCCCTAATGTGGGTGTTATTTGTTTTTTGTTGTTTTTTTTTTTCCCCAAATAATTTTTCTTTAGGATTATGCGAATTATTGTCAATTAACAGATTATTGCACATCTTTTTTCTTGTTTTAATTTTGCTTTTTTGATTTCATTTCTCTCTTTCCACCCACCCATCCAAGTGCACATCTGTCATTTTTATGAAACATCTCAATTTTGTCAATTTCTTTCTAACAGTTGTAGAAATTTAATAGAATGAATATATCCCAAGAAGGAAAAGATTATTTAAACTACATTTCCTCTGACACATTTTTCTAAAATTTTTTCTTTCATTCTTTTTTTCATTCAGTTACTTCTTTTTCGTTGTTGTCGCAATTATGCTCTTTTTGTTTTTACTCCACTTTATTCTTTCTTTTCAACTTTCTCTTTGCCATTTTCATTTTTCTGGAAATGGAAAATCTCACAGCCTTTAACTCATAATCGTCTTTTTCTTCAAACATTTACTAAAGTTTTCTCATTGACCTAAAGGTGTCCTCTGGTGTCCTCTATTAAGCAAATTGATTTGACTTTTCTTATCTGTATGGTTCTGACTCTCTGCATAATGATGTGGGAACTTTTAATATCTGTAGATTTTTTGTTTGCTTTTATTGGAATGAAATCATGTAAATAATCCTGAATTAGATTCAGAGAAACTGGGTTATGATAGCTTTTGTTTCATTAAATTTTTTTGATCCATTTTTGCCTCAAAAAGGATCACAGTTTTTTGTAAAGCTTTATGTACATTTTGTCATGGTCTATTTTTTTGTATTTGTATGAATTAGCATCTGTTACATTCAAATTCTCAGAAAAACTCTCAGACCATTGATACAGCTCATGGGGCGGGAGGAAAAGATAAAAAACTTTTTTCTGGACCTACTGGTAACCTGTACCAAAGATGGTTATAGCACCTCAGTATGCAAGAAGCCAACACATACACGTCTATATCTGAATTTTAATTCAGACGATCCTTTCTGTTTAAAAAGATGATTGGTCAGTTGTTTGAAGAGATGGAACAATGGTTATCAGCGGCAACCGTAATACAGTGAAAAGGGATGTAGGCCAGTCACTCAGGAGAAATGGCTATCTGCCTTATATCATTTCAAGGAAGAAAAGTGATAAGGGAATACTAAAAACCCATGAAGGGCACTGCTCTAATTCCAAAGATCCACATCCCTTATGTGAAGGAGACTGCATAAAGCCTGTTTTAGCTACTACATATGGGTCACTTTCAGGAATTCTCATACCCCCTGAAAGTTAGTCACTAAAGTGAGTCAGCCATGCAAGAAGAGTGACCAATAACTGTATTTACATTATTCCTTGTAAATGTCATAAGATCTATACTAAAGAAATGAGCAGGCCTCTCAAAGTCTGAAATCAAAGGTGAAATACTAAAGTCTGGGATGGCTGACCATATCTGAAGGGAGAGAGAGGTAAACATTATCCTCTCTTGGAAGATGTCCAGATTATTGACATGAATGCTGTTGGAAATTGGAAACTGAGAAAAATCGAAAAAGCAGCCCATATCAACAGGTCAACTGAGTGTGTTAGTTAGACAAGTGAAAAGTTCAACCTAATGTGGCTTCCACCACTTAACTGGGACAGGGTATGGAAATCCAGGCTTAACAAGGAAAGTTAGTTTTCACTCGAATCCCAGGTTATAGCATTTCTACCATTGGAAAAATTCTGTTTACCACTCTCATATTCGGATAGTACACCCAAAGAAGGCCATAGAATGGATTATCTGGAATATTATGTTAGCAACACAAATAACAAGGAGTTCCTTCGTCTGTAAAAAAAACTCTTTGAATTGAACGATTTTGGCTAGATTTGTTGTGTAAATCTAGTGAGTTATAAGTTCTTGATTAATAGCTCTGTTAGAAGCCTTTTGTTTGAAATTGGTGTTTCCTTTGGTGAATATATAGAAACCATTCTCACCTACTTAACATCTTTAGAACTTCTGGTTATAGTTGAACCTCTGAATTATATCACCAAACATCTATAATGTGGCCTGAGAGTTTCTGACCTACCTATCAAAGTACAAACGGTGTAACCGTTTAGATTCAAAATAAATTCTAATGAATAAATCAATAAATAAGAATTTTTGCTTCTCGTAAATAAGGATTTTCACAGGCTGAAACTATATCAGCAACAGTGTAACTTGGTTGCTTGAAAACTTTTGGACTTTAATTACCCCCTTACCGCACTAGGGCAAATATTACTCAAGTTTAGTTCAAAGTGGAAATCCCCATGTATGTTGATAGTGACAAAAATAGCCCAGTCCCACTGGCTTCTGCAAAAGGCATCAGGACATATCCACTGACCCTACTTTGTGCAATGAGGAGGTGCTTATAAGGACCGAGACTTGCTCTTTATTATAATAGTTCTCTGGACACAAATGACAGTAAAACCTTATGAGTATAGTTCATTGTAGTTGTTATAGAAGGAAAACTAGTTAAGGGTTAAGTATGCATTTTTGTTAAACTATATATTGCCAGCTTGTTCATACTGACATTTAAAAAGAGAGAAAAGGTTCTCAAAACAGCTGCATTTTATAATTTCTTTGGGTACATACTTATTTCAAGTACAACTCCTTGACTTTCAACCCTATGCCTATTCAGCTGACAAGCTAAGCATACTTCATACTCTCTTTTGCTACCGGGTTGTGATTGTCAGTAGAAATGCTGAAAGAGTTTACTTGAAGGGAATGTTTTTTTTATTTTTTATTTTTTTTGAAGAACTTTTTTTCAATTGTTTGACTTTGTTAAGCACTTATCTTGCTGCTGCCTTTTTAGAAATACCTGTTCAACAAGTACACATACTCACTGCTTGATCTGCTCAAAGCCAGGAGGAGAAATTTTCAAAGGTCTATTTTTTTCTGTTTTGGTGTCATAGTGTGGTAGACCAGAGTTTTGCCGAAGGTCTGGTCTATACAAGTTTTGAGGTTTCATTATTCATGACTGGGTCAGCAAGGTCTGATACCCACAAGTCATTGTAGAGAACAAAATATCCAATTTCATTATTGAGGAAAAAGAAAATATTTTACTTAACGTGCTCCTCAGAAAATGTTTCATGTAAATTACCTATTTAACATGTTGATATGCTTAAAAATAAGGGCAGACAGATGAATCTAAGTTGTGAAAGGAAGTTGATGAAGATGTCTCATTAAATATGTGTCGTCAAATTTATTTAGTCTATTCATGATAGACATACATCTTAGTGCATGTTTTGTTGTGTTTATGGATATAAATATTCGAACAAATGAATGTGGTTTTACATTTAGTGGTCAGCTATTCGTAATTGTCAAACGCAGATCCATAGTGAATCACTGGGTTACACTACCCTCATTGCCAGTTTCTGGCACAGTTGGTTCTTCATGGCTAGTTTCATTGGATGGATGTGCTATTCTCTGCTAAAATTGATTATCAGCCTCTTTAGATGGTTGTAAGTGTTGATTTTTTGCTTTTAGGTTCAGCAACTGATTAACGTAGGCTGTATTACACTCAAATGACTCTTCCCAAGGTGTTGCCAACCTCGCATAATGGCGTGTTTTGCAATTCTAGTAATGAAAGTTGTGACTCTTAGTTTTCCTCCTTATATTTTTCATTAGTGTTTTCTTTGCATTTTCATTAGCTTTTTTTGCAATCTCAGTTTGTCCATTGCCTGATGAATTTATTCATCAAGATAGATTTCATTATCAATGACCTCCTTCCAACAATTCACAAGCTTCATAATAGTCTTTCAAGTTTTTAAGGAAAAGAATGTAAAGAGGGTAGTTTAAGACTTTTTGTGTGTTTCAAGAACTAGACCATCTACACAGTTGTGGAAATCCAGGAATAGATAGTAATCAGATGGAGCAAGATCTGGTGAATAAGGAGGGTAGGGATTTTTTGCTAGCCAAGCTCTTCAATCTATTCAGATACAATCTTTGCTGTGTAGGACTGTGCATATCATCATGGAACACAATACTTTTGTGATTGATTAAACTGAGTCTCTTTTCCATTGAAGCCGTATTTGAACATTCTAGCTTCTGACGATAAGTGTCTGCTGTATTCAGAGAGTAATTCAAAGTGGACCACACCAACGTGATCAGTCTCAAACATATAAGAAAAATTTCCTTGGATGGAGGTCCATTTTGGATTATGTCTCAACCTGTTCATCTCTATATCGCTTGTCATCATCACTTGTTTTTTTCAAATATCAATTTTTCATCAGTCACAAATTTGTCCTAGAATGGCAAGATGTGTTCACAAGAGTGCAGATGTCCACTTTTATGGTTGGCTTCTGTCAAATCATGGGGAAGACTTTTATGGTTGGCCTCTGTCAAATCATGGGGAAGACTTTTATGGTTGGCTTCTGTCAAATCATGGGGAAGACTTTTTCCAAGTTTCTAGTTTGTTGCAGATGATGGTGAACTGTTAAATGACTTAAATTCAGTTTTTGAGCTGTAACAGCATTATTTCTATTGAATTCTGGCAAAAACAAGTCCTCATTAAATTCAAGAGGACAATCTGTTTGTTTGCATCTCATGAGCCGGTCATCTTTTCTGAACCTTTCAAACTATCTTCGATGATTTCATTTGTTTGAGGAATCCCTTGGTTACAGACCATGATTATTTTGGGTTGCTCCTGTAGCATTATTGTCTTTTTGTAAACTTATAGAGAATAACATGTCTTATGTGCTTCATAGACACGTCCATCTTTAGGTGAGTCAAGTTAGTAATTGAGTTAAATCATATGGTAACAATGTAACTTGCTTGTTTACAGCAATACAAACACATACTATCGTGTATTGTTATCATTTAGGTATTTCAAAATAGTGAAATCATCAATCTGCCACTTCTTATTACTTATAGGAAGATGTGAAAATTTTCAGTCTTGAAAATAATGTGAACAAGCATAAAAAAAACCAATGAAATTGCATACATTTTTGTTTGTTCATCAAATTTTTCAGTTTCTTCGAGCATGTTATTTTGAATTACCATCAGTCTGAATCAATTTTTTACTTTAAAAGGACTAAAAATCAAGTAATCTCTTAAGCATAAAACTGAATTTCTCTTAATTAAAGTAAAATATATCATTTGAAAATAAACATTCAGTGCAATAAAACATGCTAAAAATGAAAAAAATATTCAACAAAAAATAGGTGTATATAAATGAATTAACTTTTAGTTTTGGCTCAGGGAATATAGTACATAAATTTTGGTTGATTCAAAGTTGTGAGTAGAACCGAACTGACTGATGTTGCTAATTACTGAGCTAAAAACAAAAGTGAACAATTACTTTGTTTTGGATTAGTGCAGGCACACCATAGTTGAATTAGAACACGAACAGCTTAAAAGATTAGTACACTTCTGATAAATCAAATTTGTCATGGTGCACAAAAAATCCGAGATATTACCTGGAGGCAATTAACATATTAGTTTTGATGGGAAATGTTCAAAAGGTGAAGAGTATTTAGAAATAATTTTTTTATCGTTTCTTATGAAGTTGGTATAGGTAAGTGTTTTCACTCGAGTTTGTCTGTTTGTCCACACAATATCTTAGAAAGAATTTATTATATTTTGGGGTGGATCCTGGGATTTTTCTGTAATTCTTATTGCCCCCCAAAATGTCATGAAGGATTCAGCATGGTACTCTGACAATTCACCAGATTATGGGATAATATGATTAGAGTTGTGATCCTGCGGAAATTTTATAGATTTTAATTTTGTTTTGATTGGAATTCTTCATATAACTGCTAAGTGCAATAATTTCTCTCAGTATTGAGATTAGTAAAAGAATTTGAAATATATCATGGTTCTTCTCTTGTACTATTTTTATCTTCTGTTCTTTTGATAAAGTATTGTGACTTCAAATTTTGGCTTTGGTCTTTTTGGCTCAATGGAATTTGCCAAGATTTACTCGTCCAATTTGGTTCCATTTCCAAAGTGAATTTTTTTTTTTGTTCATCAAGTCTAAAGAATTGCCTTTTTATGGTTGATTTTTAATCTTTCAATTTTTTATGTCAAAAGAGTTTATTGCATAAAATTTATACCTGTTAGAGAAAATTTTCAAGACTTGTGTATCTCAAAGATTTTCTGAATGTTAGACTGATGGCAATTGATGTCAGCCCTTTAACCTAGTTTGAAATTGGTTTTGTTTGTCGAAATCTTGATAAACTTTACCAAATTTATTAATGTTGCCTAAATGATATGTGATTGGCTTTTTAAAATCTTCTTTTAAATATCAGTATGTATCCAAATCTGCCACCTGGGAAATGTTGACGATAAATATCTACATCGAAAGTGTCAAATTATAGCCAATGCCCTTTCTCTTTCTGTGTCCTGGGTGACAACATCTGACTGAGGTTGAATCTGATTCTTTTTCTGACATAATGTCACATTAGTTTTACTGTTTTTATTTTACTTGTTCTCTACTTTAGGGTAATAACAGCAGAAAGGATAGGATGTTATCATTTTCTATGAAAGGATCTTCTCCCCATTGGCTACTAGCACTGCTTTGATCTGGAACTTTAGGATTCTCTAAATGTTAAATGCTAATGCTGGAAGTTCCTCCTCCCAAATTGCTCTTTTTACAAGGAATGACATACTTTTTGGTTGCCTACATTATGAGAGTTCAAGCCAGAAGTTGCATTCTGAAAAATTAGATTGAAAAAAAAAATAATTTGTTAAATTAGTTGCAATCTTTCAGTTAGGGAAATCTTCCTTGTATCTTCCTTGTATGTTCAACAAATTAAGATTGCATATAAAGAGCAGACATCTATTTTTCTCAATTTTAAAGAAGTAGCATGTTGGTAATAATTCAATTCATTATTAACATTTATGCCAACTTGATATTGTGAATTTTAAAGGTTTTAGACTTATTATTTGAAATCAAATTTCATTCCTTACTTGAACATATAAATACAGGTGTTATTGTCGTTGTAGCAGGAATAGAATTCCAATAATGATATATTACTCATTGATAGTTATCCAAGATATATGGTATTGTAGTGTATATTAAAGATGATAAACAATATTAGTCATATTTATTCACAAAATCATCAATTCACTTGGTACCCCATTCACCTGAGGAAGGCAGGTGAACTTGACCAGGCAAAATGTAAGAGGGAGTGAAAATAAAGTTAATTTTAAAACCTTTAATGCTTATATCTCTGCAGTTTGATTTTCTCCAGTGATTCATGATTAAAGTTAACTTTTTCATTATGCACACATTAATTCTACGGCCTTTTTTTCCAGGTTTTAATTCACTCTCTTTCTCATATAATTGTGCATATGAGAGAAAGTGGGAGTTTTGGAGTTTTTACAGCTTCTGCTTGTATGTGTGCAAAATAACATTGGTGATTACCTCTTAGTTGGCACTGACAATTTTTCTGTACAGCTTATTGATGTTTATTAGATTAATCTAATTTTAGTATAAATTCAAAGTCTTTCAGCACCTAGTCAGGAATGAACTCCCTTACCATAGTTTGTTAGACCTTCTTGCTTGACCATTGCACTGTTGGAGGTTTTCATCATTTACTATTGGCTATTAGTGTAGTGCAGTTCATTGGTTCTGTTGTCTTACAAAATGTGTTATTGATATTAGGTCAAATTTAAATCAAATATAAGCACATGCTGTATTTGTTATCAGTTTAACAGATAAACTGTGCAAATAGGCCAATTTGGGCAATGAGTTGAGCATTAAGTTAGCCTTTATCTGCAAACTCTTAATGCCATTTGGTAAATACAGTTTTATATGGATTAGAAAAGAGAAACCTCCTTTTTAACATATGACAAAATAGTTTTGTTGAAATTTGTTTGCTCAAAAGAAAGTGATACCTGATGACTTATCAAAGAACTATGTTCAACTATCCTGTATTTCTCAAATAATTCTGGTTCTGTGTTGGATTTTATTCGAATGTTTGTAACTGTAAGTGAGGAACACATTCTAAAGGCTGAATGTTATTCTTGGTGAAAAAATGAAGATTCATATTCATGCATAAAGAGCTGTATTTCTCATTCATTCTCACTAAACAGTTTGACCCTAAAATTATTGTTTCTTTGTGCTGTCCAATCTTCATCTTCACTTGATTTAGCCATCAGAAGAGCTATTCTCAAAGAGAAGAAACCAACAAGGAATGTTTATTTCATTCAAAAAGAAAAATATATACCAGGTAGCTTGAAAATTTCATCCATTTGAGTTGCTTCATCTTATTGAGTAGAAATTGATATTTCATGGTATTTCAATATGAAAAAAGTACCAAAGCATCAGTTACAAATTACTAATACCAAATTTAGTTTTAATCAGGCTTGTAGTTCAGTTGATTCAAACTTCAGAAACTCAGTTACCTCAGAAATCTGGCTATTTCTAAGAAATAAATAATTATTAAGTTTGAATAATCCCATTCTATTTTGCTTATTTTTCTTCTAGCTTGTCCTCATATAGGGTGGTAAATTTCTTAGTGTTTCTCTGTGGGTGTGTGCATCAAAATATTGGTCCCTCAGTACTTTTTTTGATATTACCCAAATTTAGACTGGCCTTTTATTTTTGTATTATAATATGTAGATAAAATCTGATGATACCTGACCCAACCCGACTATAATCTCACTCTAGGGCTGGGTGATATGTTGACTTGATTAACAATTTGAACAATTATGGTGCTCTTAAATTCTGGGCAATTCAGGTAACTTCATAGTGTTAATAACCCGACCCTGTAGTTCCTGAAAGCAGGACTAGTCTATGCAACACCGAAACCCCAGAAATTTCAGAAATTCTGGACCACCTTGGTCTGTAGGTTGCCATGTTTGTTTGTGATGCTCAAATGTAGTTGAGAAAGATACTGATATGATGGTTCAAACTGTTACTCCAGTCAAGGACTCAATCTTTTAAAAAAAATAGTTATGCATGATTAATGCATGACTCTGCATAAAATAAAATCAACTTTTGATAATGTGTAAACTATCGTCTAACTTTATCTACAACTTAATCAAGGCAGGTTAAACTGACCAAAGATAATAGTCAAACATTTATATTCTCGAAGAGAAATGTTAAATATGAGCTTGGAAAAAAGTTTGATGTTATTTAAAATAGAAAAGATTAGATAAATAAGAGTTGAAATAATTTGTTATCAACAGTATGGTCATACCATTTAATGTGTTGTGTATAATTTCTCATGTTTAAGAAGCTATAGTATCTTCATGCTTACACAGTAACTGATCATTGTTATGTATCATTAGTGATGTTTCCTGGACCACGTAGAGGTTTTTCTTTGTCTGATTTGTCCACACATTTGATTCATCATGCATAGTTTGTTAGCATGCAGTGAAATGGTTGAATAAAGATCCTGCTAGCAAAGCTTGCTGATCCAGTGGGGAAAAAAAAAAAATTCCAAGTGAGCTGATATTTTCAATTTCTTGTTGAAGAATAATGAGGAACCAGGAAAGGAAAAGCTCTGAGGTAATTTACGTATTATAACATTGATACCTGTTGTTTTCTCGAGGATCCAAATATATATGTTATAGTCATTTCTAGTTGCGTGTCACTTGTATTGTTAATTATATTTTATCTGGAAGAGGAGTTGAAAATGAAGATCTTATAATGATCGTAATGGGTACTATTTCTGCGTTGAATCGATGCAGAGCAGCTTTCTTTCTCTCAATTCTTATGTTCATATCTGTTGCTCTCCTTGAGCAAATCTCCATTGTCTCAAGGGTAAATATGAGGCGTAACATTGAGTTGTTTCAAATAGTCTACTTATCTGTATAGACATAGCTAGTAATTCTTTTTTACCATCTTAAAATACTTGCAGTTTATATAATTTTCTGTTGTGGCAATTTTTACAATATTTTCATTGATTTAGATCTTTGTTTTGTTTTTTTTCAAAATGATTCTCTCAGAAATCGTTGGAAAGAGTGAAAATTTGATATTCCTGTCATCCTTTTTTGTGTGTAAAAAAAATATCTTACTTGTTATATTTCTTTTCACTACATTTCAGTTTTATTAGTTTTCTAAAACCCATTTACCAGGTCAATCAATGACTTGTTTAACTCAGTACATGTTATAGACTCGGGCAGATTGTATGTGAAAGAGTTGCTCAATGTCAATGACCCTTTGACGCAAACCTAACCTTCTAATACTCGCAATATATTCAATAAAAGAAATAAATTCTCATTAAGTGTTACTTATCACTTCATCAATAAGAATCCAATAATCATTCTAAGTTCTTGACTGTTATTTTGATGCATAGCTATGAGTAGTTATGTTAAATGATACTTCAATGTCGAAAATGAAGTTCAACCCTTGCTGACATCTTGAATATCTTAAATGGAAATCTTCAATTTTGAAATTAGGATAAGTTGGAATCTTTAGGGATTGTCTTTATCTGGTTATCCAATAGCAAGTACTGCTATGATATTCTCTAAATAGCAAACCTGTTAAATGATAGGATAATAGGAATAAGAAAGATGACTTGTGCCTAGCGATGAAAATGAATTATTAACAATGGTGGCAACTTCCCTAAGAAACTACTGTGTTCATTAACCTTTTTGAAATTAGTTTTTCTCGAGTAGATAGTTAAAGATTTGAAAAAATTGTTTATTAGCATAGAACCTGTCAAAAAAGACTTGGTCACATTTTTACTGTATTATGATAGCAAACCAACAAATATACAGAATTCAGATCTTTAGGTAAATTCAAGACGTTACTGCGCAAAACAATGTCAGTTTTTGTGTTTGTGTACTTTTTTCATGAGTTTTTAAATTAGCAGCAATGAGAGGATAAAATATATTACTGATTCTTAGCTACAAAATTTGGGCTCTCATTTTGTTCAAGGTTGAATATCAAATTATTAAATATTTTGTAACAAGCCATTTGTATGCTTTTCAAATCCATCCTTAACTTGCTTGTCGAAGTGATCTATGATTTCCGGTGGCATTTTGTCGTTTTTGTATTAGAATTATGCCGTCTGTTTAGTGACTATTTTATGACAAGTTTGTTGAAGTTTGCTTTATCGTTTATGGCTCATGTTTTTGACAGATTTTTGTTTGTCTTTTAGCAGTGTTGTGGACTTTTTATTGAAGTAAAAAATATCTTAATGCTTTGCGTTTTGCGAGTGGAATAGTTTCTGGAAGGAGCTGGTTTCATTACTGCCATTTTTTTTGCTCTCATTTCAGAGTACTGATATTTCTCAAAGTATGATAGCAGTATAACAAGAGTTTTCTCAAACCCATTTTATAGATATATAATCATTATAAAGAAACCATAGGACTCGCTTATTGTCTATGTATGAGAGGATTTACAATTTTTATTAATTTTGATACAGCAAAAAGTTCTCTGGATCTTTCATTGTGAATCAGATGATATTATAATAATGATTATTTACAAAGAGTGAAAATCTCAAAAACCTTATCTACTCTTCCACAGTTCTATGTAAAGCTCTAAAAATAGAAAAGAAAGCAGAACCTACTCCTGAAAGTTTTTTGTTCATTTGTAATAATTTTTCACAATGAATTATTGACATCCACAACATAACAAGTCTTTTCATCTGACTGGAACAGTTCATCATTGATTGCACTGCAATAAGAGTCTTCTAGCTCTTTTAGCCCTTTTTTGTGGTTTAGTCATCATTACTTCTTTATCAAACTACAAACAGTTATCAGATAAATCATACTGAAAGAGCACCTACAGGTCATATTCCTTTTTGTATCATATGGTGAGCTAAACTGTGTGACTTCTTAATGATAAATTTCCTTTTCATTGGTGTTTTATGGCTGTTAAATGCTGGTAGGATGACTTGGTGAATTATTCTTGAAATCTTTGTTGCTTTATTTTCATACCTTGTTTTGCACAGAGTAGAATAGTAATTATCACCAGTTTGAAATGCATTCAAAATCTTTTGCTTTGTGTCTTGTGTAATACATTAAGCATCGAATTGAATGGATTTGCCTCAAGGAAAATTTGTGGTATCTGTAACTTCTTGAATTAGGTCAAGATGCTCATGATGTGTAATCTCCCATTCAGCTACAAGCTGTTTTTGTTTGGTATTCTCTATGATGCCTGATGAGCTCTCCTGAGATCTATTGATGGCTCGTTCTAATGCCATTTCTCTAGCAACAGCTGTAAATTTATGATGAGACCGTTTCACAACATGCTTCCCCTTCATAAACATTTTATGTACAGCTGGAGCTGTCCTGGGTAATCTCCTCATGTCTTCTAGAAATAAAGACCAACATTGGTAGTTGATTCAAACATGGCAAATACTGGCTGAAATTTCTGTACTGTATTCTGATGTAGATGTCAGAGACCTTGTCTATCAGAGTGGATCAAATTTCTCAAGCTGAAGTTGTCTTGGAAAATTATGCCAGTGATAAAGTTTTTCTGATGTTTACTGTTTGTGATCAACAAGTCAGTGAGAAAGCTTTTCCACATTGACATCCAGATCCACATGATCTACTCTTCTTTTTTCTCCCATGTTGACAAAATATCCAACTGGATTTGAAGTAGCATTTCAAACTCTGATGCGTAAGACTTGGATTATTCTTTCAGTAATGACTTCACCTGCAATCTGAAGATGGCTTCTCCCAATGACTCAATTTTCATGCAAATCAGCCACTATTAACAGAGATACGACTAGTTTCATGATCAAGCTGCTATCACAAATGCACTGATTATGATTACCTGAAAATGAGCAATTTTATGTATGTTCAAACAAAATTTTTCACTTTTACCTAACTTATTATCTTTGTGAGAGTCAAATTGGTACAAATGGTGGAAGTTTCATGCAAATCGGTAATGATACTGATATGACAAGTTCTATGATTGAGTGGGCGCCATATTTGATGATGTCATAGCTGGAAAATACATCAGGTGCATGATGTCTACCTAAGTCAATAGTACTTACTAAGACACCTCTGCACTTCTGAGGAAAAAAAAATATTCTCAACTCAAACTTTTCTACTGCACCCTACCTAATACAGGACTAGAAGGAGAGCAAAAAACAACTTTTTTCCCCCCCTGTTTCAGCGTTTTCTTTTCTCTTATGTTTTAAAGAAAGGTAAAGGCAGATGTTTCTAAGGACTTGGCAAAGGCCTTTTGATCAATGTTACTAATTGTATTTTCTGCATGTACTGTCTTATTGTGTTGGATCATTTCCAATAAGTAATCATTCATATCTACAAAATGATCATTATGATTCTTTGAGAATTTTTTATTCAGCTCCTGCAGAATTTACCATACCATATCATATCATTGATTTCATGCTCACTATATAATTGCACTAATCCCCAAAATAAATATTTAGAATAGATTTCATATGCCAACCTGTAATCGTTGAGGAAATGTAATTTTGTTTAGCTAAACATACCAAAAAAATTATCCAGAATTGTGTCTTTTCAACACTTGAAGATATGGTGTACATACCATATTTGTCAACCTATAAGATACATTTTCTACCCGCACTCCTAGTATTCAGATATATTAGTATCATGATGAAGAGACTGATTGTCACAGAATAGAATTATATATCTTAGGCGTTATGATGCAAATTAAAAAAATCCTCTATAAAACCTGTATCTTAGCAAATGTGATGTGTGTTATCTCACTCTCACTCACCCCCCCCCATTAGTTGTTAGATTGGAGTTGAATATTGAGATCAAAATTATCGATGAATATGCAATGTAAGAATGTCTGTTTTACAACTAATTATCTTTGTTGCTAGTAACGAATCGAAATTTTTGTATGCCTTGATATCCTCACTCTCAACAGCATTTTCAGTAGAATCAAGATCTTCATCTTGGTGAATTTTCTTCTGAATGCTTCTCTAAGCTTGTTTCAGAAATCAAACTAACTAAAATTACTTTTTTATTGTATTTCATTTTATTTTATTTTTTTTCTTGCTGATCAATACTAAAGTCTTCATCAATTTCTTTTAATAGAATGAAAAAAATTACTTTCGTTGTAGAAACCAGAATGCTTATTTTCTGCTATTTTTTCAAAGTAAGATTTCATAAAGTTTTTAAAAAAATCATTGTAAAGTTATATTGAAGAATAAAGAACTTGTATGGATTTAAATGCCTTATAAATGATGTTTATTAATGATCTGTATTTCATAATATTGATAAGAAATTAGTTGAACATGATTGTTTTTTTGGGTGTGTGTAGCTATATTGATGTGTCATGTTGTTGGTTAATTTATCAGACAAATGACATTCTGAACATATGAGATCTATTTATAGTAAGTACTTCATCAGAATGAAGTAGATCACTGTATGCATTTTTGGCACTTTTATGATTTGTTATTTGCATGATTTTTAAATCACTTAGAAGACAATGTGTTTCATATACATGATCAATTTCTCTTGTTGAGGATCAAATTGAAGTTGATCATGTTATTAACCAAGCATTTACCTTTTCAGTATATGAAGAATTTTTGATAAACACTAGACTACCCTGTGATCTGTTGGGTCACTAATTTGTTGGAATACAGACTCAAGACATCAGAATATTATTTTCCAATGGCAAATCACCCAGGATAGTTAGCATGTTTTAAGGGTATATAGATTGAATACCACAGACCACAAGGCACAGATTTGGTTGCTTTGGGAGCACAGATGAATAGAATCAAGACTTCTAATATTATGAATTTTGTCATGTTTTCATCTCTCTTGAAAAGTATTTTGTTTAGAAATGTCTTAACCCCACCACCCAAAATGGCGTGATCATGTAGTACATTGATTTGCAGTTAATAGTTGTTAGGATTTATTACTGGACTTAATTTTTACCTAACATCTTTTGTAATTCATCCACATAGCAAGTCAGTCATTGGCATGCTTAATCATTTTAAATGTCAGAATCATGATTTTTTTAGTAATAATTCTGTACACTGAATGTTGATTAATAAATATTATTGTTTTGTGACTTGATTTACTTCTGCCAATTAAGTGGGAAGAGGTATATGTATTCACTCATGTCTGTCCGTCTGTCTTTGCAGATTTCTCAATGAAATTTTAGTGGAAGTGTGGGAAAGGGGCTACATAAGTGATTACATTCTGGAGCCTATCCATGAATTTAAGAAAACTATCTTTTACTGTTTCCTCCCCAGCATCGTAGCTATGTGTCCACACTACATCTCAATGAATTTTAATCAAATTTTCTGAATCTTTAGGCCATGGGATAAGGAAGAATTGGTTAAATTTTGTGATAGATCCAGGATTGTTTTTGATCGGAATATATTTTCCAACCCTCCCCATATATTTATCATAAATATATTCACTCATGTTTATCCATATTATCTTCAAAAGTTCTCATTGTATTCCAATGGCATTATGTTGTGGGACAGGCCATGTATTGAAGTAGAATTGGTTAAATTTAGGGGTGGATCCAGGAATTTTTACAGTTACATCCTGACCCCTGCCTCATAACTCTTTTCATTCAGTTTTCAATGACAATGATTGAGGTATGCACTCTTTCAGATCGAGGAAAACTAATTTTGAAATATGGTCATTTGTTTTTTAGTTTACTTTGCTCTTTATTTAAGGCTTACTATTCATTGCTATGTCTGTATAAATGTTTATTATAGCATAATATAGTTCACAGACCTGCCTAGTCACTCAATAGAAACCATCATGTAATTACTGTCTTTTGGCTGCATGCCATGTTAGAGGTGTTCAATCGAAAAAACTGGAAAAACACTTGATCAATGAATAAATTACTTTTGTCTTTTGTTAGGCCGTGATCTCTAAAAAAAAGTTTGAATTTTCAAAAAACAGGCAGACACAAAATAAGGGACCAATTCATCATAAACCTATTGTTTAAATTGAACCCCACACTAAAAACCTATGAAGGGAAGAAAATTTTCAAAAGACAAAATTTTTTTTTTTTTTTTTTGGACATAAGGAGTAAATGTTTAAATTTTCAGCCCTCTTGCTCCATTGGTGTGGCTTGTATGTGTAATGCATACATACACAGCCAGCCAATCAGGCCAGCTTAAACCCTGAAGGAACCTGTTGACAGCTACGGTTGATGGTTTCTAACAGTTTAGTTGGTAGAGCATTTGAAACTTAATACCATGAGTAGGACTTTTGGGAATTTTAAAGAACTATTTACTAGGTATGAACAAAAATTTCACTGGGGAAACTGAATAAAACATTTTCAACACTTCATCAGTCAGCAGGCTTCAATTTTATTGCATGATCTCTCTATGGTCGGGTGATGATAGATTGCAGTTAGGCAAAATGTTTCAAACATCTGTTATTTTTACAATTTTTCCCTCGATTTCCTTGCATAAAACAAATCAAATCTGGATGGTTTTTAGATTAAAGAATGTGCCAGAAACCGATATTGTGATTGACGCAACACAATCTTTCTAATCGTCATTTTCTTTCATTTGGTCTTGAGCCAGACTAAGTTAAGTAAATATTATTACTGCAATATTAAGTTTGTATGTGTAATTATTTGATATCAATGGAATTTGAAACAATTTTTGCATTAAAATATGAAAAAGCCTGATTTGAAATCATATTCCCTACTCTTAGTTGTATGTACAGTACTTGTTATAAGTATTTGAACAGGTATGGCCCCTGCAATCTGAGGCAATAAAAATCAGATTTTGTGCTTGTTCAAACACTTATGAACAGTAATTTTTTTCTTACAAATGTTGGTTTGTTTATACAAAAAGTGCTGCTAGTATAAATCTGTTTTTTTTTATTGCCCAAGTTTGCCATTAGGGATTTTGAGCAGATCGGGTGGGGAATTGATTTACTAGTTTGGTTACACTTTCAAATAGCAATGTGAGTTGACCTTTTCAATCTTATTCTGAACAAGTTCATTTATCAATTCAATTCTATTATGAAAAACGTTTCCCAGAAATTTAGCATTCTGAATCATAAAACATGACTAAACACATTATGTTGATTGCAATGAAATTTGATTCTTCTTCTGTTTATGTTTTTAACTCTCAAAACCAAAGGATTAGAAGTAAAATGTCAGTATTTTTTAATACATCTGACAAGTACTGAATATTCTGATCTTATTCTCAAAATTGAAGTGTAGCCTGTTCAATTTGTGACTACAAGGTGGCCTAATGGTTAACAGCATAGAGAATGGAATTAGTGAACTGAAATCAGACTGTCTGGGACAGTTTAAGTTGACTTCGCATTAATAGTCTTGAAAAAGGCATGTATTCTATTCTCTTCCAGATATGACTAAATGGCAGGGCAGTAAGAGCCTGTTAGACCTGTGAGGCAGTCCATCTTTAGTGTCAGGCTAGCACCCGCCCTGTAAAAATTCACGATTACTACTAATGATAAATGGATCTACATGAATCAGACAAATTAATTGACTTCTGTGCTGTACAACACCAACAGAAGTAACTGTGTCTGAGTCTATACAAGAGCATTTTTTCACTTTGATTGTTGTATTGATATCTTATATAATCTTGTGCCTTCAGATTAGGAAATTTGGTCCTTTATTAATCATTTTGGCTGTATCAATGATTGTTGTTGCCCTAAGGGGCAGCTGTAAGATATTCTTGTCCCATTTATGTTTCAGCTTTCATGTTTTAGTTTGAATCAGTTGTTAAAATACCTCTCTATAAAGTATGTCACAATTTTCATTCTTTGTCTTATGTATTAAGTAGCTTACTGAGTACCAGATCACAAATTACTAATTAAAATGTCAAAACTTTAACTTTAGAATAAGTGTACAATCTTCTTGCAAAATGTGTAATTATGTACTGCGACCATATATAATTATCACCGTTTCATTTTACAGAAGACTTACTAATTAGAATGGAAAATATTAGGTTCAGGGAAATTATGCTATTTTTATTCATTTGCCAATACTTACTACTATTTATTGCATCATAAAGGTAAGGTTGGTTACTTTAAAGTTGATTTCAAATTGAATAGTATTAATATGACTAACAATAACAACAGATTTATTGTAGGTAGGTTATAAGATAGATCACAGTTGATTTGTATGAATTTAGAGAATGATACTAGTGAAGTATATCTTTAGAAAAAGGCCATTTTGAAAATTTAATTTATCAAGTATTTAAGCTACTTTTTCATGTGTGCAAAATGGTATGGCTCTAATATTTCCTGTTTTGTGCTCTCAATATATGGTGGCTGGGTGGTTGGCTTGAAATAGATGTGCTCAAGTTTTAGCTTGACCTGAAAACTTCTTTGGGACTGATAGCTATAACAAATTGTCTCTGGACTCCCAAAAGGTAACATAGATTTTCTCTGAGAAAATATTCATTGGTGAAGAGATAAACATTTTTCAATTGTTGGAAAGTTGATATGCTCTTTGTGATAATTAGGCCTGCGATTAATTAGAAGATATTTTTTCAGGATTGTTTGTGAGACTCATTTTTGCCAGGCCTAGCTTGAAGTGAACCCATTAATCAGATAAGTTCCCACCTTGGGATTTCTTATAAGTAATAAAGACCACTTGAAGCTGGAGGGGGGATTTAAGGTGTAGATGGATATTTTGATGGAGACTGGCAGGGGGGGGATTGCCCATCCTCTTAATTATATTTGATTTGAAGTGACAAAGTTCTGCTGAAGGACACCAAGCCTGGGTCAGAATTTTAAAAGAAAATATAAGTGTGTGAGTGTGTGCCTGCCTGCCTGCCTATGGAACACCAAGAACCAGATGTTCTATAATGCAATGTAATGAACCTGAACAAGTGCATGGAAGGTTTTTCTTTGCAATGGTTCCAACCTGAAGATGTAACTCCAAAGACCATGTTCTTACTAAGTCATAGATCTTATGAAAATAACGGTCACACTACAAAAAGATGTATCTCTATTTTGACATGAAGTGTACAATGATGTTATATTTCTTCCATCTCTTTATGTCTCTGATTTTCATTCGACACACATAGCAAATTCAATATCTAGCCTGGTCTGATGTTTCATTTGCTGTACCTAAATTAAGAACTAACCAACTATTCACTTGTAAATGCACAACATATCAAGCCTCAATCCTGGTGGACTCTGACTTCAATTTAGCATGAACTTGCATTGCTGATTGAATGTACCTCCCCAAAAATGCCTATGTAATAGTGTGTTCTGTACAAGAGCTGATATATAGATAGATAGTACTGCCTGCCGTGCTGCCCTCCCTGTGCCAAATATGCTCTCCCTCATCAAAGGCTATAGAAGATTTTGGGCTGTGATATCTTAAAAAGTCTGAATTTTAAAAAACCAAGTATGAATTCTGTTGAACTCAGAGGGATCAATTTAGGATAAACTTATATTGCAGATTGGCCCCCCTCTGAAAAACTATTCGGGGTGGGGGGATTAAAAAAAACAACAGAAGTGTTTTCTCTTTGTCCCCAAGAGGAGTATGTGTGCAAAGTTTGAAGCCTCTACAATGAACAGTATGGTCTGATAAGGGCTGATACATAATGCTTAGTGAATATAAGAATCCTCTAAACCTGACTACATAGTTGAAACTTATTGTGTCTAGGCTGGTGATGATCAAGGAACTACTTTGGTCATCAAAGTATCTGGTTCCAAAATAGATGTTTCATATCATTGCAACAGGATGTGCTTCCTCCATCAGCCATTCCTTTAGAATACTATTCTGGACAGATGCATGATATTCTTGTCTGAGATTCTCTTTGTGACTTGTCTTTCAACCACCCTAAAGATATACCTCTCACATTATCTACATTTCCTTTGTAAAATATACAAAGATTCTTATGAAAGGAACTAATTATGAACAATCACTAATTGTAGTTTATGTAGAAAATTACTAACTATACTTGAGAGCTTCAAGTTTTATTGCTTTACTATATAATATATTTTAGAGCTACAGAATTGCTTATTAAAATAATTTCAGTGTAATCAAATCGCTGAAATATTTTCTTGGTGCAAATTATTCGCTTCAGATCATGTTGGTACAAAACGTTTGTTTCCTTCTGCTCTTTTGAGTTTATCTGTACTAATTATTCTAATTATCTTTTATCTGTTATTTCAACAACAATAATAATAAGCTTAAAGAGATTAATTTCTCTTGACTTGGAGAGTGGTGAATGTATTTCTCTCTCGTATACACAGGTTCTTAAAAATTGATTAAAAATGCAGATATTCATGTACTTGTATATGAACAAAGCAGTAATTCTTGACTGTACATGTACGTGTCAACAGAAAATCATATTTGAATTATGATAAATCCAAACTAATTTTTATTATGTATATAGAAAGTATGACTTGTTGTTCAATGTAATAGTTTTAGTTCCAGTATTGCAGTGACATGTTTTCAGTCCTTGGTATAGGTAATGCTTGTTGAAACTAATCAGTGATAGGCAATTGCATTCTTGCAGGTACAAGTATTTATATATCATGAAAAATGTTGATTTACAAGTATTAAATTGATCCATATGAGAATAGGACCTTATGAGTTATGTCTTTTTCATGATTCTGTGATAATGGATCACACTGAATGACCACCCTCATAATGCTTTTTTTTTTTGCTGCTTCGTCGCTTGAGGCAACTTACCCTCTTTTTTTTTGTATTCTGTTAGGAACTTATTTTGATGCAATAGATTCACTTACCTATATATTTGCTTTTATCCTGTGTTTAATCATTATCCTTTGATAACTCAATTCTTAGATTTCATTGAGTTATTTCTGATATAAAAGTGTATTAAAAGCCTAATTTTTCCTTTTTTTTTTTTTTTTTTTGTCTCTTTTGATGAATAATGAACTAATAAAACTATTGACTAGTCACTGAGAATATTCTAGTATTATTTTGTGTCAATGATCTTGATGTTATTGTTTTTAACTTTGATGTATAATAATTTTTAGAAATTAAAAGAAAGGAACTCGGTAGATCAACTGGTTGTGTGTCCTGTCGCCAGTCATTCACTCCATGCCGAAGGTTTGCTCAGGCCCCACGTGGTATAAATTTTAGTACTGATGAAGTCTCCAGTATTGACACCGAAGTGTCTCGCAATGAAATACATCTTACTGAAGATAAAATAGAATGATAAAATCAAACTACTGCGTTATTGACTTCAGGATCAGCTATTTTCACAACAATAGCAATTTTAGCTTGTTATAATTTTTGTGTATGAGAAAAAGATTCAAGTTTATGCTACTGTTACAGCCCAAATCCCACAAGGATTTTACTTTTTTCTTTCTTTTTTTTAACAAATTTGCGTTTTTTTCTTCTTTTTTTTTTTTCTAATGAATTTTCAAGTATTAGTATAAGTAGAATCTTTTTACTCATTGAATACCTGTAAAATCCATGGCGTCCATGGTGTTATACTCTTCATATCTATTTCATGAGTCACTGAATGTCTTTCATATACCAGAATTCCTTTTTTTTTTTTTTTTTTTTTGTTTTCCTTTTTCTTTTACATGTTCGGTTCAGGCTGTTTCAAAAAGACTAGTACTCTTTTATAATTTCTGTACTCTAAAAGCATCTGATGGGAACTAACAAGATGGTTTTGTACATGGTGATAGAATATTGAATTTACAAAATAAGCAAGAAAAACTTGAGTTTTCTGACCATATAATGTGTCAAGTGTTTCATAATTCTGATAAAAATCATGATTGGTGCTTAATCAAAAACTGATTAAATGTACAGATCAGAGATAAAATATTCAGTTATCACTTCTTTCCTGATAAACACTGATACCAGTATTAAGTCTATCTATGATCATGACTTCTTTATTTAAACTGAGATCTGTGTTGACAAGTATGAATTATTTTGCCCTATTTGGAGTCACTGATTATGTCTGGTGTGTAACATATTGACTACTGATATCACTTATTTTTTTTGTAGTTGTAATTTGTTAAGAATGTAATATTTTAAATGATCCTACCACTGAATTTTCAATTTCAAATGTTTTAAACATTTTCACCCAATGATATGCTATCTTTTAATTGGCACGTGAGACAACTTAAGAAGTCCTTGCTGTGGTTTATTTTCTCCTCTTTACATCACCATTTAATACGTAATGTTTTTGATAAACTGAATCTTGATCAGTGACCCAATGTGGAAAGAGCTGAGTAGAAATCTATGGTGTTTCATTGTATTGACAAAGTTCTGTTTTAGATTTAAGTTAACATAGTTCGAAGTTAATCCAATGAAATCAAAGTCTTCAGCAAATGATAATGAGTGAACTATTTTCTACCTGTGTAGATATTTGTACAATTATTAGTTTTTTTTTTTCTTTTTTTTCAGTATTTCTTCCCTCTGTATTTTTGTTGATTTTCATTACAACTCCCAGTTTTTCATTCTTAAACTATTAGGAAGCAGCATGGATTGGAAATAACTCATCAGACATTTATTCTTTATTTCTGATTTGCTCTGCTTACTAACGATCTGGTAGTTCTAATGAAAAGCAACAGAAATCAAATGAAAGATATAGTTGTAAAAAAATTAATCATAATTAACAATGCTTCGTGTAAAAAATTCAAATACCACTATATTTGTACAGCTTATTTCATAAATATGGGAATAGACTGAGAACAGTGGCTGCAGGATGGGACCTGGGGTTTACTGTTATACACAAAACTCTTGGATATATAGCCATCAATCTGAATCTTGTTTAGACTTTACAATGTGATGGCTACCTCCATTATTCATAATATCTATAAGAAAAAAGGTTGTAAACATTTGTATCTAAATATATTTATCCTAGTTTCAGAAGGACATGACTTACAGGCAGATACTTTTCTTTTGATGTTTGAGAACTTGTGTTAATACCTATCCTGTCAAAATCAACTAAAAGGTATTGACTGCCTCTTATCCTAAGGTGATTTGAAAGTTTGTAAAACTTGAGCATTCAACTTTCTTTTATATTTTACACACTGAAATTGCACTAAATAGCAGTAATTTGCAAAAGAATCTGTTCATTTTAAAAATATTCTTCAAATTTAATGTGATCATGACCTCCTTATATCTATACATCTATGATATTTGATGTCTATGATTAGTTGATTTTTCCAATTTTTATCCAACTCCTTTTAATTTTTCTTCCTTTATGATCAGATAGCAATTTGTGAAGTGATCTCAAACCTTTTGCAGTAGTCAGCCTTTCATTCCCACCTGTATTTACGGTGACACCTACCTGGTGCATCTGCTTGAGTCCATGCTCTGTAAATACATTTTATGTATAGCTACTGCTATTTCACACGTCATTGATACTGTGATTATTTGACAAGGAAATACCTGATCAGCTGACATGCTGATTAGTTGGTGAAACACTTTACACAAATGGTAGACTGTTATTAAGTCAAACTTCATTTTCGGCTAAATTAGATCAGTTGTTATGATCTGCAAAACAACCTCTCCAATTAATATTAAATTGTTTGATACATTCCATCTTCATGTGGACAATTGAATCTCTACTTCTCATCCTTGATGTTGTCAATTCAAGGAAAGAGGCAGCCTTTTTTTCCCCCCAGGTGAAAAAAATCGTGATTAATACATCAACGGGATCCAACTGATAAACCATTACCATATGCAACATCCGTCAACTTCTCCATTTCCCAATGGTGTTCCCTATTAATTATCTGAACCTCATCCCTGAGATGTTGATGTACACATTCTCATTCATTATGGTCTCTCATATCAGATTTTACCACCTCTCCTTCAGCTATAGCTTTCTTTTGTTCCACATTACCTCCTCTCGGATATGGTCTAGATAATCTACTGAGAATATTGTTGGGGAGTTGGTATGCGGAAAGAAGCAGCATGTATTGACCTAATGATCACAATTTTTTCTTCACCTGGCGGAAAAAGGTTTCTCTTTTCTTTGATTATACGCTTGATGAAAGCTGATGAATGGATTGCCGAAACATTGTGTTAACAACAGCAAGAAAAGATATGATTGAACAAAAGTTGTAAGCTTGAGTCAAAGTTATAGTCAATGTATAATACTGTTCATGACTTGCAGAAATACTACTTTCTAGAAGGCTGTGTTTATCATCTGCTATTATTAGTTATGATATGGATTTAAATTATTTTGTCAAAGCTTTTTGGGTAAACTTTTTCAAAGTGCTTTTCCTATCTTAACTTGAAATGTCTACTTGAAATTGACTAGTTTTGGATGGAGTTCAAGTGCTTTTAATGATTGACCTTTGATCTTGTTCTCTGTCCATGCAAAACTCAGGCATGAGTTAATACCTGTGAGAAAGTTCCATAGTTTCAAATGGTGAATATGAGAGATTCTTATCAGCACAATGTTTACCCTTGAGTGGAAGAGTTCAGTGTTAGGGACAGAAAAATGAAATGACCATACTGTTTATTATATAAGTATATATTAACTTATGATTGAGTTGGTATCAGACCTTCTGTACTGAGAGATCCAATGAGGACCGAACCCAACGGTTAGCATGATTAGCTTGCTGATCATTGCTATACTATGTATCCAGATCTATTTTTTTGTATCATGTATTAACATAGTAGATCTGTATCAGACCATCAATAGTGGGAGATCCAATTAGATTCAAACCCACTAACAGCCAGCAACTTGCTAATCATTGTTTTATGGGAGTCCTGATCCATTTTTTTCCCATATGATCTACCTGTTACTGGGAAAAAATACATGGATATATTTGGATTGAAATCTTTTTTTTTTTCATTTTCCTCTCAGAAAAAATACTGAATTTGTTTACATAATTTCAAGCAGTGTGTAGGAAGTATTTTTATCATTGAAATTTTAACCCCTCCCCTTGAAAGAATTGAAGTGGGGCCCTCCAAGACTTCATAAGTAATAGTTCATCTACTGCTCTTCTTCTGACATCATAACAATAGCAAACCTTGTTGGATGTTGGTAGCCCCTTCACAAGGAGCCACCCCTCTTGAGCCCTTCTTCAGCTATGGCCCTGTCAGAATATGTGATGAACAAAAAAAACTAAACTTTCCAATCATTCTTTTTCCTCTTTTAAAATGATCAGATCGAAAATTCTTTGATAATGTTATAAGATATTCTTTTTTTATATTATAATCATTGACTTTAAAATAAGGGTCTATTTGAGCATTGTAATTTTATAGCAAATTGAACCCCCTTCTAAAATTTAATGTAATGGTTGAATATCATCTGTATTTATTTCATTCTCTGTTAAAGCATCCTGAAGATACAGGACTAAAAAATTAAAAAAAAAAATAAAAACTGCATACAAGGTGTTGTTTTTGCTGTGTTATGGTAACAAATACAGAGACATACATAGCCTCATATGAAAAAAAAAAATAACATTGTTATAAAGGTTAATCAACTCTTATATCTTATGGAACCCTTGAGTTCAAGTCAATCAAGATCCATGAAATGAAAAATTTTATTGAATGTACAACTTGATGGCTGAAAAACATTTTGCTCAAATTGTTATAAAGAATCATTATTGATTATTAGATAGATGTGTGTGTGTGTCAATAAATATTCCCTTCTCTCTTTATCTCTTATACATACTTACTCTCTATCTCATGTGCACACACACACACACAATTGTCCTTTTCCTCTGTATACTATTTCCAGTTGACCTCACCATTATTTGCTGTTAACAGATGAATAATTAAAGTAAAAAGTTTGGAATTACATATACTATTGTAATATTTTAGGCTTATACTTTTTTATGGATAACATTGTTTCCATGTGAACAGTATCAATGAGGTGGAGAAAAAAAAACTACTCATGAAAGAAATGCTTGATACTGTTTCTGTTCTCTCTTTTTTTGTGTCTTGTTTTTTTTATGATAGAGTATGGGAAATTCTACCAGTATGCTAGGTTGCACAATTTTTTTACATCTTGAATAATACTTGGGGAAATTTCTACTAGTCTATATTGCAAATTTTGTTTTTTTTTATGGCAACTATTTCTAAGTAAAGATAGTGGCCATAGTTTTACTTCAGATCATGTATATCTTGGTTTTATATGGATGGGCTTTGGAAAGTCTATCAGTATACAAGTTTTTGCTCTTTTCTCAATATTTTGAACAACCCTGGTGGAAATTTTAACTAATTCACTTCACAAAATTGCAATTTTTTTATGGCAGCTATGTTGAGATGAAGATGATGACTACAGTTTTGGTCAGATTGTGTGATCCTCATTTTTATATGGATAAGTATTGGAAAATCTACTATCATGCAAGTTTCACACAATTTGAATAAAAATATATACATGCTTTATTTGAAATGTTCGATACATTTAAGTATAAAACAATGAAAAGCTTTTATATCATTAGAGTTACTCTTAACTATCGTATCACTGTATCCCGCAAGTGTGTGTAGGCGTATCTCCTGGTCACATTTGCAAAACTTGAAAATTTGCATAAGTACACAACAAGGTATCCTATTAGAGGTTTTTTTTTTTTATTTTTTAAATTTTTTTTATAGATGATTTTTGAAAAAAGATCTATTTGTTCTAGATAATTTTTTAGGTAACCAGCTCATGTATCAGAGCTGATTTTGGTGATTCAGTTATGTGAGGCAAGAATGTATAAAAATTATCAAATTCAAGAGAAGAGACATAACAGTTAAAGCTAACCAATGTGTGCATACTTTTTTTTTTGATCCTGAAAGCATATTTATGAGGTTGTTAATGTATCTGGCAATCAGATCAAGGATTTCCCAGAAGTTATGCCATGAGAGGTGAAACAAGCTCTCAAATAAACAAAGAAAGGAAATGCCCTTAGATTATAAAGCATCACCATCCACCTACTCAAAAATGCTGATAAGATCATCACTGAGAAACTAACCATTTATTCAATTTATGTCTGAAACAAAAAGTAAAGTCTCAGAAGATTGGAAAACAGCAATCATATTGCTGTTACATAAAAAAAGAAACCTGAAAGGAGTCAACAACTACAGACCAATAAGTCTATTCAACTACATCTACAAACATTTCACCAGAGTTATCACCAAAACACTGCATGAAAAACCAACCACGGGAGAAAGCTGGCTTTAGAAGAAGCTACTCTGCCATGGACCATCTCCATTCAATAAATTAACTAGCAGCCATAACCATCAAACTGCAAACCATGCACCATGCTCATGAGAAAATCCTGCTGAACACATTGAGAGATTACTAAACAGCACAATATATTGAGGGAAGAACAGGAGTTCAAGACATCATAGAATCCATTAGGAAACTTGACTGGCAAACAACTGATGAACATCACAACATGGATTCCCAGAGATTACATATGAAACTGAAGCTGGCAGAATACAAGATAGAGAGACCAACTAGACAGAAGGTAATGGCCCCACGATGCCCATGATAGAGAGGTATGGCAAATTCTGGGGTAGATATATGTCCAACAATGGACAATAAGAGTTATGATTACCTGTATTTCATTTGAATTATAAAATTTCCAGTACCAATTCAGTACGAATTTTACATTCTTTGATTTACATTGTCTATTTTAGGGCCATTTTTCAGCAAGAAAATTTTGTTTCATGTTATAATTTCAAATGATGGTTTTGTTACCTAGATAATCTATTGATTGCTCAGTTCTGTGGATTTGATATTGATTAATCTTTGGTAATGTCAGATTTACAATGTTTGTTTTGAGATTTAAGGAATACTGGCTATTAAGCTGATTCAAGCTTCGATGCGATGATATCTTCTTAATTTGGAATTTATCCATTGAATTACAGATTAATGTCCATAAGTTGATGAAAAGCATTTATGGCTAATTTTCAGCTGTAATTTGGGCGAAAAACTAATGGTTGAGCTGTTTGTGGTCAATTTGTCCAGTTCAAATGTGGACGCTGTGATACATAAAAACAGATTTTCTGATGATTAAAGTATTTCTTTATAATCAATATGTGATTGTGATATATATAGAATATTACTATTATTTATCTAGTTGGAAGGATATAGAAATAAGTAGATAAAAAGTAGTGCATCTTTGGATAAGTAAATTTTATTGAAATGAGGAAAAATTCAATAAGATGTACCTCTCATATACAATCTTTCTTGAATTATTCAGAATAGGGGAAGCCAAGTAATTGGAATATATTCTATCTGTAAGAACGTTTAACCAAATTACAGAGATGTTGAAGTTGAGAAATTTAAAAATCTAGCATGTTGATGGATACATTGTAGTGGTTGGAACTGTTATCAAGTTGTCTAAATTAATTGAAAAGTTACCTGTTTGAATCATTACAAAAGTATTACACATGGTAACAAACATTATACTCTGTAAAATTGAAATTTGAAAAATATGTAAAATGTGCTTCGTAAATTCTATGAGTTTTGAATTAAAATTAATCTCTTCACCAAACATGAGAAAACTACAAACAAGTTAGCTTGTAATCATTTTCTGTTATATGGCATAATGTTTCTTCAGGTTATAATTATTCATTGAATGAATAAATATGTACTGAATGTTTTCCTGTTACTTCATCAGAAGTTTAATATTCGATGAATAGAAAACAGGATTTTTCAATACATTTTTGAAAGTTACTTACCCTAAGAAAAATGGAAAAAAATTTTGGAAAAAAAAAATAAGAAAGATTTTTTTGTGCAAAACTTCGAAAATTTGTCAATTTTAAGGAAAAATAATTTTTAAAGGTCTTACTATTTACAACTTAATGGTTTGATATAGTTGGATTAAAAATTACTGTTTCTCTGGCCCTTTTTAAAAAAGAATTTTTAATAAATAGTCAACTTGAAAAGTTTGATTTAGTTGGATTGAAAGCACAAAGATTACTTTTATTTTTCTGGGGGTAACCTTTGAAAATTTGTTTATTTAAAAAATCAGTTTGAGTATGGATCCTAATTTTAATGTAAAAATAGAAAGACCCCTTCTGAATTGGGTTATACCAACTGAACAAAGGAAACAAATTAGACAGATGCATTTCTGTATTCAATAAATGAAACTCATTGCCCCTTTCCTGTTCATATGTTGCTGAAAAGATTACTAACGTATTGACAACTCCTACTCTAGACACTTGTTACATATGTATCCAAGTTTTGTCAAAATGTGAACTTCTGGTGAGGTGTCACAATTTGAAGAAAATAATCAATTTCATATCTGTTTTCCTCACCCTACCCCCCTGCTGTATGGTTTCTCTCTTCGTTTCTGTACAAATTATGGAAATCAGTCTTGGAGAAATTGGGTAGGGAAACTTGGATCGAAGTTTGTAAAATGGAATATTTGTTACAATGCAGACTCAGTCATAACATGATAAAAAATCATGGACCCCGATTTCTGTGTTACAACAGGTCTACAGTGTAATTGAATTGAAAGCAGTAAAATAAGATGTACTTTGATCGAAAGCACAAATTTCTCTGTTTTTCTGAGGATAAGTAACTGTCAAAAATGTGTTAAAAAAGAATTTTTTCAATTAACATTTGAAAAAAATATTCAACTTTTTTGATATAGCTAAATTGGAAGCAGAAAAATAACTCAATTTGTTTGTAAGACAGCTGACGTTTCAGATAATGTCATCCGATGTGAAAGCAAAATGTGCGTATTTCAGTTTGGTCAATTTTGGAGTGCTCAATGCCGACTTGATCCCATGTTTTTTTTTTATAGAAACTAATTTTGTATTGTCATCTATGTAGTTATTGACACCTCAGAAAGTTACCAAATGTTGTTGATGTATATTTTTCATTTTGAGAGATGAACTGTATAAATGTCAGACCCCTACGATCTCTTAGCTCATTCTCATTGTACTTTCTTTGTTCTTTTACTTATTGACACTTTTATTCATGTGTACTTGGACAGTATCTAAATTACAACCAAAGCAAGATCTCTTGACTCTGAATAAAATGATTTATCTTATCCTGCTTAAGTGTTTAATCTGCTTTATTTTTTTTAATTATGAATTAATTTTTGGTACTTTTCTGCACCACTGATATCAAGCAAGTGCCTTCTTCTGCCAAATATTGAATATGTGATTTTTTTGTTTTTGTTTCTGTTAAACAAGTTGACCAAATGCTAAAATAGGTCTAAACTTTAAAAACATTTTTAGAATCAATCCAAAAATAATCTGTTGCACCCATCATTGATAATTTTAGAAATTCTCATATAACTCCTGTTCACCCCTTTTTTTTCTTTTGTCAGAGACCAATACCATCTGGTTTTTGTCTTGTCTGGGAGTTCCTCAACCACTTGATTTCCCTTTGTTGCCTCTCTAGCAACTGTTACCATTCTATCGAACTCATAATGATATAATTTTATATGAACATTCCCATATATCTTTCATTTTTTTTATAGCAATTGGCTGTAACCTCTTCACTTTATGATTGTGCCAAATGACCTTCTCAATCTGGAATTGTGTGTATCGATCATACCTCTCTCAATGTCAATTAATCTCTTGATGAACATACTTAATGATTGACTCTTGGGAAAAGATTGGAAAAGAATGGCCAATTAGATTATTAGACAAGTCAGATAATTTTTTCTATCCCTGTCGTACTTTTTTTCTTTTTTTTTTCTTCCTGAATACTGAAGACAGGCTTATATATTAAATATCATCATCAGCCTTTTAACGTCTGTTGTTGGACATAAACCTTCCCCAAGATCCATCTGATCTCTTGATTGTGGGAGTTTAGGTGCCAATATTTCCTGAAGTGTCTTGATTATCATGCCATCTTATTTTTTGCCAGCCACATTTTTGCATATGATCTCTGGGAGTCCATGTGGTAGGTTGTGATATCCTGTGATTGTCTGAAATTCTTTCGAGATGACCTATCCATTGCCATTACATTTTTCTAATGTATTCTTTGATATCTCTGATTCCTGTTTTTTCCGTTATTATACTCCGCTGTTCTGTGATCTCTCCATGTGATGTCAAGCATGATCCTTTCTTGTGCATGTACATGGTTCTTAGTTTGAGACCCAGTATTCTGGTGTGGGTTGAATTTTATAAATCATTTACAATCAATAATTTTTTGGAAAAGGTGTTTGGATTTTGGGGACATTATTTTTGTTATTTCTTCTTTTAACATGTGTATAAAAGCTAAAATTGTTTCTAAAATTTGTTAACTATTCATCCAATGTTTACTGAATTTCCAAAAACAATTAAGATAAGTTTGAGCATTCTTTCTAGATTAATATGTAAATGGCATTTCTGTTTGTCTGTATCTGAAACTTGGACTTTTTTTAGTCATTTTTTTGAGATTTTTGTATTTATATCATTTGTTCTCCTTTCATAATTCTATGGGCTTGATATGGAAGTTGAAAGTTGCTCCTGTTGCAAACATGCAATTCCCCTCTTGATCCTAATAAGAAAAGATACTATACTTTTAAATTCATAAGTATAATAATAATGAGTGGTATTATTGAATTTAAGAATTGGAATAAACAGATCTTTCTATTTTTTGATTGCATTTATTTCAGTTTTCATATGATTATTCTTGGTGTAGGTTAAATGAAATAATTTGAAGATTGATTGAAATTTCATCCCTTCAACTAGTCAAAGTGAATGATCATATTTTAAAAAAAATTTTTATCTTGGAAACTGTTATTGTGCATTATTTCTTCTTTAAAAGAAGTTTACTTGTGCTTTATCATCAGCATTTTCAAGGGCAAATATGAAGTTTATTTATCGGTGTAGTTGACAAAAAGAATTCCTTAGAATTTGTATCTGAAAATTGAGCCATAATTATTCTCAAACTATTCCCAATCAAGTAGACTTTCTGACTATAATTTGTTCATTGAGTGTTCATAAAATGTTTTATGTCAGTATAGATATCTCCTCATTGTTTTAAAGAATTATAAATAAACACTTTAGGTTCCTTTGTTCTAATATGAGAAGTATGACTTGGGCTTAATGATAATCACGTTTCTAGCCTTTAAGTGTCTTATATTGTAATATTTATTTGATTCAACAACCTCTTTACTGAAATGCATGTCATTACTTATTTTGTTGAATTGTTTGTAGAAAACTTGTCCAAGCAAGTTTTTCAGTTCTGGAAGTTTATAGCCTTATCATTTGACATTTATTTCAATTGGTTATCTTGGACTTTACAAGCTCTACTATAAGAAGAGATTGATAGTGATTTATTCTAGTCTGAAGTCAGTTTTTCTCTGTCTTTGGTGAGCCTCATTCATCATATCCTACCAATTGGAAATTGGTGAAATAATTGGACCAT
The DNA here is from genome assembly GCA_963457665.1 of Thysanoteuthis rhombus. Taxonomy (NCBI): domain Eukaryota; kingdom Metazoa; phylum Mollusca; class Cephalopoda; order Oegopsida; family Thysanoteuthidae; genus Thysanoteuthis; species Thysanoteuthis major. The sequence goes on along the minus strand of OY735199.1, from coordinate 70,145,060 downwards.
ATTTGACTGCTTTGACTGCAGAGTTGACATCTTAGGATTTCTCAGTAGATTATTGTATTCTGTAACATATTCCACCTTCAGAAAAAAAACACACCTCACTAGCCATTAAGTGAATAACTGTACTAATATGTCTAGTAGTGCTGACAAAAAAAATAATCCTGAAGAAAAAATTGTGAAATATTTCTGCAAACTACAATAATCTTGATGGAACCTCTAGCAATGTCCCAACCCGAATTTTAAAAACTTATAGTACTTCATCTAATAAAGAGAAATAATAAAAAAATTACTGTCAACTATTAGACCTGATTTTGCCTGTTGGAAAATAGGAGGGGGTGGGCGTAAAGTTTTTCACTGTGAATCTAACAACACTTGTACATGTGTGCATGCCTCTGCTACTACTGATACTATTTTATCTGAAAAAGCATTACTATTACCCAATAACATTTTTAGACAGTGTCTACCATGTATATTCATCAAGGTTCCAGGCCAAAAGGTCTGTTTCCAGTAGCAGTGACTCGAGAGTAAAACAGATGGAAAAAAAAAAAGATTTCAATGATCCAAAAAACGCTTTTAGATATTTAGCTGAGTGCTCATTAATTTGCTAGATTCTGGGCAAAAAGGTATGACTGGTAGTGCTGACACAACAAAAACAATCACGTGAAAATATTCCATGTGCAAGCATGTATTGTGTATGTATCAATGTGTGTGCATGTGCATCGACTTTTATCTATGTGGATGTGTGTGATTGTTAGTTAGCAGGTATGTATATATGTGTATTTCTGTGCAAATTTTTGTTTGCATGTTAGTATTTATGTATGTAAGTATGTATGCGTGAGCATATGTGTGTATGCATATTTTTGTACATATTTGTGTTTGTGTGTATTTGTGTTATGTCCGTGTATATATGTGCTTATATATTGTGTTTGTGCACATGTATGTGTATGTGCTTTTTTGTGTGTGTATGTTAATCTGATTGCCCGGGAAAATCGAGAGTGAGATATTATTAGTGTTAAAGTATGATCAGAAAAATGCGACTGGGAAATGTTGTATCACAGAGTGAAAAAGGACTAATAGATCTCCAATTGGCTGCTTGTTCGGTTAGGTTGGTTATCATTGCTATGGTGGTTCAATATTATATGAAATATAGTATGATCAATTTGCTCCTGGTCAGGATTTGTTTTCATTTTTTATTTTTGGCTGGCAAAAATAAGATAAATGTACACTTAAGCCTGACCCACAAAGTAAATTCAAAGTTTTTTTTATAATCTACCGATTTTATCTTTTCTAAGATTCAACTTTGGAGTAAAGTTTATCTAAGGTTTCTTAGTCTAGGATGGAAACTAAATCTTGTCTTCGCTTTTATATATTATCATTAAATCATAGCTGTTGAAGTTTGAAGAGAGAAATATCATGTTAGAAGAAGAATGTGGCAAAGTCGAGTAATGATTTTTGTAATCTTCCATGTGTGTGGGACCCATTCTGATATGAACAATGAAAATGTCTCTCCACATATTATCTCCAAAATTTCTCAATGAATTTCTTAGTAATTCTGTGGAAGGGTGGGCAATAGGCAACGGAAGAAGTGATTGAATTTTGGAGCAGACCCATTTGAAATCACCTCCCCTACATCCTGATTATATGTCCAAACATCATATCACCACCAAAATTTCATGTCTGTCCTCATAATATCTTTCAGAGTTTTCAATGAAATTCTAAGATGAGCGGACAATAGGCAACGGAAGGAGTAATTAAATTTGGAATGGATCCATGCACTATTATCAACTCAATGTTGTAGTTATATGTCCACAGCACATAATATTGCTACCTGTCTGTCTTCAAGAGTGCTCAAAGAATTTCAATGAAATTTCGTGGAGGAGTAGGCAACAGGATGAGGAATAGTTTCATTTGGGGGCTGATTCAGGAATTTTTTTTCTCCAGCAACAGATATTTTTCCTTTTTTTTTTTTCTTCCCATACTCTTATAAATATGTTCATGACTGATGACATGATATCATTTATGTATATGATTATGACTGTCCGCTTGATATCATGTGTATGATAATGACTGTCGGCATAATAACATTTATGTATATGCTCATGACTGTCATGCAATATCTCAAAGTTCTTAGTGCATTCCAATGAAATTTAGTGAAAGGGTGGACTATAGGCTACAGAAAGTGAGCAAATTTTGGAGCGGATCCATACCCAGTTATCCCCCCCCATGTCGTAGTTATATTTTCACATCACGTAATATTACCTAATAGTCTATGGGCTAGACAAGATATCAGTAATATTGAAGGTGTCAAATTTCAATGGTGCCATTTTATTTGTTACTCTAACAGAAGTAAAATGATCCATGATAACCTCTTCAAATGAGTAGCGTTTTTTTTTTTGTCTCTTTTCTCATCCAGGAAACCTTCTTTGCTCCTATTAGTTCTGGCCTAGTAATATGGCTATTTAGGAATTTTTGAATTGACTAATGAGACATGCTTGAGGGACTTTCAGTGAGTCAGAATAACTTGATTTCCAATTGGTTTCATTAGGCAACTCGAAAATTTCTATTACAGTGCCTGGACTAGTAGGTCGAAAAGATGTCCAACAAAAAAAAATGAAACAGCTGCTCATCAGGAAAGGTGATCATATATTATTTTACTTCTGTTGGTGTTACAAAAAAAATGACACCGTTGAAGTTTTGTCACCTTGGGTAGTAATACTGATATCTGGTTTGACCCTGTGTCTAAATTGGGAAAAAGATGTTTCTCTTCACAGCACTATAGTGAGTCGTAAAGTTTGTTTCTGTTTTGTTTTTTTGTTCCATTAAGCTACTCTCTAATCATTTTAATGTTTTATTTCATCAGAATATTTGTATTTGAACCTTACTTAACTATTTGATTTATAGATGAATTATGACCTTTGCACTAGGTATATTTATTCCCACATGTTCAATAGCAGTTTGTAAAGTTTCTTATAACTCAAGACAGATTGTATATTGTTTTGTTAGTTAACAAAACTGAAAAAAATTCTAATTGAAAGCTTTTTTCTGAACAAAATATAGTTACCTTGCTAAGGAAAAAAATTGTTTTGAATTGTATGTTACAACATGCAGAACACTAAGTTATTTACATTATTGGCTCAATGTGAAGAACTTGAACTTGGCAATGACTAAAAATTACTTTGTAGATAATGGTATTTTATTTTCTAATATCAAATACATTAGTAGAGTAAAGATTTCCAATATCCCATTAATCTTTTCCTTCACATAATGATAATGATTTTTTATTGATGTGTCTAGACATATTCTATTGAGAGAAACAATAATGAAAAAATCTGGTTCATTAGTAAATTATTCATATGTGTTTCTTTGTCTAAGCTTATTGCATTGTTTAGCTAATTTCTAGTGCATGTATATACGTCATGTCCTTTGAAGGTCATTGGTACTTTGGCTACAGGTTTTATATTATTATTATTGTTATGGTAGTTGCAGCAATAGTTTGAAATCCATGTTTTTTTTATCTTCAATATTATTTTTGGTGAGTAGGGTAAGGATCTTGTTTATCTGGTACTGAACTTATGACTGATTTGTTTGTATAACCGGTGTTTTTGTATTTGTTGTCTGCCTAATCTCTATTTTGATTCTAAATCGTAAAGAAAAAAAAAAAAAATTTTGACAACCATCATCCTCACTTTCTGGTAGATTAAACTTGCTATATTTTGCAATCATCTTCTGCTCTGCTGATCCTTTTTTCTTGCCTTGAAATTAGCTTGTTTCTTCTTGGTAAATGTATTGATGAACTTTATTTATTTAGCATTAGATGCTTGATTGTGTGGTTATTTTTATTCATTTGTGGTTAGTTTGTAACCGAGTAGAGCTTCATACAAGCACTAATAAAGTGTTCCTTTTTCTGCTTTTTTTCTTTTTAGACTCAATTGTTTTTAAACATTTACAAACTCATTTTCTATTTATATTCAGAATAAAACTAGAATTACAGCGTCAGTTCTCCTAAGAACTTTTTTTTTCTAATTGTCTTTGATGAATGAATCTGTAAATAATGGTAAGATTGCCATAAAATTTACTGTGAATACCAGAAAATCTTTTTAATTTTTGAAATCTCCTACACTCTTTAATATCATTCTTATTTCTTTAACATGGCATAATATTCTTTTTAAAAAGCTTTTTTTTAACCTCAGACATATCAAGTTAGCCTAGATCTTATAAGTTTTACTGTGGATCTGATTGTAATTATTAACATAGGTTTTGAAAATAATAGTCTATTGGAGGACATTAATAGACTTCAGGTTATTCTCTCTTTGGAATGCATTAATTTGAATTGACAATATTTTTCATGTAAATATAGCGAGATGGTCTATTACAGATTGTGACCGTTTCACTGGTATTCATTGAAAATTTTGGCAGAATTTTATGTATTTTTGGTTGCCGAATTCAAGAATGAAAACCATTTTTCTCTATCACATCACATTTTTTCAAGAAACATTTTTCAGTTGTGGGTTTCCACTTAATTTTGTACTATACATATGAGGTACATTTTGAAAATTGTTTTGATAATTTCGTCTGATTTTTATTATTTTTGAGTACTTAATTGCAAGATAAGAACCATTTTTCTCTCTATCAAATGATAGTTTTCCACAAAATACATTTTTACTGCTGAATCATTATCATCATTTAACGTCCATCATTGGACATAGCCTTTCCTCAGGATTTGCCACAATTCTCTATTGTGGGCGTTGCAGAGCCAGTATTTTCTAAATTTGTCTAGTTTCATCATCTTGTATTTTGTCGGCCCTGGTTTCGCATGTGATCTCTAGGCATCCATGTTGTGAGTGGTGATGTCCATTGGTTATCTGTCATTCTTGCAACATAGCCTTCCCATTGCCATTTAAGATTTCTTATAGATTCTACGATGTCTCGGACTTCTGTTTTCTTCCTTACTTACTGTGCTATCTTGTAATCTCTCCATGTGAGGTTGAGCATGATTCTCTCATGTGCGTGTTGCTTCTCAGTTTGCCAGTCTGTCTTTTGATTAGGTTCCATGTTTCAGCTCCATAAGTGAGTATTGGGAGGATGCATTGGTTGTATACTCTTCTTTTCAAGATTGAGATCGACCTTTGAAAGTTGAGCTTGCTCTGCCGAAGGTTTGCCATCCTAGGGTGATTCTTTGCTTGATCTCTTCCTCTTTTGTGAGTTTCATAGAGATTTGTTGTCCTAGGCAGTTGTAGTGGTCCACTTTCCCCAGTTTTGCATCTTTGATTTTGACAGTTATGTCCTTCTTCAGGGTACACATGAACTTCAGTAAAACAAAAATCATGTGTAATGATCACTTCTCAATCACTGGTTTTCATATAATTTCATATACATATAGATAACTTATCTCAATGACAATGACTGAATGTTGTACTTTCTAATATTAAAATCCATGTTTAAACACCAGTTATTTTATCTATAAACCATAATATGGCTGAAGCTCAACATAGCGATGTCATATTAGTAGGAAGTAGCATATTTTGAAGTTGTACATGTTTGGACTGGGTGAACTTCCTTCAACACTGATACTATTTATTTGAGTGATGCAAGCATATCCAAGTGTTACTAGTGTTTTTCTAAATTACTTCCATTGAAGCATTTTTTTTTATCACAGTGATATCTATCAAAAGAAGTGGTGTTTTATTGGAGATACAGTGATATTATGGCGTTCAGAGGTTGTGTGAATTGTCCCGATCGTCCAATTCTTCAACACAAAAAGAGCAGATACTGTGAGGGGCCCAATTTTTGTTCTGGTCGACAAGTTTTTTTTTTCTCAAAAAAAAATGTGATATTCTTTTAACAAAATCAGTCATGTTCTGTCTCCATTTTTTACTGCAAATTTTCCACAAATACAACAAAAATAATCAGAACTGTTCATTTAGATGCCATGATATGATCATAAAGTGTACAGCAATATTTTAATTGATCTAGATAGGAAAAATATCAATTGATATCACTATGTATTCAATAAAACCTGACTTCTTTCAGTAAATACCATTGTGACAAAAAATATTCCATGACAGTCATTTAAAATGACAATAATTAACTGATTCATGCTGAGACATGCTCGCATCACTCCAATAAATAGTATCAATGGTTGGGGAAACTCAACTGGTCCAGGCATATACAGACTGCTATATGGCTACTTCCTAATCCTCTGATTTATAACTGTGTTGTGCTCCAGCCATATCCAGGTTTATCAATGAAATGGATTCTAGTATTGGAAAGTACTATGTTCAAACATTGTTATTGAAAACCTATAATTGAAAAGTAAAAACAAACTTTGTGAAAAACTATACAAAAACCTACAATGAGAAAATGTGTTCCTTGGAAAAATGAGTTGTGATAAAGGAAAATGGTTTTCATTTATGAATTCATCGACCAAAAATATTTTGATAATCAAAAAAAATTTTAATAACCCTTCAAGCTAATCTACATATCCATGTGCATTGATTTGTTGGTTATTTGAGGAAAGCCACAGTCTATCAAACCATTCCTGTTTTTCCAATAACTCACCATAACTCTCTAAGGAAGACAATATGGTTTTGGTTGATGTTAGAGCTTCTCATCTGCATCCAGCTATTGCAAAGTCCTTCTTCAATTATTGTATAAGGTTCATCACAAATGATATAATGCAAAAAACAGATCAAATCCATGCCATTAAACACAATCAACACAAATTTCCAATTCTGATTGTTTTGTTCCTCATCCAATTCAAATGAAAACCACTTATAAAAAAAAGAAATCTTTTCCCCTTTTAAAAAATACGTGATATTTTGTAAGTTCTGAGATTTTTTTGCTGCAGCCTTAGAATTTTCATCATTGATTGGTTCAGGCTGATCTCTTTCCTAAATTCTTAAACTGAAATCTCTAATTTCAAATGTTTGAATCTAAAAATCTGAATGCTCACTGAAAACATTGTCTTCCAGTGTGGAATTTGTTTGCCACATCTTCAATTCTATTATTGTCCATCATGGATGTCTTGGATTTGATCAATACAAAAAATCAAAAGTTGAAAAAAATTTTGTATTTACTTTCAAGAGAAAAATTGTGATGATTAATGAATCCAAATTTTTACAGGAAAATCCACAAATATTCAAAAAAAAATATCAATAGAAAATATCATTGATGAAGGGTCAAACAATCAGCAATTTAATTCTAAAAACTCTAATAAAAAATATTACGTTTCTCTGAATTTTTGGGATGAGGTATTATTATTGTTTCTATTATTATTCGGACTATGGGATAGTGGTTGGAGAATCAGACAGAATTACTGCAAGTAATCTGATGGTTCTAGGTTCAATCCCAGTGTGAGACAATAATAATTCAAAAATACTACTACTGCTAAGAGGGGAGTGCGGTCTATATACCCCCGTTGGTAAAATAAAGGGTTCAGTTTGTTACTTCCCCACACCTACCAGATGATACCTGATGAAGGCCGTACAGTACAATGGCCGAAACGTTGTATGGAAAACAACCAAGATGAGGATAGTCCGAATAATAAAAGAAACAAAAAATATCACATTATTGTTTTTAAAAAAAAAATTTTATAAATTAATCTGAAGTCTTGTAGAGATATTTTTGTTTTGTGGCCATCTTGAAAAATTCACTGATATAGTTTTTTTTTATCACAAATTATTTTAGACAAGATGTAGTTCTATTTGATTTCCGGTGAAGATGATTCATATTTAAAAATCTAAATGGTAGCAAAAAGTTCAACTTATTTAAAAAAAATTATTTTTGGAATCTGATGATTTTGTGCTGTCTTGTTTTTGTAGCCAATATGCAAAAGTCTTTTCTCTTCATTTTTTTTTTAAATTTTTATTTTTTTCTTGCACTTGTCCGTTTTGTTATATTTCTATTACTGATCATGAATTAAATATATCGAATAGTAAATTACTACAAATCTATTAATGATTTGAACTGTTGATTTATATTTCTGGTTTTGTTGATTTTGATTTCTTTTTTTGCATTTGATATTAACATTAACATGATTTTAGAAGTAACACTTGTTTTAAAAAGAATTTTTTTTCCATTTTTTTTCTTTTGACTGGTGAAATTTTATAAGATTTTTGTGTTGATTCTTTTGACTTTGTAATTTTCTGCCATCTTTTAAGTGTCCACTTTACTCTATTCACTCATGGTCTGTTTTCTATTTCAGCTCTGTGGTCAATATTCTCGAGACCTAGGATCCTTTGCCCAATACCAGGCAGAGAAACTAAAGAAACCAGATGCATATACCTTAGAAAAAATAAAAAATCGAGGTTATACAAAGGAACAGATAGAATCAAAGTCAGGATTTAATGCAATACCTCAGATAAGATCCGAATCCATATCCCTCCACTTTGTAGATGATGGTTCGTCAAAACCTCCTGTAGGCTTTTGGGCATATTGGGGTTAGTATGTTTTTTGTTCTTTCTAATCTTACTGAATTGTTTGTTTATATGCACTTACCACAAAGAAATCAAAACTGTGAATTGGTCTTTGAATAGAAAAATCTGTATCATTTCTTATGTAATACCTATCATTTGAGGAAATTGCCATTTCAAATATAATGAGATACTTATCCAACATACATGTAATTAACTTAATCTATTTAATTTGTATTAAAATCTTTTTTACTTATAATAACCAAGGCATATTAACTGAGAATTTTCTCATGTTTTAAATGTTAATGAAAGAATAACATTTGAAACAACTGAAAATGCCTTTATCAGATTATAGTTGCAATTCATTGTTTAAAGCAGGGTTTTTCAACCTGAGTGATATCCCCTGGGGATGGGGGATTCCTGCTCTTGGATGGTTGATGGGCAATTTTGCAGAAAATGATGGGCGTTTTGAAATTTTAGCAGGCAGTGTAGGATTTTGAGTATCAAGTTCATAATTGACCATAAAAAAATGAGTCAACAGTAACATTTTATTATTATCAGTTTACCAAGTAGTACTGTGATATTACACATTATGTAGGTGTGTTGCGAAATGTGTAAATTTTTGTTTAGGTGTACATACATCTGTACTGCACTATATGTAAGTGTTACCAAAAAGTTCAAGGGATTTGAACAGTGATGGTAAACCGTGTACAATTCAGACGTCTCTGTTACATGTAGGAGCAGCATCCTTCATTTGTCAGTGTGCCAACAGCCATGTGTGTAAGTGCTATGTTTTTGTTACATCTTGTCTAGGTAGTTAATTGGCTTTGCATTGTGAGATCTCATGGAGCAAAGAACCTGCATCTAGTTCTACTTCCAGATCTACAAGATGACTGCAGAAATTCACTAGATACTTCAGAAAGCCTTTGGTGACAATCCCACGTCCCAAAGTAGAACATTTTTTTTCATACATGCATTTCAAAGTATGGACATCCGGCAAAAACAATGACCTGTCTAGATGACCAGACAAACTATTCATAATGATTGTGATGTCGTAGGACTATCACACAGGAGTGGCCAATGTAATTTGTTGGATATTAGACGCATTACTGTAAAATCTGTATAGTGACTGTTGAGTTGTCCCACAGTTTCTGGCTTCCAATAACAGGGTAGTCATTTCCCAAACACTCTATTCATCTGAATCACTGGCTGCAACTATTTCCTGTTTTCCTAAGCTGACTGAAAAGGATTCATTTTAACTTGATTGAGGTGATCCAGAATGAACCACTGCAGGTGCACAAGCCCATCATGCTTGAAGCCTGCCAGGGATGTATGGAATTATGAAAAAAAATGCTAGGACAGCTGCAGACATGTCCAAGGGCACTACTTTGATGGCAACATTGGGGACTTGGAGCTAGGATAAGTTATTTTTCTGCAATGGTCAAATTCCTGGAACTTTTGCTCCCTCCTCCCACGTGTTATTCTATTGTAAGATTACCAATAAGAGCTATGCAATACACATGCTCTTATAAACAGACCCCTGTTTGTCATTGTTGGACTTTAAAGGGTTACTGAGTGTTTGTGTATTCTTGTATTTGTGGATTATTGAAGATAGTTTGAGTAACAATATAACTGAGTGAACATGAACAGATGCTTCTATCTTGCTTTTTCACAATATGCAAATTTCTCCTGCAGTTTATGAACAATGTATTTCAATTTACTGGTAAATGTACACACAATTGATTGTTCTATTTACTGTTCCTGCAATTTTCACTGATTTTTTTTTTTTTTTTTTTTTTTTCTTTTTTAAAAATATATGTATATAGGGAATGAGAGAGACTCAGGAGTAAGAGTGTATAGAGACTTTATTTATTGATTAATCCATAAATGAATTGATTAGTGTGCTATACATGTTTCAGGAGGTGCTCCCATCTCCAGTGATGTGTGGCTGTGTGCGTGTATATCTTTCAGTGGTTGAAAGGTTTCCGTTGTAGAAAATAAATTCAACATCAAATGCTTTGCTTTGGAAGTAAAAATTGGAATCAAGGGAGGGGATTCCTTCAGGATCATCATGATGTGTGGGACTTTATTTCTATTATTATTTGGACTATCCTCATCTTGGTTGTTTTTCGTACTCTACGGCCTTCATCTGGTAGATGTGGGGAAGTAACAAACCGAACCCTTTATTTAACCGACGGGGGGTATATAGACCGCACTCCCCTCTTAGCAGTAGTAGTATTTTCAAATTATTATTGAGTCACACTGGGATTGAACCTAGAACCATTAGATTACTTGCAGTAATTCTGTCTGATTCTCTAACCACTATGCCATGTGTCCAGTGCTAATTTTTAGGAGCCTTAAACCTCAGGTGCCAGTTTTTTTTGGTATTTAATGTTACTGTTTTCTGCCTTTCATTATGCTAGGATTACTTAGGCAGTTTTTCTTGCCTAGCATATGGGCCGACTCTTTCAATTTTCGAATCTTCCACTGTTCTTTCCGATCAGTTATTTTGACCTCGTTCCATAGGGGTAGGTGGTCTCCCTTTTCCCTCCATATGTGATCAGCTATACCCGTTTTGTTAGTTTCACCTTTGCTCACCGCTTTCCCGTGTTCTTCCACCGAAACCTTCAAGGGGTGACATGTTTCTCCTGTGTATTCGTGACCACAACTGCACGGTATTGAGTATACACAGTTCTTGGTGTTTGATTACTCAGTGGGTGGTTTGGTGTGGGAGAGGTAGCTGCGTAGCGTTGATCTACTTCTGAATACAGCCTGGATATTATATGGGGCGTAGATCTTCTGGATATTCTCTGACACATTCTCAAGGTAGGGGAGACACACTGTAGTTGCTTTGTGATTGTCATCCTCCTCCTCCGTCACTCTCCTTTCTCTAGTTGTGACAGTTAAACCTTTGTGATAACCATTGTTCTGGAGATTCTTGCTTATGGTACGCATCACACAGAGGTATGTTTCAGTGTCACTACTTATTAGCTTTGCCCAGTGCTGAAAGCATCGGACGATCCCTTTCTCAACGCTGTATGGATGGTTAGAGGCGAAGTTGAGATATTGACCAGTGAACGTTGGCTTACGATACACAGATGTTGTGTTGGTCTGTCACAGGATATGATAGTGACAGCAGTAGTAGGTCTTTTAGAGGCCATAAGATGTCAGGGTTGTAGGGTGGTGGTTTAGTATTAGATTGTGTGGGTAAGTTAGGGATAGTACTGATGGTGGGGTAATGGGATCAAGGAACATCATATGTGGTATCCTTACTGGTCATGGAAAGTCTGATGGCTTATACATATTATTTTAAAAAATCTCAATTTCTCCTCTTGAGAAAATTTATGCCCAATACAGCATTGACTATTTATCTTGTAGGTTTGTTTCTTCTCACAACAGTCAATTACCTATGTGTTTTCTGTGTGACTAAACTTCAAGCTGCAAAGCCATGAAACCTTCCTGCTTGATGGATCATTTACAATCTATGAGTGTTAACCAAAAGGACAAACCTATATCATATTTCTTGCAACTCAACGCTTCATTCAAAGAGCGGAGAAGAATAATCTTGGTATTTTAAAAGGCAACTACATAGCTAAATAACTGCATGATTGTATCATTTGATATTGCATTATCTCTCACAAAGGCCAGTGAGTCCAGGACTGTTGGAAAAAACATTTCTACAATCTTTTATTGGAGAAATTCTCTTGACTGTAATGCACAAAAAGCCTTACACCCCTATCAGAACAATTTTTCTTATTAATGATACAATTACTTGAGGAATAGATGAAATGGCCACTGATGTCAAACATCAACTCATTCATTGTATATTGTGTTCTGAATTTTCTTTACAAGTGGATGATTTAACTCTTGTGGGCAGTCAATGCTTGCTGATGGTATATGTTTGGTTTTACAATGAAAATCTTAAGCCTTATGAGGAAATGTTCACTGTGTTGCTCACTGAAAGCATTTAGTGTCAGAAAATATCCATGCCAATGATCTTCTGTGCTTAGTTATCAAGATGAACAAACTAAAATTGAATTCTGTGTCTGATCGAATTTACTGAGGTCTATGTCCAACGACAAATCTTTAAAGACTGATAATGATGATGTGCCTTGATAATGATGAAAATGCAGGCTTTTGTACCATAGTGAGGTATAATGAATAGCAAAAGGCAAGTGTGTTGTTCGTTTTGTTGAACTGTTTGATACAATTTTTTTTTTTTTCTGAACATGCCAATATCCACTTCACTGATTACTGTAACATGATGTTTTTTTCCTTGGTGATATTTAACAAATTTAATGATCTTAATATGTTATTTTAAGGATAACAAAGAAAGCTTGTCAACTGTAAATCTCTTGAGCACTGTATAAGATAAACATTTCCAGTTGTAAACTCTACCAATTTCGATGATTCGATAGTTCGAAAGATGAATTGGTTGATGTGGATATTACCAACTTTTGCAACCATTTGCAATCATTGCATGACGGTATGGTTCAATGATTCCAGGGTATTATTACATTACCTGTTCCAGTTTTGTATAGCAACCTGTTTGAAGACGAAGAAGTTGAATAATGGAAGAATTGATAGTTACAAAATGACAATGTTCCACAATGTGGTATTGTTTCATGGCAAACAAGGCTTGTGGTTTAATCAAAGTATATTGAATTCTTATCCCAATCTATTGAAGTAACTTGAAGTTAATTTTTTTGCCTTCCTCATGTCCTAATCGGTAGATGCTGCTTTCAGCCACGTCAGTACCTTGATATCTAAAAGTAGAAGTAGGCTGGATATAACCAAGTGAGTTATTTTAATCAAATGGGTTGCTATAACAAACTGGAACAAGTAATGCAATAATACCCTGGAATTGTTGTACCCTGTTGTCAATGATTGCAAAATTATTATACAGGTGAGCTGTGGAAAAATTTTCCCTGTGAGAGTGGTGATGATGCAAAAAAGATTGAGAAATCCTGGTTTAGATAATGATATATCCTTAATACTATTATAGTTTTGAATTTTTCTTTATCTTGCGCTTTGAAAATAAAACTGCCAGTATAAACTTTGAGGTTTTATGTATTTTATAGTTGTCTGGGAATCAATTAGTTTCATAATAAACTGTTCTGTGATAAATATATCTTGAGGATTGAAAAGTATAAAAAGTAAAAAATTTCTGTATAAAGTATTGGAACCTAGTGGATTAAGTTCTTGTAAAATATAATATATTCAGCTTAGTTTACTCACTGAAAAGTTCCAGAAAGATTAGACTATTTGAAAGAAAGCTTTAAAAAAGTATGGTAATAACACTGTAATCATAAACCAATAAATGACTAAGAACTGAAGTTTGATATATTGATTATTATTCTCTGTTTTTGTCTTTATTGATCAATGTATCCAGTCTTGCTGGGAACATGATTTTTCTTTCTAAAACTCTGTAATTAAGTTAATTAAAGGGGTAAAATAAGTCCAGGCATTTCATGTGTATGCACAAATATATTTCTATGGGTTTGATATTGCCAGTAATAGTGCCCTTCTTCAAACATCAGTTATATTGAATTGGATTCATAAAATGTTAATTTTGAATTTGAAAAAAAATCTAATAATACGACCATCCTTTGTTATTCATTATATTGGAATTCTTACAGCTATTAGTTGGAAAAGTATTTTCTATCTGTTCAATGTCTGTTGCAAATATTAATGTTTGAGAAACCCAACTTTGGAACGAGGACCACTTCTTTGGAGTATCTTGTGAGGAACGAACTTACTTACAATGGCTTATGAGACTTGTATGCTAAATATCACTCCATAGCAGGTGCTCTACTCATTATAAATCTCTGCTAACCTGTGTGTGTTCAAGAAAGATACACTTATCTTGGAGAAAAAAAATAATTTCCTAATAACAGAATTCTCCATTCAATTTTACCTGTCTTTTATTACTTATGTCCAGCTATGCTATTCTTTGTGTGTCAGTCTTATTTTCATAAATTATGAAATTTCATAAAATTTATTCCAGATGCCGGAGTATCAAGTATCTTGAGATATCAATGGCTTAGTTCATATGAACATTAACAAGAAGAAACTTACATTGATATGAAATTTACAGTTGAAAAATATTCTTTGATATCTTATTCTAGCTGTTTTATTCTTATCATTTTGATTTAATTTCAGATCAATGTATGAAATTAAGGGATGCAGCCTTTCATAAAATTGGGGAAGATTGGGTTTTTTTAGCTTTGCTTGGAGTCACTATGGCTTTGATGAGTTTTACAATGGATTACATCATTGAAAAATGCCAAGAAGGTAAATTATTTTTATCTTTTTATCTTATTTTTATGTTTTTTTTTTTTTGCTTATATTGGAATTGAAAAAAATTCTTGATAAATTCCATAAATTAAGACTTGTAACAAATCCTGTAATTGTATGCTCTAGTTTAACCTTTAAAAATATACTTTATCATTGTCATTTTTCATAGAAAAAATTCTGTTTTTGAGGTGTAAAGTTTAACTCTTGTCTGTAGTAAAATCTAAAAAATTTACTACAGTGTAATCAGAAATGAATTTAGAAAAAAATAATGTTATAATGGAAATTTATTACTATGATAATGGTATTTGAAATAAACTTTTTATATCGGATTATTGATGTCCATGATATCACAGGAAGATTAAATATCATATCATTTGAGCTACAATTTTTCAAAATACATCTGGCATTACTAACAGAGAATAAAAATGACATATTTAACTATTACAGGAAACTTTACATTATGATTAGGTAATGAATTCATGGCAGACGACTGGCATATTCATTTCACTTAACCAAATCTAGCCCAAATTGAGTTTTATGGGAACATGGTGATCTATCAGTTTTTTCCCAAATGGATGTGCTCTGCAATGAAATTTGGTCTGAATGATGAATCTCTTAGAAGTGTTTGTCGGCCCAAATGCTAAATTTCTCAAGTATGTTGCCACAAATTCAGTCAAAAAACCATACTCTCAAGTTGGCTGTCTATGATTTGAAAAATTGACTGAGAAAATACCATTTGTAGTATACTTAGTTTTTGCAGATTGGGATGATGATGCTATATTCATAATCATTTACAGATAGAGATATTGCTACTTTTATGGAGTTTTTTGCTGACAAATAATCTCCATTGTATTAGCATAGGGCTATTTTTTATTAAAATTTTATTTGAAAATAGCTAAAGTCATTTTTGGGAACAAACACTCCACTTATGACTTTCAGACTTCATTGATATTCAAATCCGAAGCTAGTCCCATCAATAATTCATCTGCTCAAGTATTCAGCATACAACCTAATTATATTGTTACAAGTTTATGAGACCTGTACTAAATTATGGATAAGGCTCTTATTGAGATTAAAAATTGATAGTGATATTACTTTGAAGATAAATATGTAGCTTTTAAAGTGAAAATTATGAAGATGGTTAAGCAAAAACATGTTCAGATATTCTTCTCTGTTATTTATGGAAAATCTGCACCATTTTTTTCTTCTTTGAAATTTGCAATGGCAAAAGAAATGATACCTGATACAAAGAAGCATAGACATATTCTCTTGGACATCTTGACAATTTTCTAATCCCATATTTTCCACATTAAAGTGTGAAATTCATTAAATATTTATCTTCTATCATGTATTGACGAATTTGTTTCTTTAAAAGGCTTAATATCATTTTATACCCCAACACTAAATCAACATCAAAACATGGAATATATATATATATATATATATATATATATATATATATATTATAAAATGCTTATGAATATCTTAACAAAACAAATTTCTGCTCATATGGCTTGATTTTAATAATTGAAAACAGGAAATCAAAACAAGAACAGAATTTTGTTCCATTCAGCATGAAACGGCGTTCATTCAGTCATGTTTTGGGGTTTCTGAATGCTAACTTTCTGGAAAATGTTTTTCTTTATAGAACTTGATTGTTGAATGAATCAAACTAAGTATTTTCCTATGTTGGCTAAATCTTGTTCAGAATTGATCAAGGAGTTTATGAATGTTGACCAACATTGCAATTTGGAAGAGTTACTGAACCAGTTAGTAAGATTACCTTAAACTAGACCAATTTTTAAACTTCAATATAGCATAACCAGTGATTTAAAAAATGTTCACGGTACACAGCAAGGAAAAATCATGACATTGCTGTCTTACAATGGACATCTTTGCATTCTGAAATTGTTAAAATGAATTTGTATGCACATATTTTCTAGATGAGTTATAAAAGTCTAGAAGGTTCCATCTTACTAATCTACTTAAATGCTATTGTTTTGATCATTAATTTTAATCAACTGTTGTAAAAGCAGGTATGTATAGTGTCAATGATTGCTAGTGGGGAAATGAAGCACTATATTTGTATGTTATAGAATAATTTTAGAAGGCTGCATAATTTTATCTACAATTGCATTAGAGAGTGTGCTGCTAACGCAGTGTTCATCAGATGATGATCCTGGGGTCAGGCGTGTTTTCACTCCAGCAGTACCTCATGACAACACTAGGTTCTGTATGTTCTCCATCAATGTTGGAATGCCAGATGAAAAATCAGCTCCATCATATATTTCCTCTTGCTTTGACAGCATTCCAATCAATGTTCATGAGCCTGGTCATTATTTTCTGAAAGATAAAATGTTAGTTCAATGATATGAGGTTTGAATTAATTGGTCTGATGATAAAGTCAAGATGTTGAGCAAAAAAAAACCATTTCACATTCTTGTACATTAACATTGTTGTTCATTTCCGGTGTTGTATATCATGTCTGCTTGAAGAATAGATAGTTCCAATTAAGTGAGAAAAGATTAAAAATACTAATGTGAATAGATCCAATCAACTTTCTGGACAGGATTTTTAATGATTCATGTTTGAAACTATCATTAGATATTTATTTTTGATGGGTCATACTACACTGCGTATTATGTTTTTAACACTCACTAAAAGGATAACAGTAATGTTTGAGTTACCGAACAGTAATTTTGTTCAAAACATGTGCCCTTCTGTTGCCTATGGGCGTACTTACTTGAAATGTATATTTTTTTGCTTTTCATAGAGTTGAAACAATGGCAGCAAGTGGCATTCATGCTATTGTTATTTGAGAAAGTGCTACAAGATGATGGAAGTTTAAATATATCTCAGTTCAAATGTGACATCTTGTAATTAAATTAATAATGCAGTCAAAGTTTATGTAATCTTTTCTGAACAAATACTTTGCCTCTCTTGGAATTTCAGCTGATTTGAAAAAATATTTTACTAAAATGTCAAATAGTATCATAATTGCTGACTTATTACAAGTTCTATATCAGATGACTTGTAGGCAAAGTTTGTGGTAACAAAACAGTGAAAATTTGTTACAAGAATTTCACAATTTTGATAACACTAAGCAGTTTTCTGCCATTGATGGATTGGATTTTTTCATCAGTCAAGTTTGTACATTTGTCAGAGAATAGAAAATATTATCTGATTAGCCATATATTCACTAACATTGATAATATAGGTTTGTTTTGTTTTATTGAAGACTTTTTGAAGGTGGGTAATTTAGGAATTTGAAGATTCAAAATAGAATATTTTCTATTATTCTCTTCGGTTATCCATTCTTGAAAAAGACAAGAATACTAGCCTGAATAACTGTCCTTAAATATATTTGTATATCTTAAAATAAAATCACTAGTGCTTATGATATTTTGTCAATATCTTTACATGATTATCCAATTTTAAGGTAACCAAGAATTGATTTAGATTCATATAACCAGCTTACATATATATCAATCTTTTATTGCCAATTAAATTCTGTAAATTTAAATTAGCCCTTTCTATTCATGTCTCTTGCATGTAGTTCAAGTGCATTCGCATTTGACCTGGAAAAAAATGGAGGTAAGCTGAATTTTTTCAAAATAGTTCCCTGAAACTGTGAGGAACTAAATATTAAAAGTCCCCAGGTTTCCTCATACTTTCTTAATATGGTATCTGAGATGGCTGTCAAACTCTTGAAATTATCCATTTATTATTTATCCTAGACAATATTTCTAAATGGTTTTTAGTAGTATCAGGTGTGTTTGATAGTATATCAAAGGTTTACCACAGTCTGACTACTGGAAAGGTATTTTTTCCTTGATGGCATTCAAGATGGTCGCCATCCAAACCCTTTGAGTGCACATTACTTGTTCATTATTCACCATAGACAAGGTTTTTCAATGGTTTTTCTGAAGTATCAGGTAGTTTTAATAATGTACTAAAAGTCTACTGCAGTCTGACCATGAGAAATGTATCATTTTTAAGATGGAATCCAAGATGGTCATCAGCCAAATCCTTAAAATGCCTATTACCCATTTATTTTTCAGCCTAAATAAGGTTTTTCATCACTCTTTATAGAATTGGATGTGTTTCATAACAAATGGAAAGTTCACCACAGTCTGACCCTTGGAAAGGTACAATATGAATTCCAAGATGGTGTCCAAAATGACTTGGAAATCCTTAAAATGACAATTATTCATTGTGGACAATAATTTCCATACCTAAACCCATGTTTTGGTAATGTAGCAATCCAATTAGCTTATTTAGGTTATAGTGAAGTGCTTTCAATGACAAGTGATTACAAATTGCATAATACATATTATAGTTCCCTCATATGATGAGGAATAACACATTGAAAGTCTCAAGTTTAGCCCCTTGTGCTCCCTTTGTTATGACTAAAATTTGAAATAGCTGCTTTTTGGCAAAAACACGTTTGTTTTCTACTTTGCAAAAAACATGCATTTGAATTACATTTGGACTGAACTGCTGTCAAAACTTTTTTCCACTGAAAATATTTTATTTCAATCATAATCTATTTGGCGAATTCATTTAACAAATTATGTACTAGCACTTCCTGATTAATGTCATGCTGTTTTGTTATAACATTTTAGAAATCTCTCCTATTTTTTCAAGAGCCGCTTCCCTTATGTTTAGGAAAATCTTCAATTTTTCGGGATAATTACATCTTGATCTCGTGTCTCTTATTCTATCATATTTTATGCTGCCATCTTGCTGTTGGATACCACTATTCTATATTTATAAAGAGATTTTTTTTGTATACATTTGTCGGCCATATCCTATTTCTTCACCCTTTCTTCAGGTTCAGTTCAAAATTTGCATTATTTGCCTCTTAGTTTGTCTGCATATTGAGGCCTGCACCTCATTCAATAAAGAAACGATTAGATACACTTCTATTTCAGTTTGCAATATTGGAGTGTTTTTGGGGGGGGGGGGTTATTCAGTCACCGTACAAGTATATTTTGGCCAGAAATGTACTGACAGTGTTGTCAATGTAATACTTTTTGCTCTAAATCCTGTGCGTTTCTTGTTTTAGTAGGGCGGAAAAACAGTAAATTAGTACACTTGAACATGTTGGCCTCTTTTTAGCATGTTTTGACCATTTTTAGTGTCCTTGGTGAATTTTGACCATTTTTGGCGTTTTTTGACTATTTTTTTTATCAAAGGAACACAAACACTCTCTGACTCTCTCTCTTTATCTCTCTCTCTTTATCTCTCTCTCTCTCTCTTTTTATCTCTCTTTCTTTATCTCTCTTTTTATCTCTCTTTCTTTATCTCTCTCTCTCTTTCTCTCTCTCTCTCTCTCTTTACCTCTCTCTTTACCTCTCTCTTTATCTCTCTCTCTCTCTCTCTTTACCTCTCTCTTTACCTCTCTCTATCTCTCTCTTCACCTCTCTCTTTATCTCTCTCTTCACCTCTCTCTTTATCTCTCTCTTCACCTCTCTCTTTATCTCTCTCTTTACCTCTCTCTTTATCTCTCTCTTTACCTCTCTCTTTATCTCTCTCTTTACCTCTCTCTTTATCTCTCTCTTTACCTCTCTCTTTATCTCTCTCTTTACCTCTCTCTTTTATATAAATTATGATTGTTTCCATGGTAAAATCTGTTTCAGTTAGTTACTGTTTTCAGGAACCTAACTATGAAATTAACTGGAAAGTGCCTGTAGTATGTAATATGGTATACAAAGCAAAATATGATATATTAAAATGCGAAGTTATGTCTTGGGATTTCGATCATGAATTTATTTTTCTTCATCAGTTATAGAATCAGTTACAGTGTTACTACACATCTGACCTATGCAATAAGTGCAAACCATCCCTGCTTTCCAGCAACCACATGCACTCCCATATCCCATATTTCACACCCACAGCTTACAAGCTTCAACAGCATTTGAAGGGCAACTGTTTGGTCAGTGGCAATTGCTATCAGGTTCTTTTCTTCTGATTTCCATCCCCACTCTGTGGGAATTAAGTATTGACCCAACCTCTGCTGAACTTGTTGATATACTTTGTAGGAGTGCTTCTTAGCTGCTTCAGTGGTTAGTGGAAGACTAACCAATGTAAAGAAATCACTTGCTGATGTTTTGTGTTCATATGCCACTTGTCTATATTGATTGAGTGTTGCAAACTTTTTGGCTCTGTACAATTTGAGAAGGAACTGTTCTCTTGCACTGTCTTCATCATAAGTGCTGAGAGTTTGTGCAAATACATTCATGTACTGAGACAAATTTTCGTCCTTTTTCTGAGCTAGTATTAATTCTTTCACTTTTCTTCTTTTTCCATAAAGTACTGATGTGATATTACATCATCTTATGGCATGTGGAAACAAGATGTGCTGTTTTGTACTCCCTAGGGCTTACCGAAATTGCGCAATGCTGTAAGTTAGAGGATTGCTGTGGCATAATATAAACAGATCCATTGATGAGGATGCTCTTGCTACCAACTTGTCTAGCAAATCGGTATCTGTTTCAAAAATGACCACTAGTTGATCTGATTTGGCTGTATCCAGTGCTGTTAAAACTATTAGTACATCAGCATCTGACTGTTTGTTTCTCAGTGACAACTGATATACAATGACACAGGCAATCCAATGTTTTCCAGGTTCCCTGCTAATCCATTATTACACCTGAGGCTAGATAAGATGTTTGTGGCAAAACCTTTAGCTGTAACAACTGACAAATCATCAGTGGATGAAAATTCTTTGCCATGTATATCAAGATGTCATTTTGAGACGAGTAATTTTTGTATTAGAATTTTATACTGTCTTTCTCTTTACTTATGACCTAAGATTATTATGAAAGAATGATTGTATTACAAGTTGAGTGATTATATCAATATGTCGCCTTGTCAGAAAGCGTGTTGAAGTACCAGCATTACACCCTCATCATGAAGATATGAATTAAAAAATGACTCCTTTCAATTTTCTTGCTTTTCATGTGTGTTGGCAAAGAATCCACATTGCTTTATAAAAAAATGTCACCTTTTCTTTGCAATTCTGGATAGTAATTCATCGGATAGAAAGCTGCCAGTTCTGGGTGACATTGAGGTCAATTTAGATTTTGAGATTTTCATCATGACCTGATTTCATTTTTTATCACATAACCTAGTCAATAAACATATGCGGTCTACCAAGAGAATAAAGTAATGAGTTTTCAAAGTTCTTTTAAGGCTATATGATAAAATCATCATGTACAAGGATTAGCCAATAATTTTCTGCACTATTGGTATAATTGTCTATTAGATAAAAAGTTCAGAACTAACAAATAAATCATTTTTCATAATAGTCCCCTTGCTCTGCAATACACTTGATCCAGTGTGTCCTAAAAAAAATGTTTTTGGTTGTCCTCTCAGCCATGTATGCACTGCATCTTTCACATCTTGGTCTGCGGTGAATTAATGACAGCTTGAGGCATCTTTGTGAGGACCAAGGTTCTCTAAGGGAGCACAGTCAGGACTATAAGGAGGATGCTCCTATACTTTGAATCCCAGTTTCCATAGCGTCTGAAAAGTGTTGACAGCAGTATGTGGGTGCGTATTGTCGTGCAAAAGTAAAAACATTTTGACAATAGACCATAGCGTTTTTTAAAAATCTAAGGCTTTAGCTTGTTCCTCAGCATCACTAAGTATTGTGCACTGTTCACTGATAAGCCCCTCCCTAGATTATGTTCCAGCAATGGCTCCTGCAAGTCCTATAAAACTGTAAGCATGATTCTTCCTACTGAAGGTTGAGTTTTGAATTTTCTTTAGGTTGGTTATTGTTGTTGTGTCCATTCCATATTCTGACGTTTACTCTCCAGTTAGAAGTGATAGAACCACTGTAAAACACTATTCCCATCTTGTGCTGGAAGTCTTCAGTGGATTTCAGTCCCTGGTACATCATTGCTTGTTGTTCTTCCTCCATGCAAACTGAGAGGCATTTTTTACTTTATGGAAGTACAAAGGCAACTGACTGATCAACAACAAATCTTCACTGTAATAAGGACAGACACACCATAATCCCTCATGCATGTACAGAACTCGGTTCAGTCAATCTGAAGAAAAATATGACAGCGGTGCTGATAATTATTGACTCGAGAAACTTTATAAAAATTTTTTTTTATTATATCACTTTTCTCGGGATGAGTGATCAAAGATCTTTTTGATGTTGAAAAATTGATGTAAAGTAAAAAATTTTGTAACCCAAAACATTAAAGCATTTCTATTGATCTTGTAAATATGAACTAAAAAATATTGACCCAATTCCCATGCAAATCAGCCAACTATTAACAGTGATATGACTTTTAACAATATCATAGCTGCAGTATCTAGCTAGTACTTGATGTCCACTCAAGTCAAAAATACTCACGAAGACACAGTAGCATTCTGTGGAACCCTAGCCAGATCCAGGACTACAGGAGGGAAAGTGTGACAATCAATATTGTTGATATAGTATCATTCAAATGTATTTTTGATAATATATCATGCAATTTGTAATCGCTTTGTCATTGTAAACAATTTACCTTAACCTAAATATGCTAATTAGATTTCTTCATCACTAAAACATGAAAACTATTGTCCAAGATGAATGACGGATGAATAATTGTCATTTCAAGGATTTCCCAGTTATTTTAGATACCATCTAGAAATTTGTACCTTCCTGTTGTTGTACTATGGTAAACATTTGATATGTTATGAAGCACATCTGATACTATAAAGAATGTTGAAAGACCTTATCTAGGTTGAAAAATAAATGAGAAACAAGCATTTCAAGGATTTGGTAGGTAGCCATCTTAGATGCCACCTTGAAAATGATATAGTTCTTGTGGTCAGACTGCAGTAGACTTTTGGTACGTCATCAATCCCACCTGATACTTCAAAAAACCATTGAAAAACCTTGTCTATGATGAATAATGAATGAG
Organism: Thysanoteuthis rhombus; assembly: GCA_963457665.1. Classification (NCBI taxonomy): domain Eukaryota; kingdom Metazoa; phylum Mollusca; class Cephalopoda; order Oegopsida; family Thysanoteuthidae; genus Thysanoteuthis; species Thysanoteuthis major. The sequence continues at coordinate 70,121,428 of OY735199.1, read as the reverse complement.
TTATGAGCACATCTGATACTACTAAAAACCATTTAGAAATCTTGTCTAGGATGAATGATGAACGAGTAATGGATATTTTAAAGAATTTGGCAGCCATCTTTGATGCCACATTGAAAAAGTACAATGAGGATACTGGAGTTCTTTTAATAGTTTGTTCCTCAAAGAACCAAGGAACTATTCTGAAAAAAATCAGCTCACCTTTGACATTCTTTAGGTCTAATGTTCTCTGACTAATGTTTTCCCTTGAGTATATATAGAGTTTTCCAGATATCCCTATCTTCATTCATCTTTCAAACAGAATATTTTTGTTGTTTTATGATATTTTTCAGGTGGGTATCATAAATGGGGAGGGTTTTGAATGTGGGGATGTTGTGGCAGAATTTACTTATTCCACTGCCTATTCAAAACCCTCCCCAATTATAACACCAACCTGAAGAAGGCCATAGAATACAACAGCTGAAACGTTATGTTGGAAAGATGAACCAAGATGAGAATAAGTCTGAAAAAGTTTTCACATAGATGATCACTCATTTCAAAAAATTCTGACAGAAATTAGTAGGTGTAACTGTATGAACATTAGAGAAAAAAAAAAACGATTTTTATAAAATGGTGATCTTGAAAGACAACACTTACCAAGAAGTAGAAAGTTGCAAGCAGTGATAATTATAGTGTTTGCATTACAAGAAGATTTTTGAAAGTTGCAGAGTTCCTAAGAGAAAAATCTGAAAGCCCCTCATAATCATCAAATGAAGAAATGTCCAAAGAAATGATTTGAATATGTAAACTCATATTACATCTTGTGTAATTTGTTTAATAAATGTTGGTTATACGTTTTAATGCTAAAATCTTTTTTAAAAGGTTACTGAAAAACCTGACGATAACACTCAATAAATCTTGAAAAATATCTTTGGTTGAATTGAAGTAACAAATTAATTCACGGTATTTTTATGTCTTTCTAAATAGCACTATTTTATTGTTTGAACAAAAAGTCTAATTACAAATCTTTTTTTTTTTTTTTTTTTTTTTTTTTCTTGCTTTCAGCAAAACTGTGGTTATATGAAGAGTTGGCCTTTTCATTAGCTTTACAGTTTGTTGCCTGGGTCATGTATTCCTTAGTTTTCATTTTGTTTGCTACTGGTTTTACACACTTGGTTTCACCGCAGGCTATAGGTAAGAATATTCTTTTGTTCCTTATTTATCTTTTTAACACTTTTAATACCAAATGTATGAAGAAAGCTTTTTAGATAATTTATATTCTTGTATATGAGTAAAATAACTTCATATTTTAAAACATCATTACAAGTAGTCTAAAGACAACAATTTATGTCCCACATAGCTAGTCAACATTTACTAAAACATTGTCTTCAGAAACAGATTTGAAATAGACTTTCAAAAAAATGGGATTGTTCGATTTATCAATTTGGTATGTTTATATACTTTTTAAAATGAATAAACTAATTCCTTTATGCTGAAATTCCTTAAAATTCTATTGATGAAGTATAGAGGTATGATTATGGAGATCACTCACCAGTTTGATAGAAAAAAAAACAGCTTTTATTAAACTCTTATATTTGTTATTGTTATTGACTATCTTTGCCTAAACACTTCAAAACAGGCTTATTCATTATCATATACGCTGGCATATAAGTCAACTCACGAAACTAAGGTTTAATTCAAGTTTAGTCCAGTATTTGACCAATTAGTCAACTCTCCAGAATAAAGCAGCTGTCAAGTTCATAGCATACAAACAGACTAATATGATCCATTAGAGGAAATTCTTCATTCCTAAGAAGTTGATATATGCCGAAATATAAGGTGGATATGGGATATGTTTATAAGCATATTTGAGGTAATGTTATATGCCTGTCTTTTTTTTTTCTTTGTTGTATGTATATTTTTAGATGGAGCTATACTACTTGGTACATGTTTTCCACATTTTGAAATGCTTATCTGATTTGATTTAAATGTTGATCTTACAGCAGGACAATAAATCTGACATGACATTACTTCTTAAAAATGACAATTGTCTTACATTCTCACATAGCTCTTCAAAAGTTATAATTAAAATGGAACTAAAGTTAACTTGGCTTTTCTTTTATAGGTTAATAGATAATTATCTGAAATATATATGTTGAGCCCATAGTGGTAACTGATATTTAAAGAGAGAAAAAAAAACAATGAAAAAATTAAATAAAGTATGGTTTAATGAACGAGTTCACTTAATTTTTTGGTGAATGAGACAAAGCATGTTTGAATTACTGTTAAATGTTCAGTTCTATTGTGTGTGTTTCATTTCATAATGCTCTACTCATGTAATTATCTCTCACCACTGAATGAGGTGCATTGACAAAAGTGAGCTTGATGAAAAATACATATTTGTATTGTGTAAAATAGAACCTTTTATCATTAGGCTACAGACTTATTGATGCATCTACAAGTGTACATAGAAAAAGAAAGTAGCCACTGTCTGTCTCTATAGACCATGGGACAACAGTGAAACAACCCTTCTAGGATACAAATGTGAGTCAAGTGTATAGAGATCTTTGGATGCTCAGTTGACAGGATATCTGTTGGCCTGCCTGATGTAGTCAATGGAAAATGGAGTGCGAAATGTTTGGTGTCAGCTTGGCTGCAGGAGCTGCTGGAAGGATGTTCTTCTAGACTGGTTGCCTTTTCAAGGCTAGAGAGCCTTGTCTGCCCTGCTATTTTGTCCTTAGCTAGGGAAGAAGAGATAGATTCATATCTTTCCCAATGGCCCTAGTGCAAAATGAACATGAATTTGAAATCAGCTCCTGCTGTTAACTACTATTCATTTGATGTGTGTGTATGTATGTATGTATGTATGTGTGTACACGTTTAAAAGAAGAAAATTTGCTTGTAGTGGTAATGCATCAGGAAAATTATAAGTACAGGGAGAAGGAGTCAGGTCTTTAGCAAAAGTAATAGATAGCAGTCTTATGACAGTTCGTTACCAAATAATTCTGATGTAGAATTATTTTATAATTATTGAATTCACTTTAGCATTTACTGGATATGATAGATTCAGTAATGTTTTACATATTTGAATCCAGGATATAACCAATGTCAAAAACCTTTGTTAATAAGAGATCAAACCAATTGATTAGTGAATAGCTTCTTTTTTTTTCAAATAGATGTTGATATTTATAATTCCTAATATTTACATTTTTAAAATAAGAAGTGAAGGATGATGAAAGACAAATGACCAGTTATAACTGATATCAATGGTCATTTCTATCTATTCTGTCTTGGAATAAGTATTTTCTGTCTCTTCATTACTATATAATTATATCCTACAGTTTCTTTGAAGTTTTGAGAGATTATGATATGTGAAAAATCAGTAACCATTTGTGTGTATTTTAGCTGGTGTGTTTATATTGCACAGTTTCATTTCTCTATTTTCATATTTAACTGTGTGCATTGTGTGAGTGTATTTGTACTCACTCATTAATGTCTCAGCAGTTATGAATTGTTTTGGTGGGAATCCAAGCTTGAAATCATTGTGTTGGTTCTTGTTATTGAATATTTGATTTTTTTTTTTTTCTTTTTTCTTTGTGATAATCAAATAGTTTATTGATTAACATTGTACTTATAACATGAAAATCCTACTAAATATGGATTAACCGGCTCGGCATTCACTGTTTGCTTATATGATAACAACAAATATATTTTATTTTGATGAATCTATTGTCTGTTTTTGGTTATGAATACAATAATGGTATTTCCACACATATCATATCTTGACTTACTAGATCTTCAAAGTTGAGTAAACATATTCATAAGTTCAGTAAACCATTTATTTTGTGAAGCTCTACCCATTCGCGGTAGGGGCTAGCCCAAGGATTAATGAATGATAAAAAATTTCTTTTATTCAGAAAGATCTCTGTATTTTCAACCATTTAAAAAAAGTAAAGTAACCTGTATGCATTTTGATGGTTTTTTTTTTTTGTTCATTTTTGTTTTTATTTAAGCAGACTAATGTTTGTTGTTATTTTTATTGATTCTGTGTCATTATTTACTATATTGCTGATTTGCTTGACAAGAAAATTTTCTGTTCATTTTTTAAAATCAGCTCCGTACACTTCTTACGAGTATGGAAAACCTCATGTACACTTTGTATTTTGCTTGTGGATGGAAAAAATCCTGTGTATGCTTTTTTGAAGTTATATCTTTCTCTGATGCTGCAAGACAGACTTTCAAAGTTTTATGCTTTCTTTTCTGTATTTTAAAGGTTCTGGAATACCAGAAATGAAAACTATTCTCAGAGGTGTGGTTTTAAAAGAATATCTCACATTCCGAACATTAGTAGCTAAAATTGTTGGTCTCTGTTCATCATTAGGAAGCACTCTCCCATTGGGGAAAGAGGTAAGTTTTATATATATATATATATATATATATATATTTCTGTTTATATGTGAGCTGTTGTAATCAAAGAAAAATGGTGCCTGGCAGGCGGAGTTCTTTTTAGTGCTACACCCTCCAAATGCTCTAAATTGAAGAATAAAACAAGTCTGGATAATTTTTAACTGTTACATTGTTTTAGGAGGGGTTTCAATTTACCAAATAACTATAATGCAGTTCTAGAGACCCCATTTCATGTTCACTGGGGTTGATGTTGAAATGGAACATTCTGACTTCATTACAGAATTTTATCAATTGTGGAGTTGATGAAAATCTACCAACTCTGACCATATATTCTTGAATATGAGTTGAGTTTATTGTTTATTTTCAACAAAAAATGGCTTAAAATCAGCTCTGGATCAGTTCATCTTTTCAGAAAGATTTCTCACCAGTAGCTAGAAGTGTACTTTCATAGCCTTAAAATAGAGATCAGTTTTGAATATAGAAAAACTTATGATTGAAAATTTTTTGATCGAATATCAGACAGTAGATTCACAAGAATGGTGCAATAACGATACAATTACATAACAACAGGCTCTGAAGTGTTTGCCTAATCAGATGGAGAAAATCCCTTGGATTAGATTAACCTTATTTATTTTTATTCATCATTTCTTTATATATATAGTTTGTAAATGAAAATAAACATTGCATTAATCATCATTTATTTGTAACAGTGATGGAAATAGGTTTTGGGATCTAGGTATACAGTAAAATCTCCATGAGCATGTATCAATTATACAAAGAAATTGAGTTTTCACTGCTGATTCATTTTTAGTTAGGATGCAAAAACGAAATGTGAATTAATCTTATGGGTTTATATTTGCCTTTTAGATGTCTTGGTTATTGCTTGAATTTGACAGCGAAATTTGAATTCTTTACAAGTTCAGTCCAAGCTAGTAGATTTTCTAAAATTTTCTGCTTTAACCTGAATTCATCTTATACTCATGGTGAACACATATACAAGCATATATGATGACTTTTTTTCGTGCATTGAGCTTTCTTGTTTTTTGCCTTGAGTGGCTTTTATATGACCCAGTGATAAATTTTGGTATGAATTTTTTTTTGTATGAAATACAATGAACTGATTTTTCTTAAAAACTGTTTTCTCATGCAAAAATTGAAGATTTTTCTCTTTTGAATCTAATTGAATGATTTTTATTCTAGGGCCCATTTGTACATATTGCCAGTATTGTTGCCACTTTATTAGGCAAACTTGTTGGATCTTTTCAAGGAATCTATGAGGTAAGATAATGTTACAAGTTTAATTTTCTTTCTGCAACTTGATTGCCTTAATGATGTTCACTCTTTAGGAAGGATAATTAGAAACAATATTGAGGAGAGGGCTGGAGTTTTGAAGGGATTTGCTGTCACATGGCCCCCAATGAGGGCTAGTAGATATTACTGGTATGAAAATTCCTATGATAATAAATCAATGATATATCAATTGATATGTTGTTTGGCAAGGGTTAAAATACTTTGGGCGAAAGTATACTATACGAAGTTGCTAAAATTAATGGTTAGAAATAGGCTTGAACATGGTATGGTTTAAATGGTATAAAAATAATTTTTGTACATGCAAGTTCTTATGTGTGATCGTAATTTGTGTATTCATGAAATCTGTGAAGAATCCACAATATTGAGTGATTTTATATTCTAGACTATATACAAGCCCTAATGGGCAAAGTAAATTGGTGTCCAAAAAAAGAATTTATAAAATAGGAAGATGGATATCCGTTTTCTATCTATCACTTGATTTAATTTCATTTATTCAAAGGAGTTACTATTTAATTTAGTTTAATTTATTTTATTAAGTGAAATACATTAAATCATTATTGTCAATTTTTTTTGTTACTTTCATGTTAATTGTCATTGTTTTTAACTGAACTTAGGCTGGGTACCCTTCATCAATAAGTAAATGAATTATCAGCATGGATTGGAATGAAGAATAAGTTCCAGATAAGAATCGAACTTGCAATCCTATGATCTAAACTCACTATATCTATCAAAATGGTACCAAAAAAAAAAATGATTCTTTGCAATACTTCATCTTGTAGAATGAATAAAAGTAAAATGAAATTGGACTGAACTGAACTGCCATTTAGTAACAAACATGATGCAGAAAAGATTGGTGTAAGGTGTTAGTTTAGGGGTTTGATTTGTACTGGCATTCCATTAATAAAAATTGTTGCGCATTAATTGAGCCACCTTCCAGCATAGAAGGTTTTACAAAGCAAGAGAATGTAGACCACTACATCTACCTTGGACAACAAGTCTCTATGAAATCCTCAAAAGAAGAAGAAATCAAGTGGAGGATCACTCTAGGATGGCAAGCCTTTGGTGGAGCAAGCTCAACCTTCAAAAACAAGAAAATCCCATTAGTCCTAAAAAGAAGAGTATACAGCCAATGCATCCTCTTGATAGTCACCTATGGAGCTGAAACAGAACCTAACCAAGAGACTGACCTGTAAACTGAGAACCATGCAATGTGTACATGAGAAAATCATGCTCAACATCATATGGAGAGACCACAAGACAGCACAGTATATTAGGAGAAAATTAAGAGTCCGAGACATAGAATCCATTGAAAACTCAAATGGTAATGGGCTGGCCATATTGTGAGAATGGCTGATAACCGATGGACAACACAACTCACAACCTGGATTCTCAAAGATCAAATGTGGAACCAAGGCCAGCAGAATATGAGATGGAGAGACGAACTGAACTGGTTCAGAAAATATTGGTTCTGTAACGCCCACAATAGAGAAGTGTGGCAAATCCTGAGGAAGGTCTATGTCCAATGACAGACAATGAGAGACTGGTGATGATGATGATGATGATAAATACGTTTTTGGCATTTAATACCCTTTTAAAAATTCAGGCATTGAGCTTGAATGGTTAATCTTGAAAGGGTTAAACAATCATATGAATACAAACACCTTTATTTATTTTGCTTGAGACTTTTCCCGGCACAAATAAAACATTGTACTGCTTTGACATTTTCTCTGTGGTGAAACAAGTGCCCAGAAAAAAAACAACAAAAAAAAAGGAAACTTTGCTTTCTTTTTATTCAGTTAAATTTTCCAAAAATGCCAGTGTGTGTCTGCTGAATTTACTAAATAACTTGCTTGTGCATGAATATATGTGCACGCATACACACACACTTAGCACATCTTGATTCAAAGTAAATAAATAAATAATGAAAAATCTTGAATATAATTCTCCATTATATACAAATTATATATCTAGAAATGTATGAATACATGCGTACATACTTTGCAATGTATTATGCTTTTGATTTAAGCCAACATGAATTTTGACCTTTTAGACTTTTTTATGATATAAATGAAGGTGATTCAGAAAAACATGTTTGTAGATTATTAATGTTTGATTTTTCAGTGGGTTTGATGCATTATCAATGAAAAATAATACAGACATAGAAATGAATGCTTTTTAATTTTTGTGCCTAATATTCTGCATTCTGGCCTTCTAACCACTCCACCCTAAAATTTTTATCACTTACTGCTGATGGATCTCATCATCATCATCACTCTTCTAACGTCTGTCGTTGAACATAGAGCTTCCCCAGGATTTGCCACACTTCTCTATCATGGGCATCACGGAGCGAGTACTTCCTGAACTTGTCTAGCTCGTCCCTCCATCTAATGTTCTGCCGGCCTCGGTTGATCCATGTCGTGAGTCGTGATGTCCATCGGTTGTCTGCCATTCTTGCAACATGGCCAGCCCACCGCCATTTGAGCTTTTTAATGGATTCTATGATGTCCCTGACTCTTGTCTTTTCTCGGATGTACTCTCCTGTCTTGTGATCTCTCCATGTGAGGCCCAGGAGTAAGACAAGGTGATACCAGCTGATGGATCTTCTTTCCTTTAATTTTTGCTCTCTCTTTCAGTTACTTACCAATGATTTTTATGGTTATAAAAACAAAGTTTATCAATGTTTCACCTTGGAGCAGGAGTTGGCAATTTATTCTTGCTAACCATTGAGACCCCCAATATTTTTTTCTTTATTGTCCACTTGACTAGAAAACTGGATAAAAACAGAATTTCTATTTAAACTTGTAAGCCCAATAGTTAATGAAAAACAGACATTAAAGAATGCCTTTGTTTATTTGTTTAAATCCCACTAAGGTTTTTATGGAAGATGAATGATGGCTAACATTGTCTATCAGCCATCCTTGAATATCGCCCATACCCAACCCATAATTGCTGCGGCTAGTTTATAACATGGTTGGCATTCCTGGACCCCAACACCTGTGTTATAATCAGGGAAACATATAGTGAGATGTTATGCAAGCACACGTATGCTGATATGTAAAAAGTACAATTAGCCTTCTGCATGCACACACACACACTGAAGATCGTTAATCTGTCCTGTGTACTGCGCATTGGTGATACTCATGTCTTGTTCAAAGTTCTTTTATTAGCTTTTTTGGGCTTCCTTCACTTGTCTTTTTTCCCTTTCTTCTCACCTTTAACTTTATTGAAGATCATCAACCAAAACTGTCAACAAAAGTTTCTTCAGTTTTTAAGCTGATCTGGCTATGTATGTATGAATCTCTGAAAATCCAAAGATTTACTCTTTATGTCTATGAAAAACTTTTCCTTTTGTTTCAAAATTCCTCCAAATAGATTTTGTGTGTTTGTGTGAGGGGAGTTCAATTTACAATGTAAGATTATGCTAAATTGGTCTCCAGTTTGTGTCCAGCAGCATTCAATCTTCAAACTTTTAAGTGTCCAACAAAAGGCAAGAGAAATAACTTATTCATTGATCACCACTTTTTCCAAACATCGTGTGCTGGTCACACTATGGTTTCTGACTAACTGGACCTGCTGCTTTTTTCTTTCTCTTATTTCCTCATTTTCCCTTTTTATTTTTCCCAACTTGAAAAGCAAGATGTATTCCTATCTATCATTTTCATTTTAAAGTGTCTTGTTAGTAAAGTTGCCCACGAAGGAAAAATAAAAGTATTTTTCGACAGTGGATACAAGTTCAGATTTGTCATTCTTTAGCTTCATAACTATCCCTATGTTGATGTACGTGTGGATGGTTGATTATTTTAATCACTTTTTATCATTTCTTTTTTTAAACTGCACTCTAACTGCAGTTGTAATCAAGGTGTGTCAAGCATTAAAATCTGGACAATGGGTTTTTCAAAGAAACAGGATGAAAAATATTTTCTGAATAATTTTCTAAAAATGTAGAATGTATAAAGTTATGATTCAATTGTTAGGGCAGTGAATAGCAGTTTTTATCCTTCAAAATTTCTGCACTCAAATCCATCAGTTTTGTTTTGAATATGCATAAAATTACAACCTCATTACAGAGAAAATTGAGAGATTTTTATCTCCACAACATTGCTCACTTTTTATCAAATGATACTAAATAGCATGACTCATTTTTTTTATTTCAATTCTTCTGTCTTTTTGCTTGAGCTGAATTGATAATGCAATTTGATCTAAGTTTGCTAGAGAAGATTATTTTATAATTTAGCATATCTCTTTTTAATTTATTCCATTTCTAAATACTTAATTTCTGTTATCATTTATAAAATAACTAGTTTAGTACCTGTAGAAAATAATTTTTTTTTTTCAGTTCATATATGGATAAATTATATAAATATAAATTTTAGTATGAATCTATTCAGAAAAATGAAATTGATTTGCAAATACCGAGTACTTTTTCTTTTTTTTCTTTAAATGCTTATTATCTGAAATGGTCACTTATATTTCTGTTTGTCTTGTTTAAAATGAATATTAATGCATTGGTTTATCTGCAAACCTACTTATAAGTACCATATTGGAATTAGTTTGCTTATGTATGATTTAAGTGACAACAACAGAGCAGGAATAGATCTTCTTGCAAGTTGAATGAATTGGAAGAATACTGGATTCAACAAAATAAGTGCTGAGAATAAGATATTCCCTGAACAATGCTAATGTTAACTGAGAGGGTTATTTGATATAGGATACATCTAAAGAAATCAATGGTGTTGAATAATTTGGGGGGATGATGAAATATCATCTCCAACATGTTTCAACTTTTAATGGACATAAATTGTTAGATGAATTAATTTTCGTAACATCATTTAATTTGAAAAATTTGAATAACATTTACATTTAGAATATCAGGCTTGTCTTACAGTGGGTTGAATATTTGGAGAGTAAAAAAAGGATACTACCTCGTATCACTTTACTTCAAATTAGCAGCATTATAATTGTTAAGAGGCCAAGTCTGCCCTGCTTTTTTATCCATATCTGGGGGATATTTATTGTTCACCCATGCAAGTTTGTAGCAAGATCGTTTGGTTTTATGGCATATTCATTGGCTAAATATGAAAAAAGTCAGCCAGATCTAGCAAAAAAATTGCTAATTTGATGACCCTTCCAAGAAGTCAGCTTTTTATTTGCAGTTTCTTTTTCAATGTTTACACCACATCAACAATCCACACCCTGATTTAACGTTAATTTCACTTGAAAGCTGAATACAGAGTTGAAAACAGGTTTTTCACTTATTGAACCATTCGTATATTAGCCAAGCTCAAAACCATAATCAAAGCATTTGATGATTTTGCCTTAGTGAAAAAAGGCAAAACAACATACTTCAAAACTTCCTTCAATTGTAACATGAACATGGAAAATGATCGCACCTTCTGATGTTGATTTATCAGTCATTAGCATCACCTAGCAAATCAAGTCACTGTAGATGTACAAATATATTAGTTTGAAGAGACGACTTACAACTAATTATAGTATCACTCACTCAGACATTTGTCCAGTTCAAAGCATTGGCTTTTCTTTACGAATGACTTTACTATAAGTCAAAGTGTTGATTTTAGGTTACTTTTATGGTAAAAATAAAAACCTTGGCTTATTAAAAAAATATATAGTATCTATCTCAGACTATTCATATCTATCTATGACATCTGTGTATCTATCTGTCTGTTAGAAACGATCAACCAAAACTGTGAACCTAGGTTTCTTCAGATTTTAAGTAAGTTTGGCTGACTATTCATGCATGTACAGGCTGTGCCAATGGAGTTAGAGGGCTGAAAATTCAATGATGTACTCCTTATGATGGCTAGAAAAACGTTTGTGTTTTTGAAAATTTCCCTCTAGATAGGTTTTTAGTAGGTGGTTCAATTTACAATGTAACTTTACGCTAAATTGGTCACTTTGTGTTTATCAGATTTCACGCCTTTTTTAAAAATTTGGATTTTTTTAGTGATTACTACCCAACAAAAGGTGAGATAAGTAACTTATTAATTGATCATCCCTCACACAGCATGATGTCAAAAAACATTGGTTGCATGGTGTTTTTTTTCTCTTCAAGTGACCTACCAGACCTGTCTGTATTTTAATGCTTGAAAAATTTTCCTGAATCATTTATTTATTGTCAGAATTATTTCTGTCTCTTCTTTGACATCACTTTCCTGTTCACCATATTATTTCTACTTACCTCAGTTATCCTTTTCCCTTAATATGATTTTTGCATAATGAGAGGCCAAAATTGAATCATTCCTTTCTTAGCCAGCCATGTAATCACCTTGTAAATGTTGTAAAAAAAAATAGAATTTATTATGTACAAAACTTCTTATATCAAATGTAATGTTATAACTGAGAAATGAAACACTTCTGAGTGAGGTGGGGGGCTTCCAAATTTTCATGTTTTTTTTTTTTTTTTCAGAGCGCATATATTGAAATGGATTAGTGCTGTTTATTTAGTTCTATTAGCAAATTCAAAGAAAACAAATATGATCGTAATTGTTTGGGCTGTAAAATAAAGTGTTGATTAACACAAAATGGATAATTTAATAAGATTGAAAAAGCTTCTTAAAATCCAAATGTTTATTGCATCTCCTCTTTCATTCCTAGAATTGATAAAAAAGAATAATCTAATGTTCTATTCAACGTCATTACAGAATGTTTTTATAATGTGTCCATTCAACATAAAATTACATTGTAAATCGCCCCCCCCCAGACATATTGAGTGGATGGGATTGAAAATAACTTGTAACGATCCTTATCCTAGGTTTATTTAGTATGCCTGCCAAATTTGATTGGGCTGCACTCAACTTTAAGGAGAGTTTTTATGTAGTGTGACAGACAGACACACTCACACACTGTGACACCTCTTACTTATATATATGAGATTGAAAAAAAGGATGATGTAGATTATGAGAGTCTATACTGGAGCAATAATTTGATTATATTTATAGTTTCGAAAAACAAAGGCAATTATTGACTAATTGTGTGGAAGACTTATGGTGAATTTCAATCTGAAATATTGATTGTATGAAAATGAATCATCAGAATCCAATTACAATTGGCTAAGAGTGAGGAAATAATAGAAGAGATAATTTGATATTACAAATTAGAATGATGAAAAAAGTATTAATAATAAAAATAAGTGCTAAAAATCATGATATGAATTATAGAAGCATAAGTTGAAGTCAAAATATAAGCTAAAAGGACATGCTGAAAATATTCCTCGAAGTATACCAGTATTCGGTGAAGCCATTTGTACGGATTTAGAATAATATTAATGATTAAAACAAAATTTAATCTGGTCTGGACTTTATTGAAATACAAGTTTTATTCAACTTTCACTTCTCTCTTCTGTTGCTGTCATCCACTATTATTACTCATTTTCTATCATCTTTTGCTGATGATGGGCAAAGGACAAGGAATTCCCAGGACAAAATTTCACCTCTTCAAATGCCAAACAGGATTTTTTACCAAGTCTCATAGATTTGCTTAATTTCTCAGTGAAAAAATATGACGTCTTAACATTTTGAATTCTTGAATTTCAAAAAAAATAAATGATACTGAAAAAAATCATTTCAATCCAATTTAGGCGGGTGTAAGACATTATATTTTTTCATGCAGATGATAGAGAGGTTAAACTAATATATGAGACTCTAACTGAAACAAAGGGGGGTAATTTTTAAAAAACCAGAAAACCATTTTCCCAGCTCATTAAGTGGGGTGTGTGGGCATTATTTCAAATTTCTACTAAGAACAGTTAGGACTGGGTAAACTCTGGATAGATATTTACATACATAGACATAAATGTCAAACACATGAATAACCTAAACCCAATGACAGTGATTAAACCAGTTTGTTGTAGGTTGTGGTGTTTAAAAAAGCAACGATAACAAACTTTAATTTTGTGTCTTTTGCCACTTACTCAGACGAGAGGAAAAATAGTGGGATTAAGATTTTGCTTTCTTTTTCAAAAGGTGGTCATATTTCAGTAATGATGATGTACTTTTTGGTGAACATACTTTTTACCATTCTTTTTTGACTCTTATGGATATTTCATTTTGCTCATTGGCTAACAGTATACATTTTTTTTCTTTTAAATTTCTCACTTGATCACCTTGAGACGGGGTTTTTTAGATAATCATAACTGGCAAATGACATTAGGCAAAGGATATGAAAATTGGAACAATTTACATTCATTGTTATGAATAACTTTACATTATAAGAAAATAGATATATAATCTATTGACTTTCTTTTGATGGATTTCCAATTCATTTAAAATAAAGTGATAGGGACTGACTAATTTTTGAGACAATAAGCGTATGATTACATTATCTATCATCATGACAGACCATTTCCTCTATGAGAAATTAGAGTGTAGAAGATTTGAAAAGAATATTTAGGTTGATGCAGAAGTTTCCAGCATCTATTGGTTAAATCTTTTTTTCATATAAATTCATAGCTTTGTCATTCGATCATCAAAATATTCTCTCTGGCTTTCAATGACCTTATAACACATTTTGGATAACTTGTGTATGCCATCATTACAAAAATTGTGGTTTCAATTCTATGGATTCTTCAAGGAATTTTTCCATATTTTGAACTTGTTGGAACCACTGATCTGACAAATAATGTTGCATAGAGCAAAACAAATGAAAGTCTGGTGATGACAGGTTTGGAGGATACATTGCATGTAAAAAAAAAACTTGTCATTCCAGTTCCATGATCATTTGCTGCATTGCATTAGCAACTGGAGGATGGTCATTGTCATCACTGGTCAGCTTCTTTGGCCAAAAAAAAGGTCCTTTCTCTTTCAATGCTGCATTCAAATGAGTCGGCTGATTCACCTCTAAATTTTCTGCAAGTTTGTGTTGTTTGTGCTGCATCTTCCTACAAAAGTTTCTCCAATTGATCGGTTTTCAATTTCAGAGGTCTTCTGGGGCATTCTTTGTCCTTGAGCTCAAAATCTCTTTTTCTTTTCTTTAAATTTAGAACTCTGCAGGCCATTCCTGACATGTGTTCGCATCCACTTAATTATTGCCATAAGCCTCAGGAATCCATGGCTTAACTTCTGCCGCATATTTCCCCAGATAAAACAGTGTAAACAGTGTCAAATGTACATTTTATATTCAGCCTGGATTTTCACCAAAATGAAATAAAATCATCACAAACAATTCTTGAGGAGTATGCATACTTGAGCAATAAAGAGCTGAGTAAACTCAGTCTTACGAGATTTCGCTAACATTGTGCTGGGAACTTTTGCATCATCCTATTATAATGCATAATCCAGAAAGTTTAATGAATAAACAAAGCAAGATTTTCTGTCACACAGTTTCCAACTAACTCTTGATATGAGAACTGGAAGATATTTTACCACAGTAAACGCAGTACAAGGGAGAGAAGTTTCTAAAAAAAAAATTTATGGGAATTAGGTTTGAAGAAAAATTGGTTATAGTCTCTATGAATATTGAATCTTTCATGCAAAGAATATGACAGGCTTTTTCATTTCTTATATATTACTCCTAAATAAATGATTTTCACCATTTATAGGAGCCATCAAACTTGGAATATTTTGCTCAAATATTTTACTTATTACATAATTTAGCAGTGATTACTAATTCTATTTTTTTCCGAGTGGATTGAGACCTAACTATTTTGGGTTTAAAAAGAAAATAACTTACCCTACCCTAGCAATACTATGAATTTATTGAGTGCATATTCTGTGAATGAATTTGAATTCTCTTACTTTTTATTTTTAAAGAAAAGAAAATTCTAGCACTAATATCTCATCTATTGATTTAATAAACAATTGTAAAAATTTTGGAAATGTGCCCATCCAAATATCTCAAATGGTTAAAATTCAAAAACTTCAAGTTAGAAAAAAAAAAGTCTTTCAGGATGGTGAGGTTCATTTATTTTGATGATATTGTTCTTTGGATTAAATGAATTTGTATTGAAATTATTTTAGTGTCTTTGGTATCCCTTAATATCTTTTTTTTTCCATCTTGTACAGAATGAATCTCGGCGCAGTGAAATGCTGGCTGCTGCATGTGCTGTTGGTGTGGCATGTACATTTGCTGCACCCATTGGTGGTAAGTAATTTTGTGCATTATTGTTTTGCTTTTTACATAAGCCATAAGCTTTGTATGGATTACAGTTTGAGAGAATTGATTTTTTTTTTGTTAACTGATAAGCCTTAGATTCAGCCAGGTTTATAGGTTGACTAGTGATGGTTTAAAGGGGTTTGTGCAAACCGGTTAATGAAATTACAAAAGTTTACGGAACCAGTTCTTGAACCTCCTTATCTACTAGCATGATAGGGTGACTATATTTTGTGAAAATCTGATGAAATACAAAAGAAGTATATAAGCAAGTAGCTATTCTTTTTGATTAATTGTTTGGAATTTCAACTGTGAGCTAATTCTTTACCAATGTGGTACTAACATGTAAACTGAGAATTTTGAAAGGTTAGACTTCTGTTTTACCTTTGATCAATACCTACAAATACAAAGCATTTCAATAGTAACGATAGGATATAATACAATAGAATAAGTCTGCTTATGACAGCTGTTATTTTGTGCTGAGCTGTATTCAAAGTTTTTTAGAAGCTCTTTGTATTGTCTTATTTTCTTTTCTTCATCTAAATTGTAGATCAAATCTGTTGGTCTCATTAATCAAATAAATAGCCAATGGGAGGGAATTGAAGCTATGAAGTATTTTCATAGTTAATGGTCAAAGAATTAACTGTTTAATACTGCAAGATTATCAAAGTAAAAAATGCAACTTTATATTGTTTTCAGATTCTAAAACTCGAATTTCTTGACATTCAAACCTTGGTTGAATTATCAACAACTTTCAGTTGATTTTTATATTTGTGCAAACGGTTGTTCAAAAATTAGACTGCAATGAAGTATTTCTTATGAGAGTTTATGAATTTATGGCCAAATGATGCTGAAAAATATCAAAATATAAGTTTTCTTCATATCTATTGGTTAAAAACTCTAGTTATTACAACTGCTTTAGTCTTTAATATCCAATGATGTTTCCAGTGAAGTTTACATGCTCTTCTGACCAAGCAGATAATTCAATAAAAAATATTTGAAGTAAATAAAATCAAGTTTTCTTGCACTTTAATGTTTTGCTCTGAAAGGAGCATGCGTAATACTCTTGATGGAACTTAACAGTTTTGACAGTCCTGCATGTAATTTTGAATTCCCTTGACATATTTTGATGCAAGCTGTGCACAAGCATGAATATTTGCTTTTTATTTTGTGTGTGTGGAGTTCTATGACTGATTTGTCGGTAAAGAAATAGGTTTCATATGTTGCATTTTGAGTCATGCAGGTTGGAAAAACTTGGATCTTTTTTCCTGTTTTTGAAAGATAGATTTGGCAGGTAGCTAGGGAATGCACCTGATCTTAAACCCATTGAGGATCTTGGAACCATCATGAAAGAGTGTGCTAAAAATGTCTTTCAGGTGATTGCCTGAATTTTGGTTGAAATAAAAACCAAGCAACAAATGTTCAGAAACCATCATAGCAAATTCAAAACTAGGTTGGATTTTGTGAAAGCATAAGGTGGGAAATCAAATAAAATATATTGATAGTACATTTCCCCAAAAGTTAGTTTTAATTTGAGACACCTTTTATAGATTTGTTTGAAATTTTGTACTCTGAAGCAAAGAAAAACATGTGACCATACTTGCCCATTAATTTACGTGGATGATGTGATGTCAAAGTATAAATGTGCTGGTCTCATGAAAAAATGTGACATGCAGGTACAAAGATCACTAGTTCTGAATTGCAACTTATGTCTTGCCAAGTAAATTATTAGTCACAAAATATTCTCCATAATGTATGAGTAATACCAAAACCTACACAATCCACATTTTTTTACATGAATGTTGTTCTATTATTGACTGCACCCTACTGATCTACTATAAAGAGAAATAAACTTAGTATGAATCAGTTCATCAGCAGCCAATCAAATATGATTTAGGAACAAATCTGAGGCATTCCCTTGATATTAATTACTTACAAAATAGTTTTTTTCGGTATTAGTATTTTGCATTTTCAAATTGCATCTACTTATACCACACCTAATATATTAACAAACTTGGTCTCTATTCCTAAAGGCTGACAGAAATGTCTGTATATTACTGGGTACATTGAATAAATGTTGTCCTGTGAGTTGATATATTTACATTCTTACAAACACTGAAATATACCATCTAGGAAAACTGACTTCATCTTGGTAAATCTTTTATGAACATAACTTATATGATGGAATCTCTGCACTTTTGGTAATCATTGTGCTGCATTAAACAACTGGTTAAAACAATAATTACCAAAAGAATGACTTTTATAAAAAGATGACTTCATTTGTTTTTATTAGCTTCATCTAACTTTGAATTTTTTTTTCTTTTTAAATAAAATGAAATTCTTGTTTTATCGATGATGTGGAGATATTAATCTGAACATTTTCATGGCTATTTCATAGATCAATTGTCAGTTTTTATAAATGTACTTGTAATTCTTTAAAAAAGTTCTATGAATCAATGCTATGATTACCAAGCATAGCTTAATCATTGTACAAGGCTAGATTAAACAGGAATAATTTGGCAATGCTAAAAAATTATGACAGTTTTACTCAATTTGGTCAAGTTTTTAACCTAGAATCTATTAGTAAAGCTTTTTATGGTTAAAATTCTGAGTTTTTGGAAGATAAAAAAGTGATGAAGCTATAAAATGTTCTAATGTTTAAAGTAAACATTTAAAAATATACATTGAAAATCAACAGAAATGTGCATTAGTGTGGAAGAAAATGTCTTTTCAATGATTTTTGCGTGGCAAGTCCTGTTTTAAACACCAACAGTAGTCATCCATTATGTTTCTCCCATTGTCCCTGATACGTTTCTTCAATAGTCCAAATGTCTGGATGGAACTTTCCTTCTGTTCTTCACTGTAGTTTCTACAACTCTTAGGGGAAATAGTCTAGATATGATCTAAGAAAATTTGCATCACTTCTTCAACAATGCACTCATATTCTGTGTATTGGATTTCCAGGAAAGTCATTTATGACTGACTTGCGTTCTTCTCAGTCTCGCTCATAAACCTTTTGAAAATCTTTCATTGGTGGTGATAGTATTTCAGAGCATTGAGTAAAATTTCCGTATTCTCATAATACTCAGTTATACAGAATGTGCCTTAGGAACCCATGCAGCTTTATTTTCATTGTGTAGAAGTACATCTTTCAAGTCTTTACTTGTTGAGTCAATGAAAAGTCTCTATTTTACTGAGTTATAAGCAGGGCTTGAAACTAGCAGCACCCCGCGTCTCAGGGATGGTAAAAAAATGTGTCAAGAATGAACAGAGATTTTCCCAGGGACTCCTAGAATGAAAGGGATTTTTTAAAAAACAAACAAACTGTTATTTAGTAAATTACATACTGAACCGAGGAAAAAGGATATATAGAAAAAAGGTTAAGCATCATGTCTCTGAAGAGACAACTCCCAATGGAGACAGAAGGCGGGTGCTGAAGAGAGGGCTGTAAAGAGTGAAAATGTATATATTTATATACCCTGCATATGTATTTAACAGTGTACATTTACATACATGTAAAGTATTCATTTACATATATATACATTGAATATGTATGTAATTGTATACTTTTTCATTGTTTATTTCCCTCTCTTTCTGTATATTCTTGTCTGTCTCAGATACAACACTGTAAAAGCAGTGACCAAGTCAGTTCAAAGACTGAAAACTGAGAATGTAACACAATTCGGATTCTCCTGTTCATTTTTTCTTAATTCTGTGTTTTTTGCAGTTTACTTGGACTGCAACTAACGATTCTTTTCATTATCAATCTGTTGATCATTTTCTAATAATCGAATAGTTGTTCATTAAATATGTTCTATAAAATGTCAGAAATGGTGAAAATTGTTGATCACTGCTTTGAGATGACATCTTCAAATGTCCCTTTTTTTGTTCACATCCTAAAGATATTCAGTTTATTGTCATATAGGAATATGTTGATAATTAATTTAGTAGTTGACTAATCAATTGATTTTTGCAGCTCCACTGTTTACAGATAACTTTTCAGTTTTGTTTAAAGCCAATTCATTTCAATGGAGCAAAATAAATAAATGTAATTATTCACTTCCTCAATATCCTAATGGTGACTTTATTTTGCTACTTACAACAAAAGATGGTAATGAAGTTTACATTTCCTTTGGGATGGTAGTTTTTCAGGGCGGTGGTGAAAAAAGTTAGTCTGGAGCTTAGGTTATAAGACAGACCTAATTCTTCCATTATTCCTTTAATGACGGTGCAATATATTAATAAAGTAATGACGTGTAGTGTGAAAAAGAACTCTTCATCTTAGTTGTGATACCAGAAGTATTTTGTTTCTGAAGCAAGTAAATTGTTTTCATGAAGAAGTTTCAACAAACCTAAATCTTTGGTTGAATCATTCAGTTTTCATTGACTTGTGTATAAGTTGGTTTCTATTGGTGTTAGGAGGATTATATGATACTGATTTATCATTGCTATTGGGCTTTTCAATAGTATTGTGAATGAAATCTCTCTCCTTTCGTAATGTGGATATCAGAACCCCTGAACCATGAGGCACCTGTTTTATGGAAAAAGGGACATTAGGAGACTCAACATAAGATGAGGCTAACAAAATAAATCTGTATTTGAGTTTTATCTTGACAAAATGTTCAATTTATTCAGGTTGCAATGTGCTTAAAAATTCCTTTGTAAATTTCTTCTCGATGAAGCTAAGCTTTAATGTATGCAAATTACACTTACACTTATTCTGAATGTAAAAATGTGTATTTACTTATTTTACAGTATGTATAAGGAGCAAAACTTTTATCCTGATCTCCAAGTTAAATTCCAAAATAGGCATGGTCACATAACTGTACAAATAGAGCAATTCACCACAAATGCAGCAAAATTTATTTGAATTGTTATCACACTTCCTATTCATGATGAAAACTTCCATTATCAAATTTCATAAATGTTGTGTCCAGATGAACCAAGATGAGAACAATGACCTCTCAAAAAATCTATATCTATTGATGATCCCTCATCTAAAAGATGTAGACTGAAATTATGTAAAACCAGTTTTAATAGATCTTGGCAGTCAAAATGATGCAGGCCTGTGTAATTGCTGTCTATTTATCTGTGTTTTATTGATTTCATACTAATAAAGGTATTTTTGTTTCTCTGAATTATCCTGAAGTATTTCAGAGCTTATAATAATTCCCATTCTTTTACTTCATGACTTTTTTTTTGTGATTTTCATTTTGTCTCTTCATTTTCGGGACATTGCTTTCTCAATGTTTTTGTGGATTTTATTGCCTTTCATGGTTAAAAGAATGTTAGATGGTTATTTATGAAATTTTTGTGTTATATGATGTGAGTATTTTCAAACTGGTTGGTGCATTTTTATGTATTACAGATGTTATTTAATATTCTCTTTTAAGAGTTCAATCTTGTGGGAGTATTTTACAGTTGCTGTTAACATTTTTATTCTATGATTGTTTTTGTGTCAAATCTAAATTGTTTTGAGACTTTTCTCTTGCTCAATGGGTTCAATTATTGATTATTCTTGTTTGCGTGACTAGTGCAGTGTCCATTCCAAAAATGCATCTTTGGGAGGGGCTGAACTTTATGGCGTGTGGATCTGCCTGCCATAATTGTATTATTATAAGTATTTAGTAATAAGTAACAATCGATGCAAAATGTATTCTAAAGAGAAAAAGTCATAGGAGATGATTCATAGAAATTATGAAGAAAACGAAATGTGGCAAGTTATAAAATCCAGCCTTTTTCTGAGCCCTGCCAAGAGGAAAGTGGGATAAGTTGTTCCCTCCAAGCTTGTTGAGTGCTAGAAGAGGCAGAGCATCCTGATGTTTTTGTTTAATGGCTGACCTGAAGTTAGTATTTTATAATTATATATATATATATATATATATATATATATATATATATTGAATTTTCTCAAGAACCACTGATCCAAACAATTTCAAACTTTGTACAATAACCAGTTGTTGAGTAATCACAGTGCACACACTTATTGATTTCTTCAATTGTGCTGAGATTATAAAAAATTAAGCTTTCATGTTTTATCATTCACATCTTTTATAATTTTAGTTTGTATTTTATCATAATTGATGACCTTACATAATCTAGTGACAATTGTTTTCCTTCTTGAATGTCTTATAATTAAAAATATTAAATGCATAATGCTATTCAGTCATTAGCACAGATAGCTAGGATTTTATTGAGTGTATGTATTGGGAGGGATAGTTAAGGTACTGGAATCAGTGAGTAATTAATAGAATACTTGGATTCTTAGAAATTGACAGTTTGATGATTGAGAGAAAGAAAAAAATGGTAAGTTTTATATTCTTTGGTCAATTTTACTCAATTTTGCTTATATCACTTTGTAAATACCAATAACAAAATACTTGTCCAAGCAACAAATTGGATGTTAGGTATAAGTATAAAAAAAGTTATCTCAGCTAATATGTAATCTGCTGTGAATATCTATTTCAGATATTTGTGTATCCAGTGTCTCAAATTTTATCTTTTAATGTTGCCTGTTTCATTCATATTTTTTATCATCTTTTGGTATTGTCAATTTTGATGTTTTTTTTTGTTTGATTCTTTTCGAATTTGGGAGTACAATGTTGCTGAGTGAGATGCTTTGTTTTTTTTAGTTGACCCCCCCCCCCCATGTTTCTGACTTCGGGTATGATTTCCATGTTTTGAAAAAAGAAATTCTAAATTGTTACTTCTCCATGATCATCAGTTTTCAGTTAAATGAATTTAAATGTAATGAAATTATATGGGGTCTGTTTAGATTTCTGAATTTCAGATTACTGGCAATTCATTACCTTGAATCTGATGAGCAGATTCAGCATCGCCAACAGACAATTCGAGAGCCTCTATTTCATATTTAAAAATTTTATAGAAAAATGGATAGATTTGAAAAAAAAAAAAGAGTAAAATTGCCAATCCTTTAAATCTGATTTTTATGTACGTTCGTCTGAGCATAGGCACACATCATCGAAAATGAATCTATGCTCTTTTTTAAAATTTTTTTTTTTTTTTCTCTGAATCGTGAACATAACCCAAAGGCAATGATCTAAGGGAAAAAAATCCGTCGATCAACTATGAAACAAGGGCCGAATTATCTCCCTTTGATCTGCTGGCAATTCTGGATCGGCCAATCAAAATCAAGCCAATGAAGTTTCAATAATCTGAGATTCGATAAATTGAATGCCACCGATGCTTAAAATGCATCATGAAATGTAGATATAACTTTTTCAAAATTGAAATGAATTATTTCTCTTCTTGAAAGAGAAACAAATTATCGTATTCAGCGGCTTATTAGAGGCATTTTTCCTAAAATGTCCTCAAAAAATCACTACATCCCATAGGCTGAAGGTCGGGGACATTAGTTTCAAGTTAAGGGTGTACTGTAGCTCCCTCAGTTACGTCCGATGCCGAGCCCCTGAAACTAAAATAAGTCTATTGTTTCAAAATTGGATTTACGTTTTTCTGAGACTAGCATCTTTATGAAATAGGGATATTGGCAGGAAACGAAATTCCTCCCTACAGAACACCTTTCAATTTATTACTGATCATATTCATGTTACTTATGGTGTCAAATATTGCCAAGCTAATACGGTACCCCCAAAATAGTCGAAGCAGCTATATTTGGTGTTTCAGCATGCACCTAAAGACCTCTATTATACAGAAGTAACATACCTGGGAATTAACTCAAATTAATAACAATATTTTTCTTCTAGAGGGGAAGTAACTCATTTTACCTCTTGAGGAGTTACCTCCATTTCATGGATGCATTCTTGTAAATAACTGCTCGTAAATTAATAATATAAGTATAAATGTTGAGTGTCAATTACATACTCAACTTTGCAATTTTTTCTTCCATTTATCTGGCATAGACTATTTGGTCTCCAAAAAAATGTTCTGTGATTTTTCTCTCGACTCAATGTTATACTAGGTATAGAAAATCTAAGTAAGGTTGTGAGCATTTCTTTTTTCTTTAGATTCCTCGAATGAAGAAGTGTTCAATTTTGTTAGGAATGGCATTGAGTAAAGAACTTGGAAATGAATACAGACAATTTCATTTTATTTTACGAGCACGTAACTAGAAAAGAGGTTATTGGTGTATACATTGGCATCAAGGGGCTAAAGCTGATTCATTGGGTAATTATTTTTGATAATTCACAAATTCTAATTTCAAGCTTTTTCAAAGTTTCAACTGAACTTGAGCTTTTTTAAGGGGTGATCTGACATGAAATCTTGAGACAAAATGTTATTTAGGAAAAATCACCACTGATGTGTGGTATGAAAAAAGTTATTGGACGATACTTTTTTTTATTAAAAATATAACTTTTTTTTTTACACACTTGAAAATTATTTTATTGAAAGTAAAAATCATAAATGCATTTGATTATGAATTCTTTGGTTTGGCCATATTTAAATTTTGAGCTGCAATAGTATTTCTAATAATTTTTCTTTTGGTGTGTACTTACAGTATTGTAATGTTACAGTATTGTAACAGTTATTATTATCATCATCATCATCACCATCATCATCTTTATTATTAGCTAGAACATATCCAAATATCTAGCAACTCTGCTTCAATTTCCTTGTTGTTTGCAATTCTATCATGGAGTTGGTTATATCTAAAAGAAGATGAAGGGAAGAAGAGGTACTCAATGAATCACCCTTCAGTCTCTCTTCAACTCATTCAATCTTTCTTCAACTCATTTATTTCTTTCACTCTCACACACTTTTTCTTCTTTTCTTTTAGTTTCAAATGATCAGCATTTCTTGGACATAATTGTCTATCAAAATTTTGATGTATTCTTTATTGTTATTGTTAACAGACAATCTTATTCAACAAGTCTTTTATAGTTTCATTAGTTCTGCTAGTGCATTTCACATCGATCAATTCATTATAACTTATGGGGCTCGTATGCTTAGTGACAGCAATGTAGAATATTATTTTTCTATTCTAATCATTTTGAAAGCCTTTGATTATTTTCATATATAATGAAAATATTTTTTGTATAAATATTAACTATGAACTTTACTTATGACTGTTTTTGGCCTTTTATTAGAGATTTAATTCAATTAAAAAAAACTGCTTTTTAGAGTTAGTTTGTTAGTGATGAGAGTTGGTAGATATTTCATTTAATGTATTGGGGAAGGACATACAATTGAATCAAGGGCGATGATTCATCACTTTTATAACTCACTGCAAAATAATTCATATGGTCAGGCTTAGGGTGAAGAACTAATTGGTGCTGCTGAAAATTTTTTTTTCCTCTTTTATTTGAGACTAACTGTGTTTACTCATGTTTGAAAAATGTATAGTTATTTAGATCTTTAAAATTCCATGTTATATATGCATACACGCAACCACACCCATTTTATCATAGTTTAATTTTGAAAATAAATTCAAACATATACCCTCTTTGAAGCAAAATATTTAGTTTACCCTAACTGATGAACTCCCTAATGATTGTTTCAAATAAATATAGTTCATTTTCCTGTTCAGAAGAATTTTTTGAAAAGAAATATTTATGGAAAATTAATATAGATTCAATCAATATTAAGATATTAAAATATATTGAATAAAATTTTTAAAAGATATAACATATTTTATAAGAAAAGTATCTTAAATATTCTAAAATGGATATTTTTATGATTCATTTTCTTAAAAAAAAAATAGTATCTTTTCACTGATATTTCAGTTGTCCCATATATTCAGGTGAGACTTTCATTTGCTTACTTAGTCAGTTTTACTTTTACAGTTCAGTCTGTCATGTTGTTTTGGTGCCTTCTTGCTGAATCGCTGTGTCTTATTGTGACATTTTTAATGCTTTGTGGATTTTAGTTTACTTTTTGTTGCTTCATGTTTGTCATTGAAAATGCATTCCTTGTGTGTGTATGGTTGTTTAGTTCTATTGCCTTCCTTTCTTGCAAACAGATTGCGATGTTTTGCCAGTAGATCTTGATATTTTTCTATTCATTTTGATAAACTTCTGTTATTTGATTAAAACATTGAATAGTAATTGATATTGGGTCTTTTTTAAGAGTTCAATTAAATGGGGATATTTTACAGTTGCTTTTAAAAAATTTATCTATTTATTGATTGTTTTCTAATGACATATTAAATTCAATCCAAGTTGCAACTTTTTCTGAAATAGCCATTTTATTGAATGCAAACTAATGTGGTTCAATTTTGATTAAATGAAAAAGCCTTCTTTTTCTATTTTACAACAGTTATATGCACACTAATATCTTATAGCTAAATATTAGGGGACATGATTAAAGGGATAAGATTTTTTTAATCAATTTATGTTGAAACAAAATATGTCGCAAGATTTGCATTAAACTTAAACTCAAGAATTAGGTCTTAGTATTTGCGTGGGGTGTAGAGCCTAGTTACTGAATTGGTAAGTTGAACAGAGTTTGTGATCTAATGATACTGTTGATGGTAAAAGTGCCTTTTTTAATGGCTAGTTCTCATCAGCAAATCTCTTAAATGATATAGGGATATCACTTTTATCTTTTTTAAAAAAAAAAAAAAGAAAAAAGTCATTGAATTGCTTTTTGTTTGTGTTTAGTTTGTGTATCAATCTTCACACTCAATTTGTCTTGGCCTTTAATCCGCTATTTGGCAACATACTTCATCACATTTACAGGTATTTAGCTGTCTAAGGTATTTTCTCTTTTAAAATTGCAGTAGTATGATCTTTGCTTGATATTTAAAAAGATATTTTTCATATATTTCAGGTGTTTTATTTAGCATTGAAGTAACAGCTACCTTTTTTGCTGTAAGAAATTATTGGAGAGGTTTCTTTTCTGCTGTGTGTGGGGCTCTCATATTCCGGTTGTTAGCATTTTGGTTCAAAGATGAAGGTAAGCGCAAAATTACTTTTTATTTTCTTATCTCTTCAATTTTTTTCTTTTTTCTTTTTTCTCTTTATTTTCTTTTTTGTTCTCTACTAGCATGTATAAGTTGAGTTTGAATATTTGAAGACACTTTAGTGAAAAAAATACCACTTATATGGTCACATCTGATGATTAATTGTGGTAATCAAAGGAAATGTGTGTGTCATGTATATATAATTTCTTTTTACTATTGTCTTCATTTTTGCTTTTGACATAATATTTTAGCTGATATATTTTTGGACTTCTTCAAGATTTATGCTGAATTTGATTTTAAGAATTTAGGAGGAAGGAAAGAAAAGAAATGTCCTAGGCAAATTCTAAGGATTGGATACACAGTATACTTCATTGAAATTGATAAATCTATCAATCAAAACATTGTTAAAAACAAACAAAAATGATGAGAATATAAAAATATACAATGAAAATATCTAATCTCAATACTTCAAAAATCATTCGGACTCATAGATGTCCATTTTATTAAAAACAACTCCTTATGAAGCGATGTGTTATAGAATTTTTTATTGAACAATTAGAAATTTTATAGGTATGTTTTGAGTTTATATGTATAATTCAAGAAACCCATTAATATCAAATTGAGCTAAAAGGCAGCAATTTGGATTGTAGCAACTTTTTACTAAAATATATCATTTTTTGTGGAATTGGGTAAATGATTTTTGAAATGTAGACAGTGAATTTCGTTCATACAACTAAAGTAAAAGAAAATTTGCAAATAATAACTCCTTTAACTTTTCAAAGAAATAATTATTTTGGATATTTCTTCTTTTACACCATCAGAAACAATAACAGCACTTTTTAGGACCTCACTCAGGACTGAAGTCCCATTTGATGCTTTGGAATTAATAATATTTGCTGGCATAGGGTATGTATTTTACATATTAAAGAATTATTGGTATGTTATAAACAGTGACTTTGTTCTTGTTGCATGTTAAGTGGAGAGGAGAGGAGATGGGTGCTACCAATTAACTCTGTTTCCCCCTGAGAAATACAATGTAGGACCAGCATAGTACCCTGACAATCTCTTACATCATTAGATAATTTGATTTATCTTTAGAGGCTTTAAATTACAGGGAACCATTGTGATGTTTGTAAAAGTTTGAACATTTTAAAAAGAATATCTTGTACAGTCATGTTTTTTGAATGGAAAGAAAGTTATCATGAATTGAGCGCTGTAGAAATAAGCTATATGCAGGGTTACTGATAAGTCTAACTGAGAGAAAGTAAATAAAGAATGAGCCATATGTAGAATCACTGATGAGTCTGACTCAACAGAAAGAATGGAGATGTAAAGTCTGATCACAATCTTCATAATTAAAGAATGTTGATGAAATATCTCAATTTATCTGTGAACTCTTATCCAAGGAATGTCTGTTCTGTTCAAATGCCTCAGCCATGTGCCTCCGGATTAAGTGGAAATCTTGATTTTTTTTTTTTTTTTTTTTTTTTTTTTTAACTGGCTCAGCAAGCTGCATGGTTAGAGCTCCAGCATGACTAATAAATCTGCTGGGAGAAATTTTTGCTCAACCAATTACCATGTGATGTACTCTCATGAAAAATCTCACGATCAAGAGAACTCCGATTTTCTTTGAACACCATAGTAACAGACCCTTTTTTTTGTGCCCCAGTGAATTTAACATTTGTTCTCAATTTTTTTCAAATTTGATTTAATTTTTTTTACTTCAGTTCTAAACACAAGTCATCTTGGCTGAGAATTTCAATCTGACACACCATATGAATGTAACATATTATTGTTTTTCTTAGACCTACATAATCTAAATTTGGATCAACTTCATATAATTGATTTTTCCTCCTATGAACAGAATATTGGAATAGCACCCATTTCGCTGTAATATACCCTATAAAATCATGTTGGTCATAGTTGTCTCCATTTTGAACCACAGTCCAAATAGAAGTAAACTTCGAATTAGACACTATTTATACGAAAAATAATTTTTTACTTTAGTTTTCCAAAATTTCATTGATCAAAAATGATGAAAGGTTCATTTTAATTATTTTCAGTGTTGCCTGTGGCTTTGGTGGATCTCTTTTCATTCTTCTTCATAGAAGGATCATCCTTTTCACAAGAAAACATAAGCGGATGTCAGCATTTCTTCAGAAAAAGTGAGTAATCTTGTACACTAATATATGTGTGTGTGTGTGTGTGTGTGTGTGTTTATATATGTGATATTCTCTGTGAGTTTATCTTCCTGGGAATGATTACATAGTAATAGTTTGCTTTTTCAAGAAATGTTTTTGTTTCAAGTTTTTGTTACATTATTATCATTCATAATTTTATCTTATTCTATGAGTATCTGGCAAAGGATCCACCTCAAATAACAATAGGAAAAGAAGCAGCAAGTGAATATAGCAACTAAGTCAATATGGATTTAAATACGCTTGATAATGTATGAACACTTTTCAATAATAATAGAATTTTGTAATGTTCGAAAAATTTTATAGTGAGTAAGTATTTCTGCAAGGAAAAATTTTCAAATGATTTTATATATCTTGAAAGTTTTTTAAATTCATTTCTGTAATAAAAACGTAAACCATCTAAAACTTCCTAGGAAGAAGGGACATAACTTCGGAATTACCTCCCTTAGATTGATTTTCAATTATCTCCCTTAGATCGATATCTTATTATCTCCCTTGGATGGATTCTTCTGTTATCACATATTCAAAATGATACGAGGAGCATAACTTGTTCTCAAAAAAATACGTGCACATTACCAACGAGGATTTGAATCTCATGTTTGAGAATTTGAAAAAAAAAAAAAAAAATGTTTTTTGGCATTTACAGATACACATCTTTCATTTCAGTGCATTGCTGCTTGTAATAATGACACCCAATATGAATAAAATCTTGATTTCACAAATCACATGAATTTATGTAGATGATATTTAGTCAATCTCCCATATACATATATATTTTAGCACTGACAAAAATATGCAATACATACAATTTTGGTGTATGTTATTAAATATTTGCTTCATATATATTTTAATTTTCAATAATATGCACATGCTCAACCACACATTGAGAGATCACAAGAAGGCACAATATATGCATCCTACCAATAGTTACCTAACCAAGAGACTGACCTTCAAACTTAGAACCATGCGATGCACATATGAAAGAATCGTGCTCAATCTCAAATGAAGAGATTGCAGGACAGCACAATAGATTAGAGAAAAAACAGTATACCAAAGAAACACAAATGGCAATGGGCTGGTCATGTTGCAAGAATGGCAGACAACCGATGGAAATCATGACTCACAACATGAATCCCTGGAGATCACATGTGAAGCTAAGGCAAGCAGAATACAAAGTGGAGAGACAATCTAGACTAGTTCAAAAAGTACTGGTGACACCCATGATAGAAAGGTCGTGTGAATTCTGGGGAAGGTCTGTGTCCAATGATGGACAATTAAAAACTGATGATAATGACGATTCATACAAGAAATATTGCCCACCTGAACACAAAAACATTCACTTGATTTGAAAATTTGAGAAAATCCCATGATGAAGTAATATTGTATTTTATTGTCTGAACAAATTTTTTGGTATGGAATAGTTTTGAAGTTTGCCTTCAATTTTTCTGCACTTACAATTGATTATGTAAACATGGTTTTTGTTGATTATGTAGCTTTGTGCATGAATAATTATTGCCATATTCAAATAAAATTAAGCAAAAATTTATATTTTTATTCTCTTCAGTAATCTACAAATATATGCAAATCTTATCATCTTTACTAAGCACATACAATTAAATTAGCAATAGTCTTTTATGCTGACTGAAAATGAGATATTTCTGTATTATCATAATAGTGTTGATAACAATTAATAGATAATATCCAGTTTAC
The DNA here is from genome assembly GCA_963457665.1 of Thysanoteuthis rhombus. Taxonomy (NCBI): domain Eukaryota; kingdom Metazoa; phylum Mollusca; class Cephalopoda; order Oegopsida; family Thysanoteuthidae; genus Thysanoteuthis; species Thysanoteuthis major. Next base: position 70,090,837 of record OY735199.1, on the reverse strand, counting down.
TCTTGTATCAGTGATCATTCATTTATAAACAATCATATTTGTTAAAAAATGTTTCTTAATCGTCATTATTTTCAATGTTCTTTTTTTGAATTTTGACAGTCGATTCCTCTATCCTGGTATGATAGCCATATTGATCTCTACATTGACATTCCCCCCTGGGCTTGGACAATTTTTTGCTGGCCAGGTACATAATTTCTTTTTTGTTCTTCTTGGTATTCCCAACAATTTGTACTAGTAATCATTTTAGAAAGATTTGTGACTATGATCTGAATTGTGGGAGAAAGAAATAGCATAGGGTAAGATGGAAAGCTCCAGTTTAAACTGAAGTTTTTTCCTATTTTGACAAGTCTTTGTAAACTCTCTGCTACCTATGATTCATGATAATTTGAAGTTGCTAAAAAATTGGGAGGCATTTAGTTTAGGTATGATAGCCATATTAATCTCTACATTGACATTTCTCCCCTGGACTTTGACAATTTTTTTACTGGTCGTTTTTAATTTTCTTTGTTGATATCTATCTTGGAAAAGAGTTCAACATAGATGTACAAGCAAGGGGGCAGCAAGGGCAAGTGCCATTCAGGCAAAATGTTAAATTTCAGGCAAATCAGTAGAATTTGGGCAAAACTGTAGAAAATTCAGATCAAACTTTTTGCCCCTCTTATAGAAAGAGTTTCCATACTACCACGATGTTCAAAATTTTGAAAATCTCTGAGTACCTATCTTTGAACCAGTTTTAATTCTCTGTGGAGACTAACCTCATGAAATAAGTATTTGATTGAATCACCTTTTTCAGTTAACAATCCATTACTCTTATTACTGAGTCACCACTGAAAATCTTTCTATTCAACTTGTTGGTAGAGATATTGAAGTTTAAATGAGGTTTGTTGCAAAATTTGACAATTTTTGAAAAGAAAAAAAAACTTTTCCAGTTATTCTAATGATTTCAAAAGATGGGTGAAAGTCTCAACTTTGATTTCTTTTTTCAAAAGAATACAGACCAGGTTTTAGTTTTATAAATGTAGTTAGTATTTTTTTATAAAATAATTTCATATTTATAGGAAAAAATATTTGGTAAATTATATGCTATTGAGATTTAGCGATATGGAATGAGAAACAATGAATAACAATGGTGTCTTGTGCAAAATTCAGTAGTTTTGAATTTGATAATGTTTAGATTCGGTAAAACATATTTTTTAGTCATGTTTCTTTTTTGAATACGAAGATAAAAAAGTTGGCACTTGAATCCACTTTCTTTATCCCTCTTATAATACACTGTCTGCTTTGTCTCTTAAAACGGATGCTATCTCATTAAATTTTTTCAGAACACTCAATTTAAAATTGTATTTGGTTGACTGACTACTAGACTGAAAATGATGTGTTGGCCCTCTAAGATTCTGTGTCCGGTTTCAAATCTTCAGTAACTTTCTAACTTTATGGAGTGACACATACATGCAAAAATTCTTTTGTTCGTGAAGTTGCATCTGTTTTAAATTAGAATATGTTTTAAACCTAAGCTTACATTGACCTTTATACTGTAATATAATCACTTACAAAAACATTATAAAACCATTAAGCTGTATGCTGAAAATTGAAAAAATACTGTTTTTTGATGCATAAAAAATGTAAGTTATATAAAAATTTGAAATTCATTTTCATGATGAATCCAGTGGATATCATTTAGTGTTATTATTTTCATTATTGTTATTGTCAGTAATCATGATAATATACGGCTAATTGCGGGAGAAGGTTCCTTCGCTTAGGCTTAGAATAGCTCTTCTTTTTCTTTGATGATAATTATAATAATAATGATATAGATGATATCAAAAGTGAAGCCTCAAAGCTTTTTATTCCTATATCACTGTCTCAACTGACATTTAATTTGTAGAAAATAGAAGTCTTTTTCTTGAATAGTATTATGAAATCTTCTTGACAAAGTTATGAATTTGGTTAGGGGGAAAGTGAAATAGTGGATCTTCAATAGTTGGTATTCAAGATAGAAACATGGCTGATATTTGTTTTACAAAGTCTCTATTATGATCAGGAAATTCTTTTAATATGATTTTAAAAAGTTGAGGATAGGCTGGTGAAATGGATATTATTTACATTTTTTATGCATTATAAATCTCACAAATGGAAGACGGTTCTTTGTGAGTTTTCTCCGAGGTTTTTAACATGTTTTTCTTACCTTTCAGACTGAACGCTACACTTTTCAAATCACTCTTTAAAAAATGTGATCCTTTTGTCAATGAAGAATGCATAATTTTCTTCAGCTTTCTGAATTTTCATTGATAGTTGTGGATGATTGTTAATTCACTTTTTATTACTGTGTTATACTTTCAGCCCTTACTGGATTTTCACACTTTGACCCTCTCTTTTCTACCTGCAATCAATCTCACTTCAAGTTTGGACCCTTATATTGTAGGGAGGAGAGTTTGAGAGTGCCTAGTGGTTTATCTTGATTTCATATGATTTTAATTTGAACTGTGGCAACTTGAAAAAGAAATTTGGTAACCAGTTTTATTTTTGGACTGGATTAAGCTGAAGAAATGTCAAATGCCTCTTGTACAGAAACTCTTTTTATTGATCTAGTAGTGGAATATTCATTACTACAGTGTTGTGAAAGATATACTATTCTCTAGCTGAAAGATCTTTCATTTCCAAATAAGGAATGCGAATGGAGTTGTTTTACTTTGACAAGATGCGATGGCAATCAATCAAAGGGTTAGCTGTGGACAGAATATACAGTTCTACTTAGATTTGATGTTTCAAGTCAAACTGAACATGTATATTTCAGTAAATGCATTGAAATTGAACCAACTGCAAGAATGTTCAAGCTGATTTCATCAGGTGACTTGGTTGTCTCAAATATATTGAAAGTCAATGCAATTAATAACAGTCTCTGGAGCACCTGGAATCTGTTTTTCCTCTAAAAAACAAACTAACTGTAATCAAATAAATAATGAATGGGTTGTTTTGGGATATTAATCCAGAGCTCTTTCAAAAGCATCTTGTTTTTTGAGTCACAGTACCATGGTACTGTAAGGGTAAATAATATTTGTTTGCTCCACAGAGTGGTCACTCTGGCATCCATAAAATACCCCCTTGGTTCCTCTTTTTCCCCGCACTCACAGTTTGCTGCTATGTTCCAGTTCCAGCATGAACTTGTTTGGACATACTGTGCAAATTGTAGATTTTTTTTCAGATTCTGATGTCTCAAGAATATCAGCATGGGTTTGTCTAGACTTCAGAGTTTCCAGGTTCAACTTTAAGAGTTAATCAGTATAATATTCTTAGCACTGCACTCATTCCCCTTATCTATGTCATACTTACATCTGGGGGACCATATGGTTGAAACAAATCCCAACTGTTGGAGTTCCTGCTAGTTCCAGTATAGAAATATCTTCAGCTAATTGCTGTATGGAGTCCTGATGTTTGAGGGCATATATAACTTGGTGTCATCAGCAAACATTGACAGCGGTGGTTCCGCCTTTTCAGGAAGATCATTCATATCTAGGATGAATAACACCAGCCCAAGCATTGAACCCTGAGGGATACCTGGTACAACTAGACTCATGAAGAAACGCTGTTGTTGACCATTACTTTCTGTTTTCTTGCTATTATCATCAATTCTATCCAGGAAATGTTTTGATTTTTTTTAATCAATTTCTTTTCATCATTTTGTTCTGAAAAAAATGGAGAGAAAAAAGTGACTCCTTCCATTCTTTGTAGATTAAGCAATTGTAGAAGACTTCGAAATGGATCACTGAATCATACTAGAAATAACATCAGTAACACAAAGACATGAGTTGAATTGTTAGAACAAACCTTGGAATGTTAATGACTCTTCTCAAAATTATTGACTCTTTCCTTAATCAAATTTCAACAAATTTTTGTTTCATGTTTGGACCTTTTTTTTCTTTTCTTTTCTTCTTCCTGCAGCAGATGCAAATATCTTGTGTTTTGGGTGCAGGTTCATTCATCAATCTGTTGGAATTATTGGAACCAGTAGTATTGAATTCTACTGGTCAAATCATAGTTAATCATGGGTTCAAATCCCGGTAATGCCGACTGCTCTATATTTTATCCCTCTGATTTCAGTTTTCCCATGACTTTTATTTCTGCCACCTTCAGCATATTGTGTTTGTGATATTCTTAACATGTCCTCCAATTTCTGTATTTGACTGGGAACAAACCATACATAAGTAATCAGTTATGGTAATCAATGAGTATTTCCTCAAGTAGTTCATTCATATTTATACGTGAAAAATATCTGAACCTCAAGATGCAAATTTTGACCATTTGGTCTCGATTCTCCCTCACTCATATGAGTTTTTTTTTTTCTGTAGCTTACTGCACGTCAAGCTATCAATGAACTCTTCAGCAACATCACATGGACTGCAGGCCAAGCTGATGACTTAGAAGAAGAAGAAATTTTACATCATTGGAATCCACCTGCCACCAATATTTATGTCACCTTACTCTTGTATATAATTATGACTGTAAGTAGCATTTTATGGTTACACATTTGATATAGATAGTTACTGAAAAGTGTGTGTGCTTGTGTTTGCTTTCACCAAAAGCTTTCTTAAAAAATATCAACAAAATTTGGTTTACAATTCACCTGTAGAATTTGAATAAGAAGTTAGTGAAATTTTGTATTAGCAAAAAGTATTTATAATCGGCATGATTTAAAACTTATAAGAGATGAAAATTGTGTGTAATAACAAACAGATATAAAGTAGAGAAAGTGTCTAAACATTCTATTGCCATCCTTCATTGTATCACTTGATAAAAAAAATAATTCAATTATGAAATTTCAAGTGGTTTTGCTTATACTCTTTCTAATTGATTTAGCTTATTGTGACAATTCTACTTATAAAATCATGTTTTTGTATCATTGGAAATGCAAGTTTCCACCCCTAAATCTTTGTGTTGGAATCAAAGTAGGAGTTGAGTTTGACCCTGCAGCAGTCTGACTTGTCTTCAGACTTTTATTGCGGAAAATCAAATGTTTTGGTTTTCATCTCCCTTGTTTGTAGTAATTGAAAAAATGTTTAAGAATCAGCGCCTATAAAAGATGTTATAAATGTCACGAGTTATTTTAAATTACTACACTTCCTTTTGAGGCAACCTTGTGTAATTTTTAAAGTCTATTTAATTCTTCAGTTCACATGATTTCAAGTATCTCCTTTCCATTGGTTTGAAGGTATTTATCTTCATCTTCCCACTCTATAGGAAGTCGGGTAGAAAAGATAATGACCAATTATTCCTGTTTTGAAAGATAAGTTGCTCCTAATCCTTAGGGTTATGAAAAGCAGTCAGCTTGGGTGTTCTCTTACTAGAATATTCATTGAGCATGAAAAGGGGAAGGAGTTTGCTTCCTATTTAAAGCAATTAAACTCAACAAAATCTTGGTGAAAAATTCATCTTCACAAGACACATGTTGAAAGGATAATTGTGTCTGGATAAGAGATTGTTCTAAGGCCCACACATCCTCAATTGAAATAGAGTAGCAAAGTCTGACGTCATGACAAATTTCCGGTTTTAGCTGGGATCCAATTCATACTAAATTAGTACTAGGAAAATCTTGTTTGTTTCTTTTTTCAGTTATTTCAACAGAAATTTTGCACAGTTTGTCAAGATAGTACATCTAGTTGATACAAGATGAATTTTCTTGTCTTTTAGTGATTTTTATTGATTTTTGCACTTTTTTCCATTGGAAAACTGACAACAAAGCAAGCATGCAACCATCATCATGATTCAGTGTTTTGTTGCTGATTACAATCAAAGATCTAATCATTATTTACTGATTTCCTAATGAGAAACGATCCTGTTGTTGGAGAGCACTAAAAAGAAAAGAATTAATCCTTATAACTTTGAATAAATATTTTTAGGCTAAAATAGGTGGCCCCTTTTCTTAAACACACATTCTCATATGAAACTGACTATGCCAGTCTGTCACCTTTTGATCTCACCAAGTTGATGCAACTTTGTATCACTATCTGAAGAGTTGGAGTCGGGTAGGTGGGTTAGTAAAGTCTAGGGTGATAGAGAGAGATAAGCACATTGAGTGGGGGTATTGTAACAAAAATGAAGCAACTAGGCTACTGTGATTTATTTTTATGCTGAGATAGCAATATTCTTAAGTTAGATAAAATGGCTAAAAACAAATGTTGTGCAAACAATCTTAATGATCTTATCTTTCCTGAATTCCTTCTGTTATACAATTTTGTAGCGTGTATGAGGGAAGTAGCTTGTTTAACATATTTAATAGTAAATCAATATTTGACTTGAAGTATAGTTGATTTTGTTAATATTTTTTGTAGTATTTACATTTTTTTAAAAAACACTGACTCACAGTTATTTATGTCACTCTTCTTTGTACTATAAAATAAATAGATACAATGAGATAAAAAGCATTTTGTACAAATTCTATAGTATTATAAATAGAAAAATAAAATGTCATTTACTGAGGTTTTTTTTCTATTTTTGTGGCCTACTTTATTATTTGACTGTAATATGTTTTCAAAGAGATCTAATAAGTTTGGGTGCCTCACACAATCTGCTGTTGTTCATGACGGAATATGCTGATAGGGTGATGCTCCTTCAAGAAAAATACTATCGTTTTGGTTTCAATCATCACTCATGTAAAAACTTGACAAGTTTAGCATCAGTTAGGTGACCATTTCTGATGCACTTTCAATGTAATGGAAAATGATGGATTTTGTGATTGAATGTAAATTACTCATCAAAATATTCTGGATTGAAAATTGATCTAAAAGCTGATAACATGAACACTCAAACAAATTGCTTCATTTTCTTTTTTTTCGAAAAACAATCTGATACATTTTGGATAGATGAAAAAAACAAAACAGTATTGTCAGAAGTAATCTTTTTCAAGATGAAGGCTCATCTCTCAGCATTAGGTCTGGAACTTGTAAAATCTTCGGTATTTTTTTGCAGTATAGATATCCACTCTACTGATTAGGCTATTCCTACTAAATTTCAGTGGTGCAGCACTTACATCTTTGTTCTCCTTGACATACATTTTCATTTTACATATTAAAGCAAATTGATAACAATAATGAAAATGAACAGCATCAAAATTTGAAGTCATGTACAAAAATTCCATCAAAGAATAAATATGGTCAAAATAAATTCTATATTTACCACTGAAAAACATTTAAAATTGAATAAAAAAAACTACAAAAACTAGGAGAAACTAGATGTTATTAATAAACCCCTTCAAAATAAGGCCCCTAAAAGGCCAAGAAATGAAAAACCCTTTCAGGAAGGGTCTTCTACTGAAGTACTGATAACAATGATAACAATCATGTATTTATAAAAAAAGGATATATCCTTTTGTCATCATCAATGGCTACAGTTGTTCACTAAACAGTCTTGATTCAAATTAATTGTGCTGTGAATGTGCGTTCTTAAGCAGTTGTTTGTAAGTGAAAAAATTATGCAAAAGAAAAAAAAGGTTGTTTTTTTACCAAAAAAAGTAACTTTTTGATATTTAAATATTTTCTGTTTCAGTTTTGGATGGGAGCTGTGGCTAATACCTTGCCAATTCCAGCTGGTGTTTTTGTTCCAGTTTTTTGTTGTGGTTAGTGAGAAATTTATTACTGTTCAATTTTTTTAATCATTTTAGATAACCATTTATTCTAGTCTTTGATAATTCATTTAAAAAAAAAAAAAACGTCAATTCTTTGGAAAACTGCAAAAGATATCCAAAGCAATTCTTTGCTCTGGGAATTTTGTTCCAGGAGGAATGGGATTATGCAGTTATCTAAAAGATGATAGAAGATAGAGGGACAAAATAGTAAAAATGTTTTTTGATCAAGTTTATGCAGAAAAGAAAGAAAATTTGTCTTTTATTTTCACTTGAAACAAATGAAAGTTCTTGACAACCCAATCATTATCCTCATCAGTCTTTTAACGTCTGTTGTTGGACATAGACCTTCCCCAGGATTCGCCACACTTCTTTATTGTGGGCATCACGGAGCCAATACTTTCTAAAATCAGTCTAGTTTTTCTATCTATCTTGTATTCTGCCAGCTTTGGTTGTACATGTAATCTCTGCAGATAGATGTTGTGAGTGGTGATGTCCATTGGTTGTCTGCTATTCTTGCAACATTAGCCAATTGCCATTTGAATTTTCTAATAGATTCTATGATGTCTCAGACTCCTGTTTTCTCCCTGATATACTGTGCTATCTTATGATCTCTCCATGTGAGGTTGAGCATGAGTCTTTCATGTGCACATTGCATGCTTCTCAGTCTGCAGATCAGTCTCTTGGTTAGATTCCATGTTCCAGCTGCGTAGGTGACTATCGGGAGGATACATTGGTTGTATACTCTTCTTTTTAGGATTGATAGGATCATCTTGTTTTTGAAGGATAAGCTGGCTCAGCCAAAGGCTTGCCATCCTAAAATGATTCTTTGCTTGATTTCTTCTTGTTTTGAGGATTTCATGGAGATTTGTCGTTCTGGGTAGATGTGGTGATCCGCTTTCTCCAGTTCTGTCTTCAATTTTGATTGTTGAGTACCTATTTCGAATGTGATCTTTGCACATGATCTTTGCTTTGTTGAAGTTCATACATAGGCTGACTCTTTTACTTTCTTCATTCAGTTCATCTAGCAGAGGTCGTGTAGATTTTCTGTGAAAAGGGTGATGTCGTCTGCAAATCTGAGGTTATTCAGATATTTGCTGTCTATTTTGATTCTTTTATTTTCCTAGTCTAGGTTCCTGAAGATCATCTCGAGGCAAGTTGTGAAGAGATTGGATGAGCTGGTATCACCTTATCTTATCTCTTTTTGGAGCTGGAAGGGCTCAGTCTTTTTGTAGCCTGATGAAGGAGCTGCTGTAACTGTGTGTGTATATATATATATATATATATATATATATATATATATATATATATATATTAGTCTACTCCTTGTAGAGTGATGGCCCTCATGACCATTTGAATTTCCACATAGTGGAAGGCTCTCTTGAAGTCTATAAATGTAACAGTAAGTGGCATTTTGTATTCTGCTGCTTTTTCTTTCAGCTGATTTATTGAATGAAGATGGTTCATTTTTTAGGAGTCTCTTTTAAAGCCAGCTTGTTCCTGTAGTTGGTTTTCATTTAGTGCTGTTGTGATTCGGTTGATGATGGTTTTTTATAAAAAGTTTGTAGATGTAGTCGAGTAGGCTCATAGGTCTGTAGTTGTTTAGATCTTATGGGTCTCCTTTTTTATATAAAAGCATTGATTGCTGTGTTCTAGTCTTCTGGGACTTTACTTTGTTTTAGGCTTAAGTTGAAACAAATAGCTAGTTTCCTAGTAATGATCTTACCAGCTTTTTTGAGTAGATCAATGGTGATGTCTGGTCAAGGGGCTTTTCTTTTTTGTTTGATAGCTTGATCATTGTTTTGTAGTCTATATCTTGGGGAGTAGAGTTTTTGGTAGAATTCTTTGGCGTGTTTGACAATCCTGTCTCTGTCAGTTGTGAGATTTCCACTTTCCTTGAGTATGCTTGTTATTTGTTTCCATCTTGTTCTGAGGGCTTTGTTTAGTTTAGAAGCCCCAACTTTTTTCAAAAGTTGTTTTGATGATTGCTGTCATGTATCTCCTTTTGTCTTCTCTTCGTTTCTTGTGGATGGTCTTCATAAGTTTGGTCTCCTCAATTTTCTCTCTTGTTGTTTTTCCATGAGATTCCTGGTTCCATTTGAGATTTTACCAATGGTTTGTGTGCTCCTTGGCTTAGATATATTGGCAGCTTCTATTAGAGAGGTTATTATTCTGTTGTGGAGTTTGCTGATGTTGGTGTCGTTCTCTTGTTCGGTAAGAATTTTATATCTGTTCTTTAAATCAAGCTTGAATGATTTGGTGAGCTGTTTTGGTATGTTTAGTGGTTGCGGTTTGGTGTTGAAAATCTTTCTGTGTTCTTTATTGGTATATATTAACATCTTACATCTTACTATCCTGTGGTCACTTCCTTTGTTGACTTGATTTGGAACTTGGATGTTTTTGGCATTGGTTTTGTATATTAGGATGTAGTCTATTTCGTTCTTGGTTTCATGGTTGGGACTCAAGTTCATTTTCTATTGGATTTCTTCTTGAAGAAGGTATTCATGATTTTGAAGTCATTCCTGGTTGCGGAGTTTACAAGATCTCCCACATTCTTGTTCCGTACTTTATATCCAAACTCACTAATGCAGCATTCATTTCCTTGTTGACCACCCAATACTAAGTGTTCAACTTCTTTCACTTTAGAAAGTTACTATTGGTATTTATTTTTTACATTCATTTTTATCTTCATAATATGAAACTGCTGACAAAAGTTTATGTATGTGTCAGTTAAAAAGAAGACAGGAAATATTATGAAAATATCAATCATATTTAATTAGAGATAGGAAACAAAATGAAATTTGGTCCATATTTTGTATGGAAATATCATAGTTTTATACTACTGACGTAATGAACTTTATTTTGAACTTACTGCCTATATCCAGATGATAATGCTGATGTAATCTGAGAAATTAGTTACATTGCATCTAATTATGACTCATTCATAAGTGTGCAACTGACTTTGAGTATTTGTTTTTCTTTTTAATAACGACAACTAAGATCTCAGCAATTAAACAAGTTGAATGTCAAAGGAGATCAGAGGGTTAACATAACTTCCTGTTCTTGAATATACAACAAACATCCCTTTCATTAGAAAATTTCCCTTTAATTCTCAGTACTTTAAATATGAAAAAACTGAAATATAATTTCTTCCAGTTGTGTTATATTACATACAGCAAATAAAAGCAAATAAATTTAACATTAAAGACCGTATGTTTTTGGAGTCTGTTCCTGTGCTGGTAAGATTTTCAGTCTAATTTACTGGTAGAAGAGTAGTTTGTGTTTTTATATTAGCTTATGTAGCAGAAAATGTTAGGCATTTCATGAACTGTGTTTTAGAATTCACTAATAAATAAAACCTATGTCCACATCATAATTTAAGGAATTAGAGAGTAAATATTTTCATTAATATTATTTTGTTTTAAGGGAAAAGAAAATAAGTGCCTGTATCAAGTTTTTACAGGGAAGGGGAAGGCATTAAGCAAGAAGAACAAAGGGGTTTTAAGTAAATTTCTTTTTATTTCTCTATCATCATCATCATCATCATCAATTTTTTAGCATCCATTTACCTTCCCCAGGGCTCGCCATACTTCTCTATCATGGGTGTTGCGGAGCCAATACTTCCTGAATTTGTCTACTTCAACTCTCCACCTAGTATTCTGCTGGCCTTGGTTGTGCATATGATTACTGAGGATCCATGTTGTGAATTGTCTACCATTCTTGCAACATGACTAGCGCATTAACATTTGAGTTTTTTAATGGATTCTATGATGTCTTGGGCTCTGGTTTTCTCCAGTATATTGTGCTGTCCTGTGATCTCTTCATGTGAGGTTGAGCATGATTCTCTTGCGTGCATATTGCATGCTTCTCAGTCTGTTGGTCAGTCTCTTGTTTAGGTTCCATATTTCAGCTCCGTAGGTGACTATTGGGAAGATACATTGGTTGTATATCCTTCTTTTTAGGATTGATGGGTTTTTCTTGGTTTTGAAGGATGAGCTTGCTCTGCTGAAGACTTACCATCCCAGAGTGGTTTTTCACTTGATTTCTTCTTGTTTTGAGGATTTCATGGTGATTTGTTGTCTAAGGTAGATGTAGTGATCCACTTTCTCCACTTCTGTCTTTTTTGATTGCTGTGTACTTATTTCCAATGTTATTGTTGCACATGACCTTTGTTTTGCTGAAGTTCATGTGACTTTCTTGCTTTCTCCATGTCAGCGGTATTCAAATGTTTTTTTTTTCAACATGAACAGTACTCTTTATATAAAAAAGAATTCAACAACATTTTACTTTATCAATCAAAAACATCTTGGTTATTTATGTGACAGAGATCCCTGTCAAGTCAGTGATCATACACATCTTTTTCTTCTTCTGTAAGCTTTGTTCTGTCTTCTCCATTCGAGTGTGTATTTTTTTATTAGGGATAGATAATTCTGTAAACAGCCAAAATTCAATATCTACATACATATGTAAATGTATGTATGTAATACAGAAAGGTTTTTTTGTAGGGTTCCCTATTTCCCAAATTAAATTCTCTAGGGAATCCTACAAAAAAACTTTTCTGTATCACATACATACATTTACATATGTATGTAGATATTGAATTTTGGCTGTTTACAGAATAGAAATATAATTATTGGAAAGGGCAGTTTTTGAAAATTTTGCAAACCACGGCTTTATGCTGTCTTAAGGATGGATCTCCAGTCCTTTGACCAGAATTTTTCTTGAGATCCTACACCTGATAGTCATCTCTACTCTTGGAACTGTTACTTTTGAAACTGTATAACAAGTTATAATTTCAGATGCTTCCATTTAAGGTGGCTGCTTCAATAAGGTCCAGTCACAGGTGTTAATAATTTATTAGATTTTTGTTATTTTTCATCAATCATTGTGGTCACTTTTCAATCCTTTAGCATAACTTGATCTTAAACTTTTAGTGTGCACCCTTATTG